>JAJTUV010000314.1:1450000-1843258 GCA_021653895.1 Mastomys natalensis | reverse complement strand
ACTAGAGTATGTATGGCAATACACTAATGATCTTCTAACACCATGCAGAACATTACAAACTAATTGCGTTTGTGTTTTTACTCTAGCATGATATGAAATGAAAATGGTTCAAAATCTCTTTAAACTAATTGTACTGATGGAAAAGAGATAGGAAACTATATAGAAAGAAATTTATACATGAAGTAATTGTGAGATTATGATTGAACATAAAGACTCCAGAGAAGAAAACAAACATCACTTAGAAAACATCAGAGTGCCAGGGAAAGGCAGTTCACATTTTGCCAACTACACGAAAATATGAATGACTATCCAGAGTTTTTTGAATGTCTGAAACATATCAAATACTGAACATTCAGTCTGATCACTGCTAATGATGAGTTGGGATAATAAACACAAGGTCTAGGCTATCACACTCCCCTGACGAGTGTAAGGGAAATCAATAAGACCAGCTTCAGAGGAAATGAAAGCCCTTAACCTTTGTAACAACTCAAGGGCAAGTGTGTTTATGAACTGGAAGCATGATTAACTCAATGTCAGCCAATGGGACATCAAACTCAGAATATTCTTGAAATTCCACATTGTTTATTACTTCTAATTAAGTATATTCTATCTAGGCCATAGAAATGACACTCGCAACTAACAATTTAGCAACACTGTGCATAGGAATAGGCCAATGTGCATCTCCAATTTAGATGCTTTGTTTTGGGGTTTCCCTCAGACATATTGAAGTGTTTCAATTATTTTTGGGCACCTAATACATGAACAGTTCAGAACTCAGTATCATGGCCTCAGAGACATCATGATGTGGTCCAACTCAGTGGCAATACTAATGATACTAGTACTTGCCAAGACAGGCCCAGTTTCTAGTATTCTTCTCTATTGTTGAAAAATATGTTTCCCAATCTCTCACTTTTACTCTCTTCGATCCCTTTCTCCTCTCCTTCTCTCCTTGTTCAGAATAGGTGATTAACATAGAAATCATATAGATGTTAGAAAGACAGATAAATAATGGTGGGTAGATAACAGATTGGATAGATGATAGATAGATAGATAGATAGATAGATAGATAGATAGATAGATAGATAGATGATAGATTTAAGTAAATGATGATGAAGATAGATAGGTAGATATAAGTTGATAGATGATAGACAGATGATAGATATATGATAGATTTAGATAGATGATAGAGATAGATGAAAAAGAAACTAAATATTCAAGCTGCACAAGTGGCTGCACAAATGCCCCTAACTCTTGATTCTTCTTAAATGCATCCATTTTTTTCCATTTTGATTGCCAGAATTTATTTCTCCTCTTTCATTTGTTGCCTGGATTTTAGTAATAAACATTATCACCTGAGCTTCCTACTCTTAAAACACCTCAAAACATTGTTCCCACAGTTAGCAGAGATTTAATCGTAGTCTTTATTAAGAAGTCTTACTTTGTGTCTAAAATAAAGTTTAACTTTTTAATATATTTTACAAACCCATTCAAAAGTCAATGCCTGTTCCTCCCTCTTTATCCTTATCTCACAACAGTCCAACATTCTTGGTGTTCATCAGCCTTTTGAACTTCTCATCATTCATATTCTCTGTCATGTCTTAGTTCTAACTATTCTCTAACTAGAATGTCCACCCTTCTTCTCCCAATTACACAGTTTCAGATAGCAAGCCATTTTTACTGTCCTTTTCATATGCACTGGATCTCATAAGTTCAAGGAAGACTTATCATCTTTCTATGCTACATTCAAGAATCAAACCTCCTCTTATTTAACTTGCTAAACCCAATATAGTACATGGATCATTTTAAGAATTAATTCATTAAATATGTTACAAGAGTGGAGGATCTCTCCCAAACTCTTAATGACAAGTATGGTGAAGACCTAGAATTTCTGATGTTTGAATGGTCATAGATTAAGAACATGTCTTAATGAATCCCACAGAGGCACATATTTAAGGTTGGCTGAGCAAGATTCTTTGCATAAAAACATGCTTCTGCTATCAGAAAGTTGAAGTGAACATTAAAAATGGTACCTTATGGAAAGAGCATAAGGAAGCATATGGGAAAGGGTTTAGATAAAGGGAAGAAGAAAATGATGTAATGACATTATAATCTCAAATATAAAAGAAGAAGCTAAAACAAAAAGAAAATATAGGTCCTTATTCCAAACCATTAATGACATCTGTAAATGAAAAAAAATGATTATGTACATGGGCACTAGTGGCAGAGGTGTCATTGGAGAATGACAAGGAATCCATGGCCAAGGCACTTTCCCCTGTATCTTTTACTTCCTATCATATAAGCAGACACACATCAATCATTGACTCAACACTAAGTACAGAATATCCAGCCCGCTAATAATATTAAGCCTTAAGAATTTGAAAGTGGATGTGTTTCCAATTGGAGCTGTAATGAAAGCATCTGGTACTTTGTTTTGGAGAGGTACGGAAAAACTTTTTATATTTTCTTAAGGGGTCATATAGGCTGAACTGGCTATAAAATCAGCATTGCTGGACAAGAAAAAGAAATGGATCAGAAGCAACGACACTAGGATGAAACCAATCAAATCACTCATATTAAAGATTTTGTTCTAAATGCTTATTCACATCCTGATGGGGAGAATTCTGTGAATTTGCTGTTTAAATGGAAGACTGAAATTGACTCAAGGAATGGATGGTTTTAAGGGTTAACGGACTTGTTATTGAATTATAAAGCTTAGTTGATTATAAAAATCTATACAACTTTAGACCTTTAGATGCAAGAATAGAAAACATGGCTGCCCCCAGCATTCATACAGTGTGTCTATTTGCAGATGCTAAAATGAATTTGACATCACAGTAAGCAGTTCAAACAATCTGTATTGCTGGGAGCTTGTTTTTTTGCAAGATATTGATCAACAACAAGCTTAGAAACACTGTCTCTCTCCCATTTTCTTACTGTCCTACAAGAGTAGGATGTATTTATATACACTATCTGAGAATATAAAGCAAACTTTAAGTATTGACCTAGAAAAATTAATGAATTATTTGACTATTCATCTTGCAGTGACTTGAAATTCATCCTGCTAAATGATTACTTATTAAGGAGAATTGAGTATGAATACTCAGGAGAAGGTGAATTATGGTAATTACTGAATTATATTAACTGTAAGTATCTAGCCAAGAAGATTGTGTGCTCCAAATAAATTTTGAGGAGAAGGGCTGATGGGGACAAGGGAACCACACCAAATGTCCATCTATCTCACAATAACTGGAATGAACTTCAAAATCATGTGTATTAAGAGAGGGAACCTTATATTCTAGTTTGAAAAGTGGCATGAATAGAGCTGTGCTTTTGAAGGAGCAACCTAGTGCTATCTTATCTCAGGAAGAGGGTAGTGATGATATTATTGATTGTGCTTCATGGTTTGCTCTTTTGAGAGCATCTCCACTCTTGTCTATTCCAAGAACACAAGTATCCTGGTGGCGATGGTAAAGCCAACTGTGGTGTAACATTTCCACATAACTGGTTAGAGTAAGTGACTCTACAACTGTTTCATTGGGTGGAATAGACTGCTGCCAGTTAGTGACAGAACCCCCGCACAATCTAGGCCTAGCTTCAGGTAGTTGGAGGCCATTCTCTTTTGTCAGGCCCTCGTGTCTCTTTATAGTAAACAACCCATAGCTTTGAGTTTTAATGTATCATGGCATATTTCTACATAGAAAAGGAACATGTACCTTCACAATTAGACCTTGGACAGTAGTTAAGTTTCATCCCAACTGTGGTCCTGATCTTGTTTATATTAGTATAAATTTATGAAGGTGTGTTTTTCTCCCCAGGGTGTTTGTATAAGCTTTATATCCAATTATGGCATGATGGCTTTTATTTTCTGAAGAATTTTAGGGGTAGGAAGTAGAAATATTTTGGAGGCAAAGGCTTTCATGTGGTAAATCTGAGTTTCATCCCTAACTTTTGGGATAAAATTGTAGACACATACTAACAGAATTCTGCCTTTTCAGCTGACATTGTAACAATATTATACATTTACCCACTAAATTTTAATTCTCCGTCTTAACTTGGCAATACAAAGAAGAGTTAAAAATTATATTCAGAAGAAAACTTAATTTTTTTCTTGAAAACTGACTGTTTTTATAACCTTGAAAACTTCAAACAATTTGCTGTCAGAGTGTGAGGAACTCAGTAGAAACAGTCGATTCGCAGAAAGCTGCTGCAGGCTTTTATAATGGTTCTGAATTCATTTCAGATGATATGAAAGAAGAAGAAACTCCTACAAAAGAACAGGAATTTAAATAATAAATTCAACAATCTTTTATGGTTTCCCTAGGCTTAGAGCAATCATAAATTAGAACTTCTTTTTTTTTTTTTTTTCTTTTTCAATGAACTGCAACTTACATTAAAAACATACATACCTAGATGATGAGTTTCCCAACAGAGGTGCTTCCCAAAATACTGTAAACTGTATGGCTTTGAGGTTCTCTGTATAGTCATGAATGCATCATATCACCTCACTAACTGAGACATCGTGGTCATCATATAGCTATGCAAGCATTCACAACAGTGAAACCTGGGTAAAGGTACCCAGGCACACACAAATGCAGATACCACTGAAATCAACTGCTGCCTAATCTTGAGAAGATTAGATCTTATTTGCATTGCTCCCAAGATGCTTGACCATTATATTTGGAAAAATTTTCAAGATCATTTAAAACTTTTTTTATTTTTGTCTCTTTATTCCTCATCCCTGTCTTCCTTCCTTATTTTTATTTGTTTTGTATATTAGTCCTTATTCTCAAAAATACATACAATGCATAATAGACTCAGTCAACATTCTGTCTTATTGTGGAAAGCATATAAAGTATTTAAACAAAGACAACTGAGAATCAGAGAGACATGAGAAATAGAACGATGGGTGTCACGTTAGCAAAACACTATCTTGTTACAAAATGTGGTCTTGAATCTGATGTGCAAACCCAGCTCTGAAAAAGCAGAACAATGTAAAAACACATGAAAAAAACTTTGCTCATTGATTCTTATAAAATACCCTTGTATATGGGCATAATGTTCTTACAACTAGAGTGACAAGTATTACTGTTTATGATGACATTTTCAATGGAGTCTGGGTAATTCCATGACTATATCATCTCATTAGGGGCACTTAGTTGAATGTATACCAAGCAAGAAAAAAGAAAACTTTTCCAGTCCCAGATCAGTGCACAGTAGAAGCTGTTCTGTAAAAATAATATTAAAAAATTAATGAAATGTGGGAGATTGAAAGTCAAATTGGCACTTCTGTCCTTCTAGGTGTATCTATAGCCTCAAATAGTAACAGCTTCATACTGCATACTGGGACTTCGGTGATTTTATTGACTTAATTTTCAGAGATATAGACACTCAAAATTTTCAACTGAAGTGTAGACCCTTTTCTTGGTTTTAAGTAGATTTACAGGATTCCCCTTAGCTCTACAGGTGCATCATTACAAAATGAAGAAAATTGTATAAATACTTAAATAGGAATGACTACCGACATGCCAGATGTTTTATTAGTTCTCTGTTTAAAATAATAGCTACCATGAACACAAATTAGAGACAAGATAATTAGGCAAATATCAACCTCTAAGGGAAGAAAATCTCTAGATGTGTGCATGAGACTATAACTCCAGAACTTTAGAAACAAGAACCTGGAGGTTTATGAGGTAAAAGTTAGCCTGAGCTACATGGTGAGAACATGTCTCAAAACAAATAAACAAGTAGGTAAGTAGCAGCTCAAAAGTAGGGCTCTTGCTTAGGAAGCATAAGCCCAGGGTTGATTTCAAGCCTTGCAGTAGTAACTACTGCAAGATTTTAGGTACAAAGAAGGTTCACTCACTCACTTGCATTACTGTAGTGGATATATTCCGTTTCTAAGGATCAATATCTTACCAGGCTCAGATCCAGTCCTATCCTGGCTCATCAATTTCTGATGCCTCTGCTTCAAACCATGGAACTTCCTGGTCACTTGTGAGCTTTATCCTGGATCAGCCCAAGCCTCCTTGGGTAGGTCAGCAAATTTGTACCAGGAGTTATGGAAATCAGAATTTCTGTGGTCCTCATCATCTGGTGTTTTGAGTTCTAATTTATGTTGACTTTGTATAGATACAAACTGACATCTTAGTTACGAAAATAAGTAGTATTACTTTTATAAAAGTAGTACTTGAAAACTGTTATGTCTTAATTACATTTCTAATGCTGTGACAAAACATCATGACCAAGGCAATTAATAAAAGAAAGTGTTTAATTGGGCTTATGTAGGGGGCAGTTCTGTTGCTAGGGTCCTGTTCTCTAATTAGTTCTTGATCTATCAGTAAAGAAACCATGAGCCAATCGCTGGGTAGAAGGATTAGGCAGACTTCTGGGTCTCAAGAAAAAGAAAGACAGATGCAAGGAAAGAGAGACCAGGCTTCTGATCAAGAAACGTTTACCAGCCATGTGAGATTTTAAAACAGAGTGGCCACAGAGGCCACTCCTACAGGTGAGTGGTCAAGAGAGTTTAGCAACTAAAGTTTAGGACAAGTAGGAGGTGTGGAACTAATAGTATTAATAAGGCATGCTTTTCCAGGAGAGAGATAGTAGCGCCGGTCAATTGTTTCAAGAAGGCAAGCTGAATTGAACAACGTTTTTTTATGTCTTTTACTTTGAAGTCACAGGAAGCGGGTGGGTCCTGGTCCGACCCTGGAGCTTAGGCAGATAGTGAAAAGCTATAGACGACAGGCTTACTGTTTCAGAGGGCTTACAGTGAATGATGTTGAAGCAATCTCATATCATAATCATAAGTAGTAGGCAGAGGAGCTAGCCAGAATAATGTGAGTCTCTTGAATTCTCAAAGCCACCTTAAATCCAGTGACAACCTCCTCAACAAGGTCACATTTCCTAAATCTTGCCAACAGTCTACCAACTTGAAACCCAGTATTCAAACAAATAAGTCACTGGGGGGATTGTTCTCATTCAAAGGACCATATTCCATTATTTGTCCCTCTTAAGTTTGTGGCCATATTGTAATGCAAAATTTCTAAGTTCAACTTCAAAAGCCCTCATAGTCACTCAGCCTCAACACCCTTTAAGAGTCCAAATTTAAAGTCTCTTTTGAGAACCAAGAGAATCTCTTAATTGTAATCCAATGTAAAATCAAGAAGTGAATTACATATTTCCAACATACAATGGCACAGAATATGCATTATTACTTCCAAGGGAAGAAATTGGACCATAGTGAGAAATATACTAGACCAAAGCAAGACCAAAAGCCATCAGGGCAAACTCAAAGTCCTGTAGTTGTATATCCAATGTTAAAAGGCTTAGATGGCACTGACCTACCTGCTTTGCTGCCTGAAAGACATATCCTTCTTTTATGCTGGTTTCATTCCCTGTGTGTAGCTCCCATGGCTCTGGCATGCCTAGCATCTTAGAATCTGTAACACAACCCCAGGATTCACTTTCACAATTCCAAATAATGGCAACTCAGGGTATGCATGAAGGAACTCCCCTGCCATATGCCTGGTCTAATTGGCTCTCCTAAACCACAGAGGAAGATCAACAACCTATTTACTCATGTATCCTTCATGATTCTAATGCCAGAAGTGATGTGGATGATATTGCCAAGTTCAACTGCTTACTTGGAAGAGAGACTGGACCTTAGAGTAGTTTCCTTTGTCTGTTGCTTTCGGGGAGCAGAAAATGGCCTAAATCTTTTCATAAGTTGAAAGTTTAACTAGATGGGGTCTTACTTTCAAAATAAAGGGAGGCACAACTCCCCTTAATTCATTTAAATCATCTCTTTCTTTAATCTTCTCATCTCTTTCAGCACAAGCTTTGGTTCCAATATTATGTTATTTTCTCCTCCAACTGTACATTTTGTATTTCTGGTTGCCCCACTTGCTCTTCTTTATTACAGATCCCATATAATAGTGACTATTAAATCCATATTATAGAATCACTATTAGGTTGTCTTGAAATCTCCTCCACCAAGGAAGTTTGTCCAGTACCTACTAATTTAGCCTCAGGAAGATTCTTATAAAAACAGCAGAAGACTGTCATATTCGTTATCACAGGAATGGTCTTTAACCCAGGTGGTAATACTGATGCTCTCTGAAACCTTTTGATCTGGTTTTTCCACAGTTCACATTGCTCTTAGCACTACTCTTCCAAAATCCACTAGGATGGCCCATTAAGTTCCACTTACAGCATTTTACTGCTTCTGTAGTTAACTCCAGAAGTCTTCCATACTTCTCCCCAAACTAACACAGTCAAGTTCTTCACAGCAGTAACCCACTCCCTGCTACCAACTTCTTATAGTTACATTTCTACTGTTGTGACAAAATGCCGAGTCCAAAGCAACTTATAAAAGAAAGCATTTAATTAGGCTTATGGTTTTATAAGATTTGAGTCCATGATGGCACAGCTAAGTCGAGGGGGCAAGAATAGCTGAGACCTCACATTTTGATTTATAAATTCCACTGGGAATAGCATGAGTCTTAAAACCTCAAAGCCCATCTGAATTGACACGCATTCTCCAACAAATTTGTGGCTCTGAATCTTTCCCAAACAGCTCTACCACTTGGAAACAAAGTATTCAAAGGTAATGAGGCTATGGGGCCATTCTCATTGAAGTCACCACAACTTTGCTAAAAATTTACCTACAAGACCTTCAAAGAGTAATTTAAGTCTCAGCACAGCCTTTAATCAAATATTTGTCTTTTTCATAAGCAAGGACACTGAGCACAGAGTTAAAGTGACCAAGATCACATTCAGGTATGACAGAGCTGATATTTAGTAAGAGAATCTAACTCAATGTTGCACTCAGGACTATGATTATTATATATTTTACCAAGCAAAAATTGTCAAAATATTTCTCTCTAATGGTGTTAACATTTAACAAAATAGAGGTAATTAAAATACTCAAACTCATTTCTCTGAGTTTAGAACTCAGTCAAGTTAGTATTATTTTTCTCTAATTGTAATACTATACTTGAGACAATTTGAAAATGAATTAGTTCGTGACTAATGAACTGATTGCCTTACACCCTAGCTACTTTCAGCCACAGTCTCTTGTTTTTACCCAAATTCATTTTATACAACTGTATTATTAATGTCATTTATTAATCTTTTCTTTAAATAATGGATGCCTATTTCCAAAGCCTTTATCTAGCATTCAAACTGTAATGATATACGGGCTGGGGACATAGCTCAGTGATAGAGCACTTGCTAGTATGTCCATGGCCTGGATTTGATCCCAGCACTGAAACAGTGGTGAAGAGCAGTGTTCACCATTACCATGTTAGTCTTTGTCAACGTGACACTAGCTAGAGTAATATTGGAAAAGGAAGTCTTAACAGAGGATTTGCCTTTCTCAGATTGCCTATTAGTTAGTCTATGGATACATATTTTTTTAAATAATAATTGATGGAGAAGGATCACACTCACTATGTGGGTGATGACACCCTTAGGCAGGTGGTCCTGAGTAATATAGGAAAGCAGGCTGAGGAAGACATGGAGAGCAAGTCAGTAAATTAGAATTCCTCCATGGCTTCTGCTTCAGTTCCTGCCTCCAGTTTCACACTTGAGTTCTTGCCCTGACCTCCCTCAGTAATGTTAGATAAAAGATGAGCTACGATCATCCTCCACAAGCTGCCATAGGCATACTGTTTTATCACAGCAATATAAAGCTAATTAGAACAGCTACTCATCAGATGCATCATTAAGGCTGTCATGAGCACCGAGGAAGGCACTGGGTCACTGATATGAATAATGACTTTCCAAAATCTTTGGCTTATAACCACAACCACCCCTTGTCTCTATAAATAGTGATCTCACTAGACCATCAAGTTTCTGGTTATCGTAGCCAAAGGTTCTTATACATATTGCAAGTAACATGAAGGAAACACTGAAAGAGCTAATAGCTTAAATTGAGAGTCCCATACAGGTTTGCAAACAGGGTATTGCCAAAGCTGACTTTTGAATTTTCATAGGAATCATATACAGAAACAGATAAACTGCCAGAATATCTCAAGTGTACATATAAGAAGCACAGAGGTAAAAAGCTGCTTGTGAGGGTTTCATAATCTGAATGTGTTTAGTGTGAGGCAGAACACTGTGATAAGATGAAAGAGAAGTGGAGCCAGACCAGGCCATAGAGGGCCCCATGTCATTTGTAACAGTTGATATGCAGAAGGTTCCCAAAGGCCCAGCAAGCTATATGCTGACCATTCTGTTTGTAGCTTTTGAAAAATGTGGAACCTATAGGACATAGGAGTGGTTCTCAACCTTCCTAATACTGTGACCCTTTAGTACAATTCCTCACATCGTGGTGACCCCCAACCTATTGCAATGACATAACTATAATTATGCAGGTGACACCCATGAATGAGTCATTTGACCCCCCCCAAAGGGATTGTGACACACAGGTTGAGAACTACTGAGCTAAGATCTAAAGAGACAAAGTATAGGTAGCAGAGGTGATGGTTTGGGAGCTATTAGGACTTCAGCCCAGTTCCTTGTCTCTTTACTTTCTGCCACCAGGAGATGAGCAGATCTCTTCTGCTGCCACCTGGATGTATTGTGGTAGCACAGGCCCAAAGCACAGAGCCAAGTGACTATTGATTGACACCACTAAACTCAAAATTAACCTTTCCACTTAATAATATTTTTGGCTTGGGTTTCTGGTCTCACTAATAATAGCTGACTAACATAGTTCTAGGGAGATGGAAGTCATGATGTACTACCACAGCAATGTAAGTACACAAATGACATAAAGAGGCTAGCATTCTCAGGGCAGCAATTCTGCCACTAAGATGAAACAGGAAGGAAAAGTTGGTAGAGAAACAAGACTTGGAAATGGAAGGCATGTTTGGAGCCTATTGAGGTAATCCAGCAAGAACAAGGGCGACTCTGAAGGTACTTCAAAGGAGCTTCGAAGAGTGCTTTGAGGACTGCCAGTCCTACCAAGCAAGTGCAGAGCCTCCCTTATGAGTGCTTTTAAGAATCTGCAGCTCATTTAGAAGTGCATTCAGGCATTTTTGCATGTGTGGCAAGGACTGTTTTCCAAACAATGGCCCTTGAGTAGAAAATTTCCTCATTGGGATGTGCATGACACTTACCATGCTAGAGATCACTTCCCCAAACCCTTCAAGAAAGTAGCTGCTTCTCCCTGGAAATCTTTATACGCTCTTGAGAAGATGTGGAGAGCCCCAAAGGTTAGCTGATAGAGATATTCTCTTTCATCTTCATCCAGAATTCTTCTGAGTGGTACCTAAGATGTGCCTAATCACACTGTCAAGAAGCAAATTAAATCGACTCCTATCCCACTCCTCATGGCCACATGGCTGGTCCAGTTGGTGCGGCAGAGAGCTACACTGCATATCTATCCACATTGATACGCTTTGCCTCTGGGAGCCACAGCTCTTTCAGCAGTTTAGGAGGCTCATTAACATTCACATCTTTCCCAGCCTCATTATCTTGCCCAGATGTTCCTGTGACTGCCCCTTTAAAGAAAGCATCTCTGTCTATATTTTATTTACATTTGTTCAGCAATATTGATGCTTAATGAATAAATGCACTAAACTGTCAGTACTGGAGACTAATTAAATCCATGTATGAGTCTGAAAAGCTGATTGAAAAATTTGCAACTAAACTGGGTTTAAATAAACACTTTAGTGTAGTGCTTTAATTACACTTTAGTTTGTAATGTAATTTTTGGCTGTTTAAACTATGATTTAGGCTGAGCTAATTACAAATGATTTTCTACTCTGTAATTAATAATAACAAAATTGTAATTAGACAGCTGCTCTGCGTCAGGGCAACAGTTTGTGTGTGCTGGCTCACGATGATTGGCCTGGCAGAAGCAAAAGAAGAATCCTTAGTGGTTAGGGCAGGCTGTGTCTCTCCTTAGTTCTCTTTATAGAACAAGGTCACATTATACAGGTGAGTTTCATAATCGCAGGTGATGACAAGGAAAGGGACAATTACAGAGCGAGCAACGCCCAACAGACTGTCTCAATTCAGGTACCTCATTTTTGGAAAAACAAGTCTTTCCCTCTCCTCAAATGTGACTTCCAACTCACTCATCTTCCTTTTTATCAAGTATTAAATCATATGCTATGAGGTGTCAATTAATAAACCTGTTCATCATTATCAGCAGCAGCAGCAGCACGTTGAAGAGAGTATCTTGGATTTTTATGCTAACTAGATTTGACACATCACAAAACATCTCAAATTTTAGATCATAAAGCTGCAATTATGTCATTATTCATAGTTGGGGGGAGCGTTTCTATGTATCAAGATCCCAGGGTGGCAGAGTGCATGTGGTTTGTCTCTGCTTCATTATGGTTATTGACCAGGGGCAACCCCAGAATAGCTAGCAAAAGTAAGGATTGAACTCAGGGAAAGGCATTTTATTTTCAGCTGTAGGTGACTTCTCTGTGTGATCAGTGCTTCCTCTAGTTCAGCAATGCTGGAATGGATGGACTTTCTGCATGGTAAGCAGCTCAGGGGTCTTATGAATTCCACACATAAAGCAGAATCTCCACTGGTTTCCATGGCTTCACTCTGAAAGTCACACAGCATTGAATCCACCACCGCATCTTGCATCTTGTCTAAACTAGTTATATGTCCATGTAGATTCAGGGAGAAGAACCTTACCTCCAGATGCTACTCCACAGCAGCAAGATGTGGTGTTCTGATTGTGTTTCTGAATCAAAACAACATCAAAAATCCCTTTATATTAAATTCTAACCCAGCACAGTGCTAATAGAAGATGGTACATTGAAAAGATGCTTGGGTCTTATGAGTGAAGTCCATAATAGATAGGATTTTACTTTCACAGGAGATATTGAAATACTCTTCTGTCCCTTCTCCCATGCAAGGACAGTAAGAGGAGATGGTTATTTGAGAACCAGTCCACTAGCACTTTAGTTTTGAACTTCCTAACCTCCAGAATAATGTGTCACAATTACAACTGTTTTAATCCACCTTGTCTATGACAACTTGTTATAGCAATCCGAACAGCCTATGACATAGGTGACATTACCGCAGATTATATGAGATAGGAGATGGTTAGCCAACATTGGAAAGTGTCATCTGCTATAGATTTGTGTTTATAGCTTCTGAAGTTCATTTGTTACAAATTGGATATTTAAAGTAAAACTGATGTGGAAATGCCAGCAAGACCTATCTCCGCTTCCCAAACAGAGATCCATGACAGAGAAATAATGAGACCTGATATGTGGCACAGGTGACAAGCTACCAGTCAGGTGTTCTATATCTCCTACTGCTTCCCAGAGCTCTGCAAAGGCAGGACTGTTTGCAAGTCTCTATTTACAGGCTGTATTTTGAGCAATTTAATTCTGAACATTCCATGTGTCTAATAAATGTCTACTTCCCCAATTCCATCTCTTCCTGGTTGACTGCTCCAGTCTTATCCTCTGTCATTCTTGTCATGTGTGGTGCTGCTGTGTGACACTATGCAGAACCATGATCTTCTTTTGATGTCAATTGAGGTGATAGTAGGAGAGTGATCCTTGATAGATTTATTCTAGAAGATGGTGCATTGATAATATTGCGCTCAGCTTAACTAATGGAAAAATTCTAAACCTCTCTGCTTAACTTCTTTTTCCAGGTTGTTTCTTTTCTTTTTTCTTTTTTTTTTTTTTTTTGACACACACACCTAAAGAACTGCCATAGATAAGACCCTTATTTCTTCAAAGGATGAAGCTAATCAAGATGTATAGGAGTTAGTTCATATTTGTGTCTTATTCTGCTTTTACCGGATATAAAAATTGCAGAGAAAAATACTTTCCATGAACAAAATACCAGTACTTTTTATTTTTAGGTGCATGAGTCTGCCTCCATGTATATCTTTGCACTACCTGCACACTGTGTCCCCACAGGCCTGAAGAGGTCATCTGATCCCCTGGAACTGGAGTTACAGTTTTGTGAACCTCCATGTGGGTACCAGAAATTGAACCAGGTCCTCTAGAAGAACATCCAGTGCTCTTAACTGTTGAGTCACCTTTCCATCCCAAGAGACCAATGTCAATCAACAGAAAAGAGTGAGCCAGCATAACATAGGCATGGCTGTTTTTAAAATGGTTGTAATGACAAAAACTGAAAGCAATCATTAAGTGTTGTTTAAAACAATGTGTATCTATCTACATAATATAATATTCAGTAGGTGTTAGCATTAAGCCCGAACTCTGAGTGACATCATATTCAGGTGACGGGCGACTTCTACCTCGTTACTAAGACAACCACCAAACATTCCCATAATCCACCTGACTACCTCACCTGGTACCTGGGAAAGAGAATACATCACAGCCCATATAAATATTCGGAACTACCTACACCAAGCTCTCTTTTTCTCTTTCCGCCATCTTTCCCCCACTTCTTCCCCACCCTCTACCCAAATTAAATCCACGCTCTCCCGTGGAACCAGCCAGTCTGCTGTGGTCTGTTCTAAGCCGCGCGAGGTAACCTTTTAGTATGGAGATAGTTTCAGAATTATTCTTTTTGCTCAGATTTGCCTTTTAGATTCAGGACAATTTGTGTTTCTGTGGGAATTTTAGTAGTTTTTCTATTTTTGTGAAGAATTACATTGGAATTTTGATAGGGATTCTATTGAATCTTTAGGTTTTTGGCAGTATGGATATGTTTACTTTTTAATATTAAATTTCTATTCCTATTAGGCATGGGAAGTCTTTCAGTCTTCTAGCGTCTCATTCTTCAATTCTTATTTCAGTATCTTTAAGTTTGCAGTGTGGTGATCTTTCACTTCCTTGATTAGGTATGTTCTGAGATATTTGGTTAGGGTGACTATGGTTAAAATTATTTCTTATCAAATTGGTTGCTAATTATAAATAAGAAAGTTTCTGAATACTTCATGATGATTTTGTGCCCTGAAAGTTTTTCTTTTTGAAGCTTTTATCTGGTCTAATTATTTCCAAATGGAGTCTTTAAGGTCTCATATAGAATTACCATCTGCAAATAAGTATACTCTGGCCCCTTTGCTTATTAATCCCTTCATTTCCTGCTTATATCTTATTGCTCCATCTAAGACTTCAAGCATCACACTCAAAAAGAGTAGGAAAAGTGGACTCTCTTTGTTTTTTTTTTTCTTGATTTCAGTGGAAACACAGTGAGATTTTCCCCACTTAGTATAATGCTAGCTCTATTGCTGCTGCTTCAAGTGTATTGAAAAAGTGTCACACTACTGTCAAATATTTACTACGTTACAACGTCTTAGAGTAAACTTGAACTAGCTTTTAGAGAAAAGCAAATTAGAGATTCGATAGGGCTAGTTGACAATGTACACATGACAATAGAACAAAGTGAAGGACAGCAAACACCAGAGAATCATTTTAATATTGACCAAGGCCTTAGTTTATGTTAGGAACTTATGTACCAAAGCCACTGTATGTTAGACTTCAGGGGATACATTGTTCCTGTCTAATTGCAGGTTCTGAATCAATAGGTCCCCAAGATGGGTGGGCACACATGGTAACTGAAAGTGAAAAGGGAATCTTACACTTTGTGTAAATTGTGAAACTCCTGAAGATGATATTGAAATAACAGATTTAAATATAACTGAAGGGGCAGATCTGGTGGATGCAGACAAACTTCCATGACATAAATTGCAATTTTAGGATAATCACAAGAGGAAGAGACAACAGGGCCAGAAGAGAATTGATTGTCTGAGAGGTCAGAGTCTTGATAGATTTTTGAGACAACATACTTTTGAGGCAATGGAGACAGTCAGTGAAAATTCCAAAGTTCAGAGTCAAACTCAAGAGGAAAACACTGTCATTGCAAAAGTAAAGAGAATTGGTGAGTGTGACAAATGACACACAGGTGCAAATGCTGACCCCTCACTTCCAGAGACATCTTGATATCATTAGCAAGCCTGGCAGAAAATGGAGGAATATGGAACAGTGGCTGTGAGACACTAACTAAGCATAAATAAAAGAAGTCAAGAGGAGTTTGTTGGGGGGCGGGGTGGGGAGATAAATGGTAATTTTTGAGAAGAGATTATTATGAACTCAGAATAAAGGAAATGAATGGAAATGAGGAGTTAGATTCTAAAATGGATCCGGAACTTCTAAAGCACTGTATCAACATTGGAGTGCAGAGAGTAAACAGACTTCAGCTGAGGTCTTATTCATAAAACATCAGCTGTATGTGTCATTCAACTTCTTACATGGTTACAGTCCAACAATCTGGTGCAGTGTGGTTCACATGACTCAGCTTATGGCAGCAGCTCCGGTCCAGCACGCCTCCTCATTGGGCTCTATGTGTATATTTCGGATTAAAGACGTTATAGGAAAATTTATTTTGAAGAGGATCCAAATTGTGTTGTATCTACAAAGACTGTTCTGATGATAATGGCTTCAACTCTTAGGATATTCTTTTTATCCATGCACACAACATTAAGGTATTTATTGTGGCAGGAACTCTTTGTGAGCTCTCAGGCAGGCCCTTCCTGCCCCTGTAACATCATAGCATCCTTTTCTCAGTTTCTTTCAGGCTCAGTTATGGTGAAAGTATGAGTAAGAATGCACCCTCAGGAAAATGGAGTGTGGAGGTGAGACCATTGTGTGTGAAAACATCCTTATGTAACACAATTTCGTGTACAGTGAATATATATAATGTAAACTTAAAGCTGAGTAAAAGATCGCCTACTAATTAAACCAATGGCTAATGGAAATATCTCAAAGAGAAATAAGGTTGTGTTCTCCCACTGTCATTTCTTTCTATGACAATTTAAACAGGGAAAAATAGTACATCACCTCACACTGTGTAACAAGAGAGTGATACATTTGAACAGAGAACAGTAAGTCTTCTGAGTAAGTCTTCCACGTCCTTAATGCCAATCATCTGGACCTCAGAATTTTTCATGATGGAGAATGTTTTCATTGTGTATTTAGGATTTCATTGCAGTAGCCAAAAAATATTTCTAATCGGTTCAGGCTATTTAGTAAGGGTATGAGAGGCCTGGTGGTTTGCTAGACTTTCCAAGCACCAGCTTTCTCACCTTTCTGTAGTAAGGTTAACTAGTAGAACATACTTCGACTTTCCCTTCTCCTCTTAAGTCTCTCTACTCCTGTCCCTTTATGTATCCCTCTCTGATAGAGGAAACAATGATTTTTTCCAGAAAGCTAAGACTTTCTCATAAACTTTTAATCATAACTCTTCCTGACCCTTCAATGACATAATGAAGTCCCACTTTCATCTTCTTTTCTTTTCTTCCAATATACAAATTTCATAAGCTGTGAAATGTAATTCTTCAGTTAGTCCAGTATATTTTGATATTATCTTCTTTTATATGAAATGCCTTAATGATAGAGATATGTATACTACTCTTTCATTTATTCTTTGAAAGTACCCCCCAAAACAACTTCCTATTTAATTTCTAAAACTGGCATTTTATGGCCATTGACGTAGCTTGGTGGTAAATGTGTTTGTCATTAAGTCTGACAGCCTGAGCTTGATCCCCAGGGCCTATAGGGTAGAAGAGAATTGATTGCCACAAGTTTTCCTCTGACCTTCACATATGTGCCACAGCAAGTGTGTGTGTGCATGCAATAACAATTTAAAGTAAAAACTAATGACGAAATTGATGTTTTAAAGATTCTGTAATACTTAAGGTTCCCCAGAAAAGTGGTTGGGTTCCATTCTCTGCAATGCTGGAGAGCCAGACACATTTATGGTATAGTAGCAATGTTGGTACGAAGGTCAGAGACCCAGCCAAGGCAACCCTACAGACAGCAGTCCAAGGGTTGTTCTTCTGGAGAATAAAACAGCTTGAACATTTTCTCCATCCCTGTCTCATCTCTCATATCTCTCTCTCTCTCTCTCTCTCTCTCTCTCTCTCTCTCTCTCTCTCTCTCTCTTGTGTGTGTGTGTGTGTGTGTGTGTGTGTGTGTGTGTCCTTCCCTCTCTCATTATAGCTCAGGTTTATCTGTAACTCACTCTGTAGCCCAGACTGGCCTTGAACTCATGGTAATCCTACTTCACAACATCCACTTCAGCATGTTTTCAAAAAATATGTTGATACCTACTAAAGGGTTATGGCGCGTGGCTTAGAACAGACCACAGCAGACTGGCTGGTTCCAGGAGAGAGAGCGTGGATTTAATTTGGGTAGAGGGTGGGGAAGAAGTGGGGGAAAGATGGCAGAAAGAGAAAAAGAGAGCTTGTTGTCAGTAGTTCTGAATATTTATATGGGCTGTGATGTATTCTCTTTCCCAGGTACCAGGTGTGGTAGTCAGGTGGATTATGGGAATGTTTGGCGGTTGTCTTAGTAACGAGGTAGAAGTCACCCATCACCTGAATATGATGTCACTCAGAGTTCGGGCTTAACATACCTTAACATACCTCCCTTCTTATTATTATAAAAAGAAAGAAAAAAGAGAGAGAAGGGGGAAGCTGATGGTGAAAGAGGAGTTAGGGCATTGTGTCTCTTAAACTACTTCCTGCTGTGTAGGGACATAGTCTGTTGAAGGGAGTAGCTGGCTTTCACCATCAGGTCCTGCTCCGTGAATGTGTGGACAGCAGCTGATAATCCTGAATCAGGAGCTGATTAATAAATTGGTTAGAAATAATATCAGGAGGATGGCTAAAGGGTGTCTCACATTCTCAAAATGGCACTTTTCTTGGGAGAACTGGCGAAGACCATCTTCCTTAGCTGTCAGGACACCTGGTACCCGTCAGTTCTGAAGCACCATAGCTGGAATCTTGCAGGCCTTGGATGTAGAAGCGAGTGTCTTACAGTGTTGGTAGAAGTGGTTGGTCCATGGACCTAGCATATGTATCTGAAAAGACCAGTACTCTTCTATCTGGGCAAAAAGAAAGCAAGTATAGAGAACATAATATTTAAATGGTATAACAGGTATAGGGATGGTGGCAATTTGGATTGGTTCTTGGCATCGGCTATGGAGCAGTTCCCTGGCCCTGTTTGGAGAGACTGTTTGTTATCTGTGAGTGTCTCTTGAACCTCATACATCTAGATGCAAAGGCTGACCTGAATAGAAACATATGTCTAATCCAGTGAGGTCGAGCTCGGCTGCTGTGGTGGAGTCTCATTTTCTGAGATTGAGGACAAGGTGGGTGGTTTTGATGTCCTCTGGAGCTTAATAGAGCATGGTCCTGTTAGAGTTGACGTGTATGAAGAGGAGTCAATTTTAGATGAAGGGATGAAAGGCTTGAGGTGAGACAAGTGGATCCAATGAGGTAGTCCTTCAAGTTTAGCAGCTGTAGGGGTCACGAGGATTACCTTAAAAGGACCCTGCCATTTGGGAGAGAGAGGTGAGGGCTGATGATCTGGAGGGGAGAGAAGCACTTGGTCTCCAATGTTAACAGGCAGTGGACAGGAGACAGTGTGTGGTCGAGGTAGATGGTGGTCAGCAAAGTTCCACAAGAGAGAATGGAGATGGCAAAGTAATGGTGTCAGCAGAAGGTCTGGAAGGGAAGAGCATTTAGGTGAAAGACCAGGAGTTAGAACTGGACATCCATACAAGAGTTCAAAGGATGAGATAAGGAGAGGCTGCTTGGGAAGAGCTTGTAGCCTGAAAAGAGCCAAAGGTAGGAGTTTTACCCAGTCAAGGTGAAGTTTCTGTGACAACTTAACAAGGGTGGTCTTCAGAGAGTGGTTAGTCCTCTCTACCTTGCCTGAAGATTGAGGGTGGTAAGGAATATGAAAATGCCAGGGGATGTCTGGAGCCTTAGATAGAATTTGAGAAACTTGGGAAGTAAATTCAGGCCCATTGTCTGACTGAAGGGAAGCTGGGACACCGAAACGGGGGATGATCTCTCTGAGGAGGAGACCAGAGACTGTCTGGGCCCTTTTGTTAGTTGTGGGAAAAGCCTCTACCCAGCCTGAGAAGGTGTCCACCAAAACCAGGAGGTACTTGACACGTTTCACAGTAGGCATGTGGGTAAAGTCAAGTTGCCAGTCAGTTCCAGGAAGGGAACCTCTAGCCTGATGGGTAGGAAAAGGGGTGCTACGATACCTTGAGTTGGGATCTGACATCTGGCAGATTTTGCAAGAAGCAGTGATAGATTTTAAGAAACTTAAGTCCTCAGGAGTAGGCTGTAGGTGGGTCTTAACAATATAAGACAATGCTTGGCTGTTGAGATGAAAGAGTTGGTGAAGGTAGGACAGAGTTTGGCGAGTGTCAGGGGGTATAGGTGGGGATGCAGTTTGTAGTGTAAGAATGTCCTGGGGAGGTGAGATGAGTCTAGGTCCCTAAGGGCCACAGCTCTAGCTGCCTCATCAACTCAGTTGTTTCCCTTGGAGACAATAGAGTCACCCATCCAGTGAGATCTGCAGTGGACAATTCCAATAGCTGTGGGGAGATGGGAGGCCTCTAGCATGGACATAGTTTGGTTCGCGTTAGTTACTGATCCTCCTTTTGTGGTAAGTAACCCTCGCTCCTTCCAGATAGCAGTATGGGACAGGAGGATATGGAATGCATATTTGGAATCTGTGAAAATGTTGAGGGATTGTCCCTGTGCCAGCTGGAAGGTATGGGTAAGGGCTATTAATTCAGCCTGTTGGTTGGTGGTATGAGCAGGAAGGGCCTGTGCCTCTACCAACTTGGTATCTGACACTATAACATAGCCAACTTTCCTGACTCCTTCATGTAGAAATGAGCTTCCATCTGTATACCAGGTAAAGGTGGCTTGAGGCAATGTGCCCTCCTGTATGTGTGAAGGATGAGGTAGTAATTCTTCTAGAGTTTCAGTGCAGGAGTGAGATAGGGAGTAGTCAGTATTACGTCGAGGGAGAAGATTGGAAATATTAAGAGGTGGGCATGATTGAAAAGTGAGGGTGGAGTCTTCTATTAGAGCTATCTGAAGAGAAAGAATCCTGGAGGGAGGTAGTCTGTAAGCCTTTATAAGTTAGGAGCTGTGACAGGTTGTGAGAAGAATGGACAGTTATAGGCCATCCCAGGGTTAGTTTCTTTGATTCTCGAATAAGGAGTTCAGCAGCTGCTAAGGTATGAATACAAGGTGCCCATCCCTGGATGGTTAGATCTAGTTTTTTTGACAAGTATGCTATGGGTGCAAAAGATGGTCCCAGTTGGTGACCTAAGACTCCAAGGGCAAATCCCTCCTTTTCAGTTACGTAGAGGGAGAAAGCGTGAGTCAGGTCAGGGAGATCCAAGGCTGGGGCCTTGAGGAGAGCCTGTTGGAGCCTTTGAAAGGGCTTAGTCACAGGTTTGAGAAGGGGTTCATGGGTGGGACCTAATGCTGCTTCATATAAGGGACAAGAGAGTAGGGAAAAGGAAGGAACCCAGGAACACAAAAAGCTAGCCATTCCTAGGAATGATAAAATCTCTTCCTTTGTAGAAGGAACAGTTAGAGACTGAATCAGGTTCTTTCTATCTAAGGTAATAGCCTTGTGGGTTGGGGTAATAGCTGGTCCCAAATAGATGACCTGAGGAGTGGACAGTTGGACTTTGGAAGGTGAGACCCTGCAGCCCCGACTGGAGAGGAAATCTAGAAGAGCAGCTGTGTCAGCTTGGCTAACTTCTAGGGAGAGGCTGCAGAGAAGAACATCATCTATGTAAAGTACAATCTTAGATCTAGGGAGAGATAAAGAAAGCAAGTCAGAAGCTAGGGCCTGCCCAAACAGGTGTGGGCTGTCCCAGAATCCCTGAGGTAGAACAGTCCAGGTGAGTTGGGTAGAAAAGTGGGTGTCAGGATCTGTTCAGGTAATGGCAAATATGTCTTGTGACTGGGCATCTAAGGGGATAGAGAAAAATGCATCCTTGAGATCTAGGACTGAAAACTGAGAAGTCCCTGAGGGGATAGTAGAGAGGAGAGTATAAGGATTAGCCACAACAGAATGGAGGGGAACCACTGCAGAGTTAATGCACCTGAGGTCTTGAACCAGGCGATAGGTTCCATTAGGTTTCTTAACTGCCAGTCTAGGGGTGTTAAAAGGGGAGGAGGTGGGTCGAAGGAGTTTTTTCCTTAAGAGATCAGAAATGATAGGCTTAAGTCCCCTAAGGCTCTGGAGAGAGAGAGGGTATTGAGCTTGACAGATGTATCTGGTAGGGTCCAGTAACTGGATGACAACGGGAGAATGATGTTTAGCAACAGAGGGGTTCTGGACATCCCAAACTCGGGGGTCCACCTGAGAAGCTGGTAAGGGAAATAACATGTTAGTGTTAGTAGGGTGACTGGCTAAAAGGAGGAGCAGAGGAACTGCTGGTGAGCTTGGGCTCAGGTGAATTGGGGGAGAAAAGGAAATAGAAGCTCCCATCTTAGCTAAAATATCTCTTCCCAAAAAGGGGACAGGACATGTAGGCACTACCAAAAAAAGAATGGGTGAGAGGCACACCTCTAAAAATGCAACTAAATGAGGTGGGGGGGGGTCTGGTGGGGAAGGTAAGGTTGTCCTCCTACGCCAACAATAGGAGAATGCGAAGGTGAGGTAGGTCCCCAGAACTCTGTCAGGACTGAGTAAGTGGCCCCAGTGTCCAAGAGGAAGGAGATGGTTCCTTCACATACCATAAAATCTACCCGAGGCTCCCTGCTAGTGATGGGCATGGTCAGGTCACAGGAGCCCAGGCACCTACAATCCTCCATAGCCAAGCCTAAAAGGTCAGCTGAAGGGGTTTCTGACAGTGACGTCCCTCTGTTCTGAGCGACCTGAGGGCAGTCAACAGCCCAGTGTCCCCTCTGATGGCACCTGGGGCACGGTTCCCTTGGTTTGCTGGGGTTGGGGCAGGCCTTTGCCCAATGACCATATTGACCACATTTATAGCAGGAGCCAGGCGGTCTCTGAGCCTTAGAAGACCAGGAGTCTGGGGTAGTGGCTGAGGCTGGTCAGACAGCCTTTTCCAGCATATGGTATTTCTGTTTTCGGACTTTTTCATCTCTCCCATGATACACTTTGAAGGCCAGCGCCAAGACTTCTGTCTGTGGAGTTGAGGCCCCCTCTCCAATTGCTTAAGTTTAGTTTTTATGTCGGGGTAGCTCTGGGAAAAAAAGTAGGTCATAAGAAGTTGTTTACCTTCTGGGTTTTCAGGGTCCAGACTGGTATACTGCAATAAAGCCTTTGTAAGGCGTTCTAAGAACTGAGACAGGTTTTCGTGTTTATCCTGGACAACCTCTTGGAGTTTCTCAAAGTTAACTGGCATCAACGTCGCCTTCCTTCATCCTGCCAAAAGACATGTTATAAATCTATCTCTAGCTAAGATACCTCCTGCTGAATTGTAATCCCATTGAGGATCCTGGTCAGGAACTGCTGTGGATCCGATTGGATATGTTCTGTCTGTTTGATGAATCTAATCTGTGTGCACTTTTGCCTCTTCCCAAACTCGCCTGCATTCATCAGGAAGCAAATTGTTAGTTAGAATCATATAAACATCATGGAAAGTCAGGCTATAGGACTGGAGATGTACTGGAATTCTTTGATGAAAGCAAAGGAGTTAGAGGTGTAGGAACCCAGTCTTCTCTCTACCTGGGAGAGTTCACTCAGTGAGAAAGGGACATGTACCATGACTAGGCCATCCACACCAGCCACTTCCCTTAGAGGAAGGACAGACACTGGTTTAGGCGTCCCTGGAGAAGGGGTTGGAGGTTTGGCCTTAGAACACGTGATAGGGAGGTGAAAGTTGGGGCCAACGCAGGACGGTTGGTATGGCCTGCAGCTGGCACAGAAGGAGGGGAGGAGTCTGGGGAGGTTGAGTCAGTGGGCTCAGAGGTACCCTGGTGAGAGGAAGAAGCCGAGGCAGCAGTTTGGGTTCTTGGCGGCATCAAAACAGGTCTGCGTCGGGGTGGAGGTGGTTCATCAGCTGGATCTAAAGGCATTGGGTCCTCTAAAGGGGGATGGGGAGGAGTCATGGCTAAGAGAACGTTAGGCAGAGAAGCAGAGCACATGGAAGGTGTGTAATGGAGATAGATAAATGCAAGAACGTAGGGAATTTCATTCCAGTTATTAGACCACTGCCAGTATGTATTAAGACCCGTTAAAATGATCGGGTCTAGGGTGCCATATAGTGGCCATTTCAAACCATTATCTAAAGGGTATCGGATCCAGACCTTATTGCAAAGATGTACCAATTTGGAAGCCCTCAATTTGGGCTGTAATTTTAATGAATCGAGGTTTTTCAGTAGACAACGCAGCAGTGGTGTGTGTGGCGGCACAGAAGAAGACAATGGACCCATTGTGTGTCAGTCAGTCGTTATCAATTTTCAATCAGCTTCCCGAGAGAAATATTAATAACAAAAATAATGGGCAACAAATTGGGCATTCGGGTCGTCACGAGAAAGCCCGAGGGCCCTGGCTGAGTCAGCCCACCAGAAGCTGGTCAGCCTGGAAATCAACTGTGAGAGCTTGGGGAAAATCACGCAATGTGCCAAAGTCTAAAGGCCAGTCATATTGACTGGGGCAATGGCAAGCCAACCCCTTAGTTTAGGGAGCGTTGGCCAGACGCTACTCAAACGTTTAGGGTCCCTCCTGCCAAGCAGAAGCTCCTTACCAATTAATAAGCCGGTGTGTGTTTTTGAGTGTGTGCAGTCTAATAACTGGGGTGGAACCATGGAGTCTGCGTGGGTACCGAGAGAACCGCGAGGGGTTGTGGTGGCACAGCTTACGTGGCAGAAGTTGACGAGCTTCGTAGCGGATGGGGCTTGTCTGCAGCAGCGGATGTTAATTTACGTGCCCAGTGATGGCAGGGATGGCAGCAGGGTCAGAGGCAGCTGGCAGTGATGGCAGGGACAGCAGCGGCACCACATGGCTGGGGGTCACTGGTGGCGCCAGCCCCCAGTTGCCCAAGGAATTCGAACTCGGCCCAATGCACCAATAAAAGATTATGGCACACAGCTTAGAACAGACCACAGCAGACTGGCTGGTTCCACGGGAGAGCGTGGATTTAATTTGGATAGAGGGTGGGGAAGAAGTGGGGAAAGATGGCGGAAAGAGAAAAAGAGAGCTTGGTGTCAGTAGTTCCGAATATTTATATGGGTTGTGACGTATTCTCTTTCCCAGGTACCAGGTGAGGTAGTCAGGTGGATTATGGGAATGTTTGGTGGTTGTCTTAGTAACAAGGTAGAAGTCGCCCATCACCTGAATATGACGTCACTCAGAGTTCGGGCTTAATGCTAACACATACCTGGTTAAGTCATACAATGGAACAACAGAAATTTGTTGGCATAAAACCAGGCATGGAGACCAGTAGATAGAATAGAGAACCTAGACAGAAATAGCTCAGCTACAGATACCTACATGTGGATGTCAAAAATACACATTGGAGAAATGACAGACTTCACCAATCCTTCTGAGCAGGCTAGACAGCTAGACATAGCAGTGTGAAACAGCATCACTATCTGGTCTCCATTACAAAAATCACATCAAGTGACTAAGACCATGATGCAAACCCTGAAGCTCCTAAAGGAAAACCATGTCAAGATGCAGGCACAGATAACAGCTTTATGTGTAGAAGTGTAGTTGCTCAGAAAATAATGTGGAATACATATATATATTCACCAATGACTTCATCTGTTTCTTACACATTCACTCAGAACTTTGTCACATAAATCATTATTAGACACACAAACAGGTATAACCTAAAGTTAGAAAAATAGTTCAGTAGTTTAAAATTGCTAGTTGCCAGTTATAAAGACCAGAGTTCTGATCCTAGCAACCATGTAATAAGCTGACCATTTCACACATACCTATAACTCCGGCTCTGAGAAAGGAAGAGACAAGAGAATTGCTGGTGATTTCTGGATTCCAGCCCAGCTGATAAAAAGTTAAGTTCACCATTCAGATAGAGTCCCTGTCTCAAGAGAATAGGTGATACAGGTTTTTCAAGCAATTCTGAGGCAGGCCCCAAGCCCAGAAAATACAAAACAGACTCCAGAGTGTTTGGTTTTGTTTGTTTTTTGTTTTATTTTTTGTTTGTTTTGTTTTGCTATTTTTGAACCATTGGTTTTTTTTTTGAACGTTTTGTTGTTGTTGTTTCTTTTGTTTTGCTTTCAAAGAAAAAGAAAGAGAAAATTGAAAGTTGGAAGAATACTGGGAGTATCTAGAAGGAGTTGGTAGAGAGGAAAGGATATGATCAAGATAGATTGTATGTGAAATTTTTAAAATGAAAACATCTAAAACACAGAGAGAATGATTTATAAAAAAAGAAGTGAGAGAGGAAGATACCTGGCCTCATTATGCTTATATAGGTGCACATACCTACAGCACATAGATAGATAGATAGATAGATAGATAGATAGATAGATAGATAGATAGATAGATAAATTATAAATCATTAAAAAGAAGGCTCAGCCTCACTAGCCATCAAAGAATTGAGTACTAAAAATTATCTTGAGATTCCATTGTACCCCAGTTAGAATGTCAGCCATTAAGAAACAAGGATGTGGGCAAAAAGGAAAGTTTTTGTCTGATGAGATCCTAGACTAGTCTTCCCCTGCAGAAGTCAGTATATGTGGTCATCAAAAAGTTAAAAGTATACCTACTGTATGAACAAACTAACACACATCTAGATATTTCTCAAAAGGACTTCAAGGCACTAGATCACAAAGATATTTACATGTCAATTCATACTGGCACAGCACTATTTGTGATAACTAAGTTATGATCACCTTCAGCAACTATGGAATACAACAAAAGAATGTAGCACATACAGCCTTAAAGATAAAATTATATCATTTACAGAAAACATGGATACAATTGTGCTAAACATATAAGGAAATTAAGCCAGTCTCCAAAAGACGAATCTCTTATGTTTTCTTTTATTGTGGTTCCTAGATTTTATATAAAAACATAAAATAATGTATTTCTATATAACATAAAAGTCAAACTGAATCCGTCTAATGAAACAGAAGAAACTGGTGGGAGACTAGACGTTTCAAACAGAGGAGATATGGGTGGAAATATGTTCAATTTACAATATATGCCTGTAAGATGTCTCCATGTCACAAAATACCATGTAAAATGAGCATGTGCACTGAAAAGATGTGAAGTTCCATTAAAGAAATTAAATAACAACAAAAAGAAAGTTAAACAAATCGCACATGGCTAAGTCCTCTTTCCATTCAAATTATCAGAAGAAAGAGCGTTAAAACATAATCTGTGCCTTTTCTTACTTCTGACTTTGTGTGTTGCCATATTTAAAAACTAGTGAATATTTCCATCATTGTGAGCCTTGCTTGTTTGTGATAGAATAGCCCAATTATTGCTTCTGGGCAATGACCCAGCCAGATTGTATTCAGAAAGAAACTTACTCTTAAACAAAGCGCCCTTTGGCCTGAAAGAAGCCACAAAGGACAGCTACATTATCATAAGCAATAAAGTGGGTCTGGGAAATTAGGCTCCAGCAGAGAAGAAAGCTATCTGATGCCACTGTGGCCTCTGTCATCAAACAGACGGAGGAACCCATTGGAAAGTAGAGTCAGCTTCGTTCATAATTATCCAGGATGTCTCTCATACAAAAATTATTAAGAGTTCATATTTTTGACCACCAAGTAGCATAATTCTGAATACAATCTGTCACTTAGCCAAACATTCCCATTCTTTAAACAATGGCCTCAGATCTACTTCCGTTCTGATCTTACTGCCCTGTATGTTTTTTTCATGCCCTTTTTATTTTCTCTAATTTCTCAAACTGGCAATTTAAAAATGTGTTTAATATTTCTCTGTCTATCATTTCAATGCCTTTTATTTTATTTCAATCTGAAATAGTCACTATAACAAGTGCAAAGTTTCAGTTTAACATATTTTTGTATTTTATAAAATACAATGATTCATATATTTAGTGTAGGAAATACAATTGTCATCCAATACATATATTTGAAAATTCAAAACTAAAATTTTTTTTTGCACTTACGTATTCAAGCATTTATTTATTAGTTTTTTTGTGTGTGCAGGTGCGTATACATGTATGTGTGCACACGCATCCGCAGAGGTCAGAAGACAACTTGGACCAGTTGGTTCTCACCTTCCACTATGGTAGTCCTGGGATTAATTCTTTGGTTTTTTAATCAACTGCTCTTAACCACTGTGTCATCTCCTGGCCCCCAGACTGGCTATTTTAAACATTGTTTTCCCTGGAACTGCTCTAACTGTAGAACACACACAAAAAAGTTAGGAAGGAAATCCTAACTGAGAAAGGTACATTGCACAGAAACATGTAATTGTTCCATTTTTGTTGAGATTTATCACGTGTCTAGTTTCAAACTAAAAACATCCAAATAAGAATTAAAGATAAAATTAAAAACAGGGTGCTGGGTAGTGGTGGCGCATGCCTTTAATCCCAGCACTTGGGAGGCAGAGGCAGGTGGATTTCTGAGCTCCAGGCCAGTCTGTTCTACAGAGTGAGTTCCAGGACAGCCAAGGCTACACAGAGAAACCCTGTCTCAAAACAACAACAACAACAAAAAACCCAAACAAACAAAAAATTAAAACCAGGAAGCATCCACTGACTATTGGGGCAGCTGACAGATTTAGGAACACAAGAGTGGGAAACTAGAAAAGAAATGATGCCGGATTGAAATAATGGATTGCTTCATAAAGTAGGAGGAAAATGACCACAGGCCTCAAGCCTCACATGCACTGCAGCATTTGGGTTCCAGAGCAGAGCCCATGCCAACCGACTGGTTTCTTTAAAAATGTTTTATTGGTGCACACTTATCATACCTGATAGATAAACTAAAGACAATTTCTTTCAAGTACATTATGCACTTCGACCATATTCACTTCAACATCTTTCCTTTATAGTCTTTACTTTTCCCCTCCTCCTAGTCTACTCTGTTTTCCTTGGTCTTTTTTCTATAACCATACACAAACACACACACACACACACACACACACACATACACACATGCATGCACACACACATGCATATATGTGCATGCACCTATATAAGTATATATACACATATATATATGACTTTATGTATCTGCATACAATCTAGGATCTACAAATAAGAGAAAATCTGTGATATTTGTTTTTGACTCTTAATGTCACTTGTAGCTTTGCATCCTCTTTGAGGCATGGGTTGAATCTTTAACTTTTCCCATCTCTAAACATTCTGCAGCACTGCTTCAACTCAACTGACAGAGTGGATTCTACAAAGGAATTAGTCAATTACTATGCAGATGTTAATGCTAAGCTACAAGTCTTGTCTTCTAAATGACAATCATAACTAATTTAACCCCATAATCTTCTCACCTTTTGCGCAGTGGGAAGCTGCATTGTTATGTATCTATCATGCATGAGTAAGTACTGAGTGTTCTACTTGTCTTTGCTGAAGTATGGCTAATTACCTCAGAAGGACAAAACAAATCATAATTATGAGCAGGCTGAAGACATTTTCTTCCAACTCTGACCAAACTCATTTTTCTTCCTCTTATAACCTCGTAACTCCAACTCAAGGTGTCTGTTTCCAAAGAAGGTCATTCTTAAAATATGACTTTTGAACTAATAGATTTTATTCAACTGCCCCATTCTGAGCAAGCACACTACATAAATCAAGGTATTATTACACTTGTCTCTAAATCATATTGCTGGCTTAAGGAAATATTTCTCCAATTGTCATATGACCGATAACGTTAGCATAATCTAAAAGTTTGTTAACAATGCAGATACTTTGGTCTCACTGATGACTTATGAAACTACAAATTCTGAGGTGAAACCCAAAACCTGTTTAAATAAGTCTTCTCTGTGTTTCTAAGATACATTAATGTTTTCCAAACACTGCCCTAAGACACAATATTTGATTCAAAAATACAATTATGGCTATAAAGTATAGAATTTATAAAGGACACCCAAGTAAGAACAGATGACAATTCAGAGCATTCTATGGCAAAAAATAGCTACCTACAGTTACATTTGGCAGAAATTCAAGGTGATCAGCAGGAATATGGGAGGAAGTTTTATGGTTTAAAAAAGGTCAGGGGCAAGCTTCAGAAATGCTCAAGTTGGAGGTGGTAGGTGTAGGGATGCTAGAGTTGGCCAATGGTAGTGGAAAGTTCATGTAATTAATTTCAAGAACACATTTGCCATTCTCTGCTTGATTCTGAGTTTCAATCATGGTTAAAAATAGAGACACTGGCAATTATTGATCATCTGGACCAATTCCAACAGAGGTATGGCATAGATTGCTTGCTGGATATTTCAGGGGTTGCAAGTCTCATTTTCACATATACCCTGGCCACTTTCTGTTGGTATAGTCAACCTTCAAGCCCTCTTCCCCTTTAGAATGCTGTATTATGTTTGCAAAGTGGAACCGTTAAGGAATGACTAAGGAGCTAGATCGTCTTTAAGCCTTGTGCTGTTGTCCTTCAATCACTGTGTCATGAAGTCTTTTTACTCCTTTGTTGTATTATTATAGCAAACATCTGACAAGCAAACAACTTCATGGAATCATTCTGGGGCAAAGAAGCCAGCACTAGAACACTGAGTCTTGGTAAAGTCCTGGGAACAAGTTACCCCTTTTTATTCAATTCAAGAAAGAAATAATATCATAGAACCTAAGCATCAACTTTAGACAAGAAAGTACTTTTAAGAGAATATACATATAGCTGTTCTGGTATCCATGAAGCACTGAATGTAACAGAACTCAAGGCTCTAGAAGTCTCCTACAAGCTTCTGAACTTCAGAAGAAGACAGCTAAGATCTTTCAAATAAGCTCATGACTCTGAAAAAGCAAATGGTAATTTCTGACCAAGACTTTGGATCAGGCCCTCTTTCTTGTGGTATGGGATTCTGAAGGACTTCTGCCATTTGGGCTGATTTTGACACAGGTAAAGAACGATAAATTTATGAAAACTCTTAACTAGTAAGAACATATCTTGCTGATAACTTTCAAAGTTTCAACTTGAAGAAGTCTTGAATTAGTTCTAATAACAAAAAGTTCTCACTTCTCAATGAGAGTCTGTGATAACTCTGAACAAGTCACATAAAGTTTTCTAATGTATGATTTCTCTTTATGGTAAGTGTAAGAGAGTGATGAGGATGCAGGAAGTGCTGAGTGAATTGTAATGTATATGAAAGGATCATTAATCAATGGCTGAAACATGTGTGCTGTCACCCATTAGAGATGCTCTCACTGGGGTAGAACCATGATGTCAAATGAGCTGTCTAGAGCTAGTTCAGCAAAAATGTCAACAAGTGTTAACATAGCAACTACTGCTCCAGAGAGGGTCAAGCCTTGATAACTGGGTCAAGAGTGAGCCTATCACAAGTAATGTGTTTTGATGGGCCTTATGATATTATGCTCCTAAGGGCTCACCCAGGTTGCATATATACAAACAGAAAATGGAGAATGGTTTGTACATTGAAAAGAACTGCTTATATTTGGACTTCAAAAGGAGAGAATTTCTAGGTGATAAAGGGCTACTGATTTCTATATCTGTAACATCATTCATAATAACCAAGTTATGGAATCAGCTTAGTTGCCCATCAAGAAATGGCTGGATAAAGAAAATGTGACATATACACATAAAGAATTCTATTTATCTATGAAGAACAAAACTATGTCTTTTATAGGGCAAGTGCATGGAAGTGGTATAGGCCATAATATTAAGTAAAATTATCCAACCTAGAAAGACAAATACTATATGAATGCTACATTTTTTTCTATATGGTGTGTGTGTGTGTGTGTTATATACAGTCACAAGAAGGCACTCTGTCATATAAATCTGATATGAAAGTATAAGATGAACATTTTTAGAAGAGAAAGATGACTAAGTGGGAGGAGCAAAATAAGAAGATAATGGAAGACAGTTATCATCAAAGAATGGTTACACTTGAACAAAACTACTATAAAGTTCATCATTGTGTATAATGAATATACATTAATAAAAATTATTAATTTTCTGGGAGGTGGTGGTACATGCCCTTAATCTCAGCACCGGGGAGGAAAAAGCAGAGGCAGAGGAGGCAGAGGCAGAGGCAGAGGCAGAGGCAGAGGCAGAGGCAGAGGCAGAGGCAGAGGCAGAGGCAGAGGCAGAGGCAGAGGCAGAGGCAGAGGCAGAGGCAGAGGCAGAGGGAGGCAGAGGCAGAGGGAGGCAGAGGCAGAGAGGCAGAGGCAGAGAGGCAGAGGCAGAGGCAGAGAGGCAGAGGCAGAGGCAGAGGCAGAGGCAGAGGCAAGGCAGAGGCAGAGGCAGAGGCAAGAGGCAGAGGCAGAGGCAGAGGCAGAGGCAGAGGCAGAGGCAGAGGCAGAGGCAGAGGAGCAGAGGCAGAGGCAGAGGCAGAGGCAGAGGCAGAGGCAGAGGCAGAGGCAGAGGCTAGATCTCTGTGAGTCTGAGGCCAGATACACAGAGAAGTCATATCCAAAAAAACAAAAAGAAAAGAAAATAGAAAAGTTATTAATCAAGAGCTATTGTTATATCAGAAAAAGTTCACACCTACTTCCTGAATATCATGAAGAAAATCCTAGCTACATATGATGAACATGGATGGTAGTACATCCCATCCCAGTTTGTCTTCTTGTGTTAAGGAATTTTTAATCTCTATTGTGTCTATTATAGTATTAAAACCTTACCTAGGGCATACACTCAATATGATGGAAAGAGGAAAAGTGTATCTGACACAGATACAACTCGATTGTTGGAATCATTTGGTTCTTAGTAAGTAGTCACAGCTCTGTGCTTAACCTTATAATTTCATTTACAGAGGAAATCTCTCCCTACTGAAGTTCTACTAAAGGTGCTACCATAGAGTGAAAGATAGTACTGAATCAAAAGGCAAGGATTCTATTTAAGGACTAGGAGATAGGGAAAATCCATGTTATCAACACAAGCAACAGAAGTTTAATGAATAAAATGAAGTGCCCATGAACACAGAGCATGCCAAGATTGGTCATGGCCAGGAACTGATGAGGTCCATGTCTGTTTGAAGTCAACTCACCTGAGCATGTAAGGATAAGGTAGGATACTAGGTGTTTTATATATTGTTTTATATAATTTTTATATATTGGTTATATAATTTTCTTTGATATGATATAGATTTTCTTTGTCCTGATCTATTCTTTGTAAGATGGGATGTTCTAGTTTAGAATATCCTTTCCACTTAAAATAACTCCAGTCATCATTGTCATCAGGAAACCATCTCTTTGATCCATAGGACTGAGCTCAAGACCAATCCTGCTTTTGTTGACAATGTTCTGCATGAGCTACATACCATCCCTGTCCCTGTAGTTCAGGCAGTAGACACATAGCCCATACTCAATTAAGGCTCCTTCATTGCATGAAAGAATTATGGTCCAATTTGTTTTTATTAGAAATATTTAATTATAGCTTTTAGGAAATAGTCTCTACTGTGGAAGTCTTTTATTTCAACTACTAGTTTATTGTAGAAGGGAAAAAATACTATTTTTGAGTTGGTTCGATTATCCCCTTTCATCTAAAATTTTGCATTTGGAGCTTTAATCAGTATCTGAAAAAGCAGATCTAAATCAGGCAACCTTGATTGTATGCTTCCAAACAAATTCTAAATTCATTTCTAAAGCAGTTCTTGGCCTCTGGTAAGTTAATGGAAATTGTTAATGATAGCTTCTAATTCAGCATCCATTTAGGGATTCGACGGTGCATTGCTTGTACTTCTAGACAATGAGATAAATAGATGGATCTCTCTGCATAGTTACCCGTGGCAACTGGTGTTTTGAGATTTTCAGAAGGTCATCAGGAAAAGGTAAAACGTTTGTATAAGAGGGAGTGGGAGGAGCCAATGGGGTGTGTGAGAGAAAACAGAAAGACAGAGGGAAAGAGAAATTTGGTACTGAAATCAAATGGAAGAAACAAGGCATGCCAAGATTGGTAATAAGTTTAGTCTGTGTTGCTTTTATTTGTCAAGTTGCTTATTATATTTGGTCAAATAACCTGTTAGTGGTGTATAGTCTGCTTCCCATGCTGTAGAAAAGCACTTGATATATATTTATATGATGTGTTTCCAGTGTTTCAAGAGTCCTGTTTCCAGTGACCCCAAACCTTATTAGAGCCTTCTTTCAGGGCTCCATCACATCCAATAGTGGGGTGCTAGGCAACAACTCTTTATCACATGGCCCTGACCTTTATCCCCATTACTGTGATAAAATGCACTGAAAACAAGCAATGGAGAAGAGAGAGGATTTATTTTATATCACAAGTCCAGTTTGTAATCCATCACTGTTAGGAAGTCACAGTGGCAGCAGCTTGAGATAGCCTGTCAACTCACATCCACAGACAAGAACAGAGACAAATGCCTGCATATTGCTCGTTTTTCTCCCTACTGTATTGTTCAGGATTCTGTTTACACAATGGTGCCATGCTGGTCTTCATATATTGATAAACAATCAAGACAGTTCATCATAGACAGGCACATAGGCCAACCCACTCTAGATAATATAGCATTAGGAGTATCTTTTTCTTTATATGTGATTCTAGGATGTGTTAATTTGACAAGTAAAAATAACCAGCACAACCATGAAGCAAATTTTAAGTTTGCTGGTCTCCATAAGTGTGCTGGTTTGAATATGCTTGACCTAAAGAGTGACAATATTGGGAGGTGTGGTCTTGTTGGAAAAGGTGGAGCCTTGTTGGAGGAAGTGTGTCACTGTAGGGTTGGGCTTTTAGACCTTCCTCCTAACCAGATGGGAACCAGTCTTCCTTTGTCTTCGGAAAAAGATGTACAACTCTCAGCTCCTTCAGTTCCACTTTTACCTGCTTAGACACTGCCATACTTACTGAAGTGATTCTAATGGACTGAACCTTTGAACCTGTAAAATAGTCCCAATTAAATGTTGTCCTTTCTGAGAGTTGCCTTGGTCATAGTGTCTCTTCAGAGCAATGAAACCATAACTAAGACAATAAGCAACTTAAAATTATGCTTATTGTTCTTTTGTTTCATAGGGGACTTTTTAATAGAACAGTTTTGTTCCAACCTTATTCCCCAGAGTGAACACTGACATTGAAAGCTTCTAGCATATTTTCAGGAAAGTCATGTCATTTATGTTATTTACAGAGATACCCACATGATGAGAACCCCAAACTCAACCACTTGGTTGATACTAGCAGAGCTACAAGACTTGCTGTGTACCATACCAGTCTGTGGCCCTTTCTAGGGAAACGTTATTTGGCAGTACAGTACAAAACAGAAGCACAAAGGTTAACTGAATATACTTGAATGGAAAGTAATGGCCTGATTCTATGAGGATTCCTAGAAAACGGAGAGTGATTAGAAACCTGGGTACTAAATGGAATTGTGCTCTGAAGCACAATCCAGAGACTATGGCTAAGACCTGGTACCAAATCATCCTGTCAGTGTATTCTACACCTACTGAGGTTAGCATGCCAAAGTCTTCCATTCATACTTTAATGGTCAAAGCCTGGGAACTATGACATGAGCATGTCAAGTCTCACATCAGTGGAATTTCCAAGAAAACTACAGAATACAGGAAGACCGATGAAATGAAGGCAAAGGCAATTTCTTTATTCAGATTTTTCTCTGTTGTTATTTGTACTTGACAGAGACTCAAAGGCATGCACAATTACAATTACATTAACAATTACATGGTTAAAACATAATGCAGGAGTTGGTGAGAGGAGGTGGGTAGAGAAGGGGGCAGATGAGTAGTTGAAGGGGGGTCTATGAAGGGGTGCTTAGATGTTGTTGGAATAAAGAGAAGATGAACTAACTAGAAACTTGAGAACATATGTAATTGATTGCAAGAATATATTTGCTTTTCTTTGGAAGTTTTAAACAACTGTGATAAGTGGGACAATTCATGTGGGTATAATGGAGAATTTGATTAACTAAATTCTGACTCTTCTATGCTACAGACTATTGCTTGATTGTATGGGTTGGTTGCTTCTGTGGGTCAGAGATCTATTGACATGTAAGGTTTGGTATATAACATGAGTTCTCTTTCATTAACACACTCTTTGAGGATATCAGGGAGCTGAGAACATGAAGTAGGAGTATTGTAAGATAGTCATTACATGACAATGGATTAGCCAATATACCTGACTCTCAAGTTAGCACAAATTGCTTTGACTTTGTAGTGAGGACAATGATGAGAGAGAATCTCTCTAAAGGTAAAATCAAGACTTTTTCAGCTACTGTGTCAGTTATTTAACATTATAGACCCTTGCACTACCCTATATGGACATTACAAAGTTGAGAATGTACAGCAAAGAGAGCTGCTCTCCACCATTCACATTACTTTTGTTCTTCAGACCCTTCTCCCAACTCCTCTATACAGAAACATATTTCCATAAGAATTTAGGCTGTATTATCTCCTTTGTTTATCAACTCTGCTATCTCACATTTCCATTCAAGTTAGTTTGTGTCTTGAAGTACCTAGCACTTTTTTTTTATGACTGTAATATAGTCTTTAGGATGTGGGCAGGTCTTGTTCCCTCCTCAACCTTGAAAGGAAGATCAGTACTGCAAATGTAAAAGGACCAAGGGACATTTGCCATTGGAGATAGAAGCTGGAGGTACAAGTTAGAGTCTCCTTGCCTGTGCATACAGTAGACTTCCAGCACTACTGTGAATATGCCTAGCCTCTTCCTTTCTTTCTTCCTTCCTTCCTTTCTTTTTCTTTTCTTTCTCTCTCTTTCTCCTTCTTTCCTCTTTCTTCTTTCTTTCTTTCTTTCTTTCTTTCTTTCTTTCTTTTCTTTCTTTCTTTCTTTCTTTCTTTCTTCTTTCCTTAACATTTATTCACAACACTGAGAATTTCAAGAAAAATAAGAGACTCCATTGTATTTCAAGCATTGTATTTCATTACTCTTGACAATGGTGTGATTGAGAGACAAGTCCTGTAACCTGAGAATTTCTTGGAAATGCAGGATTTCAGTCTGTATCCACAATCCCAATTAACTAATAATTATTTCAACAAGACCACCCCCTCTCATGTGGTTCATAAGGTATTTGAAATTTTCAGGTTACTATTTTGTTGTGGATTTCATTCTTCTCCTATTCATTCACATGGTTGAGGAAGGGCAACATCAGCTTATTCCTTTCCCCTTCAATGCTTGGGGTTGTCAGATCAGACAAAGCACTGTGTAATGCTGAGTGAATTTAAGAAAGAGCCATACAGTGATTGGCTTCCTGGTTTAAATAAAGCAGCCCACTCAGTGTTGACCTTCCGCATTGGTCTATTTGGGAATCTAAACTATACCCATTTACATGCTACAGTGCAATTCTAGCATTCTACTTAGACTGAGAAGCTGGCCTTGACCTCTCTATAGCTGCCTCAAGACTTTTCTGAGAGCACTTGGTGAAAAGAGGTTCTTTTGGTTCTTCTCATACTATTCGTAATAAAATAAGAGTAGTTTATATGTCTATAAACACCTGCTAGCAATCACAGCTGATTTCCTTTAGCAGAACACTGATACACAAGCAAAATATACCTGGAAATGGTAAATATGCCTAAGCATTTTTCCTCTAATGTCATCAATTTCATAATTCTGTTATTAAGTGGACAATACAGTTGTTTCTATGAAATGTGTTCCTCTCTTTAGTTTTGTGCAGTCTCCTGGAGGAAAAGATGGTTGCTTACTCCATCCAAGTTTTACTTTATAATCAGCTATATTATAAAGCTAGTTGTGTGCTCCTCAACTCTTTAGTTAGAAGCTAGGAGGAGAGGCTCATGTTTTTCTATACCCAAATTGCATTTACAAAACCAGGTATGTTCAGTTCTATGTGGAAACCCTTGGGTTTTAAAAGTAGTACTTAGAGAAAAACACTGGTTTAGAAACATAGTAACAAACATAAAGTAGGACTCACCTTTTCTGTCTTCCATTAATGTAGCATCTATTCATTAATCTACTCAATGGGCATTAGCTCAAATGTTTACTATTTACAAAGTTCTGAGGCAGGTATGAAACAAAAATAAAATAGTCCTGTCAATGATGAGGCTCTGTATTAGTAATGGTTCTCTATAGTAACAGAACTTAGAGGGAGAGAAAAAAGAGAGGGAGGAGAGAGAGAGAGGTTAAGAAGAGAATATATATATATACAATAATGGTCCAACTAATCCAACAATGGCTGCCTATGAACAGAAGGTTCAAGAATCCAGTTTGGTCCACAAAGTTTGATGTCTCTACTGGTCTTCAGTGTACACCAGAATCCCAAAGAAGTAGCTTCTAATGCCAGTGAAGCAATGGACTTGCTATCCAGGTGAGAGCAACCAGGCAAAGAACACAAGTTTCCTTCTTCCATGTCTTTACGTAGGCTTCTAGCAGAAGGCATGGCTCAGATGAGAGGTGGGTTTTCCAGCTCAAATGATCTGGATTAAAGGTGTAGCTTCCTACCTCAAAGATCCAGATTAGAAGCAGATCTTCTCCCTTCAAATTAAGCAAAAAATCCCCCACAGATATACCTCTCCATTTTTGATTTGATATAGTCAAATATAGTCATGTTATCAACCAAGAATAGCCATCACAGGCTCCCACATTTGCTAGAACTAATCTTATTTTCTTACAGTGAAGAATTTCTAAAATGATTACGGATATGGTGTAAATTGACATTTTAATGGTTTTACTCCACCACAATTACCAATGCATTCATTTATTCAACAAATATTAAAAGCCAGACTATCATAAGGGCTAATATGTGGGTAATTAGTAGTAAATGAGACTAGTGATATTACTAAGCCCATTGAATTTAGAGTCTCACAGGAGTGATTGAAAGTAAACAAGTGAGGGCTGGTAACAGGGCTAAAGAGTAAGAGCACTTCCTCCTAAGTATGAGAACCCGACTCCCATTCCCAGAGTCCATGGGAGAAGGTGGAAAAAACAGGAGGAGGCGAAGGAGGAGGAGGAGAAGGAGGAGGAGGAGGAGAAGGAGGAGGAGGAGGAGGAGAAGGAGGAGGAGGAGGAGGAGGAGGAGGAGGAAGAAAAACTGACTCTTAAAAGTTAACCTCTGACTTCCACCTCAAATAAGCCATGGCATGCAAACAACTTCGTACATGAACAGTATTGCACACACACACACACACACACACACACACACACACACACAGATGCACAAACACATACACACGGACACACACATCTAATGAGTAAGAAAAAATAAAAAATTCAATGTAAGATTATTGCAAAGAGTGACAAATTCTGGATCTGAGGAGATGACTCAGTTGACGAGGTTGATGACTTGCTGCAAAATCTTAAAGACTAAGATTAACCACCACCACCTAAAAAACGTGCATAAAAATTGATATACTAGTGCATGTGTTTGTAATTATGATAGGGACCATGGGACATCTCGTAGAGCAATAGAGTCTTCTGGGAGTGCTCCATGCTGGTGAGGTGCCTTTTGATTTCAGTCATGTCCAAGAAACAGCTTCTTCCTGAAGGGAAAAGAGATATAAGAAGAACACATGCACACACACACACATACATGCAGGTGTGCGCCAGCACACACACACACACACACACACACACACACAGAGAGAGAGAGAGAGAGAGAGAGAGAGGAGAGAGAGAGAGAGAGAGAGCATACTTGACCCAACTTTCTGGTTTTTCAGGCCTCTGCCATGGCAAATCAGAGACATTTCACATTAAACATACTAGCTCTCTCTGCCTCTGATAAGGCTCAGGTTACAGACAGACCCAAGGACATTTTTGGCTTTTAGTCTAGAAAATCTCATTACATTGTGGCAGGGGCAGAGGGAATCTTTGTGTGCTAAACTGCCAATCCAGTGTCTGCCTCCTGCTCTTATGAATCCCAGTAGCACATGTGGGGACATGGGTGATGGAGACAGCTGGTCAACCAGGCAGCCGGGCATATATGGAGCAGAGGGTCCTATCTCAAACAAGGGTTGTCCTCTTACCTTCAGACACTCATTATGATAGGCTCATGCTGACTATACAAACATAGAATATGAAAGAGTCATAGATTCTATGACAAGATTATTAAGACAAGGGGAATAAAAAAATAAATCTCTGAGGGACAATATGGTCAAGCAAAATTGAAGGAAGCAACAACGTTTAAGCATGTGTGTACTTAGCAACATTGACCCAGACATGTGTTTATCTGGGAGAGACCATCCAGCAGAAGCAGCAGCAAAGAGAAGCACACTAAAGCAAAACAACACAGTATAAAATTTCACAATACATTCCCCCAAACTAGTTCTACAATAAAGTGTGCCACAGTATTTAGAGAGGAGATTCTTATATTATAGAACACAGGTAATATGAAGAGGAAAGGGGATATAATAAGGAGGGAGGTATAAGCAAGGAGAGTGGCTGAAAGGAGGGAATTGGCAGAGGTAACCAAATGTGTGTGTGTATGTGTGTGTGTGTGTGTGTGTATGTGTCTGTGTGTTTATATAAAAAACTTTAATTAGAGTTAGCCTATAAGAAATGATCATACTACTCCTAGAAGCCACATGTTACCAAATAAAAATTTCAGTGCCAGGTGTGGGAAACTTTCCCTCAAGGAGTTGGTTAGAGGTGTACCAGAGACCCTCCCCCCAAGGAAAATAAAACACTGCTCCAGGTTGCCCACCAGAACTTGATGTTAAAACCTTATTATTGATGTCACTGTCTACACTGATCACTGAACAAGCAGAAATCAAAGTGATACTAACCACTAAGCCTCCTCACTGATAGTTAGCTCTCATAATAGAATGTATTATGCAGGTGCTGATATTAATACATAATACCTGTGTGTGTGTGTGTGTGTGTGTGCGCATGTGTACACATATAACACATCAACACTTTGATGCAGATGTAAACCCTGTGAGCCACAATAATGACTGGTGTGGCATAATATGCCTATGGGTTCAATAGCATAAATGTTATAGGGTAACTAATTGCTTTCTGATTGGGTTTAGGCCTGTTCCATAGGAGGAAACACATGCCCCTTATTTGGAAAAAAAATTCATGACTGGGGATCTCAAAAGCACCAGGAGTGAGCATGTCATTATCATTTTGCTAAATAGGCATAGTTTCAAAACTGCCTCTAAATTCTCATTTCTCAACTGCAGCTCTCAGATTTCATCCAAGATGTTTCCTTGTGTGACTGATGATCGTTAACATGGAATCTCACAACTGGTCAAAATGTAGAGAGTGATGTTCTCAGGCACAAATGAAATACCTATATCATACCCCTTCCCCAACATTCAGGTCCCATGCCAGAGGAGTGGGTAGCAAAATGGTGGAGCCAGTGGTCTGAGATATCCAGAGCAAAACAGTGTCTGGACATGACAGGACTATTGGGATCACAAATTCAAAGTAACTGTCATTGTGGGAAGGGGTATATGAGACAGTACCTGCCCATATCTGAGGAGCAATGGACAACTGATGTTCTCTAGGGAAGAAGAACTAATTTTGGAGTGTGGCTCTGGGTAAGTTAACTATACTCTAGTATTTGCCACCATCATGTGTACACAGCTCAAATTATAGTCAATGGGTTATTAAACTATAACTTAAAAAAGACATAAAGTTGTAGGGTAGGGATGGGTCTGGAGAAGTTAAGGACAGAGATTGGAAGTAAATATGATCAAAATACATTGTATGAAATTCTCAAGTAATTGATAATTTGTTTATTTAAAAATAGCCATATACAGATGTTTTAAAAGGACAAAACTATAAAGAGATGACATTACAGTGAGAATTTTTCGAAATTCTGAATGTCACACTTATCACTTCCATCTCTGTTTGCACAATGACTTCCCCACTTCTCTGCCTCTGGCCCCATGCCAATCACTCCACTTACATGCTAATTCAGTCTTGAACTCTTACTAATTCTGGGTGTTTTTATACTTCATCACAGATTATTTCTGTCAACATTAAAAACAGTTACATAGTTACTCTTCTAAAACTGTAAACTGCCATAGCCTCCTTAAACACATCTTGTATTTTTGTTGGTCACATGTTTTAGTTCATTATGGAAACTGTAGAAATGGGATTGACTTTCGCATCTTTATACATGAAGATATCACACATCGATCATGTCTATCCGCATCTCGCATCTCCACCTTCTCCCTACTTCATCATGGCCCCGTTTCTAGTACCTTACTGCACCTCTTCTAATCGCGGGTCCTTCTTTCCATATATACCTAGCTTGACCTCCATCTCCTTACACCTTTCTGCAAGTAACAGAATCTTGCTGTGGCTGACTAATCCTGTTATTTGCACATGATATCTCTCATCTACAGACTAGCACCAAGGCAGACACCACATTTTGATGATAGTGAATGCCATTGTAAGTATGCACATATCACTTTTACATGTTTATTCTGTTTCCTAATAAAAAGCCAGAAATAGTATAACTGAATATATTAGTTCTATCTTCAATGTTTGGAGGAACTTCTATGCTATATTACAATGACTGCATTAAGTCCCTAAGATACGCTATTATACATAAGGGTTGCTTTTTTTTTTTTTTTTTTTTTTTTCTAAATCGTCACAATATACTTTTTGTAATCTCCATTGTAATGCAGACAAGATAAAAAATCTTAGAGTTTTCATTTGCAGTCTACCTAAACATTGTTCATAAAGTAATTGACCATTTGTACATCTTCTTTGGTGCCTGTTCAGCCTTTTCCCAACCTTTAAACTATTGTTATCTCAAGTGTTTTGAGTTCTTCATGCAGTTTGTGAGTCTCTGGGAGACAAATAGATAGGAATGGCTTCTTCATTTTGTAGACCATCCCTCAGTCTATCCACTGTGCTGTTTAAGATCTTTTGGTGTGATTCGAGTTTCTGGTTAGTGTCTTTTCTACTTTCATAGTTTTATCTAGCAAGTCTGCCTGGGTCAATATACTAACATCGTTCCTTGTTTTTATTCTAATGTTTCAAGTTCAGCTTTAGATCTTTTTTTTTTTGATATTTTATTTACATTTCAGATTTAATCCCCTTTGTCCCCACCCAGGAACCCCCTATCCCATCCCCCTTCTCCTGCTTCTATGAGGATATGTCCCCACTCAACTTCCCACTCTCACCTCCCCACCCACGATTTCCGCCACACTGGGGCATCCAGTCTTCACTGAACCAATGACTTCTTCACCCACCTATGCCTGACACTGTCATCCTCCTCTATATATACAGCTGGAGCCATGGGTCCTTCCCTATGTGTTCCCAGGCTGGTGGTTTAGACCCTGGGAGCTCTGGTTGGTTGGTATTGTTGCTCTCCTCATGGGGCCACAAACCCTTTCAGCTCCTTCATTCTTCTCTCTCACTCCTCCATTGGGAACCCCATGATCAGCTCAATGGTTAGCTGTGAGCTTCCACCTCTGTATATTTTAGGCTCTGGCAGACCTCTAAGGAGACAGCTACATCAGGATCCTGTCAGCATGTACTTCCTGGCATCCACATCAGTATCTACCTTTGGTGAATGCACAAGGGATGGATACCCAGGTGGAGCAGTCTCTGGACGGCCCCTCCTTCAGTTTCTGTCCCATGCTTTGTCTTCATATTTGCTCCCATGAGTATTTTGTTACCCCTTCTAAGAAGAGCCAAAGGACCCACACTTTGGTCTTCCTTGTTCATGAGCTTCATGTGGTCTGTGAGTTGTATCTTGGATATTGTGAGCTTTCGGGCTAATATCCAATTATCAGTGAGTGCATACCATGTGTGTTCTTTTCTGATTGGGTTCCCTCACTCAGGATGATATTTTCTAGTTCCATCCATTTACCTAAAAATTTCTCAAATTCATTGTTTTTTAATAGCTGAGTAATATTGCATTGCGTAAATGTACCACATTTTCTGTATATATTCTTCTGTTGAAGGACATCTGGGTTCTTTCCAGCTTCTGGTTATTATAAATAAGCCTGCTATGAACATAGTGGAGCATGTGTCCTTGTTATATGTTGGAGCATCTTCTGGGTATATACCCAGGAGTGGTATAGCTGGGTCCTCAGGTAATGCTATGATCAATTTTCTGAGGAACTGCCAGACTGATTTCCAGAGTGGTTGCACCATCTTGCAATCCCACCAACAATGGAGGAGTGTTTCTCTTTCTCCACATCCTCGCCAGCATCTGCTATCACCTGAGTTTTTGATCTTGGACCATTCTTTAGATCTTAATGTCTGCTGTTCACCTTTTCTATAGTGTGAGAGAATGGTCTAATTTCAGTCTTGTACATGGAGATACCCAGTCTTCTTATCTGCAGTTCCAGAAGAAGCCTTCCTTTACCAAATGTAAGCTTGCACATCTCCCTAAGAGTCAGTTGAAGGTACTCACGAGTCCACTTGAGCAGCACTGGTTCATTCTGCTTTACCCAGTAACATGCTCTTTGTTACTGTGGCTCCGATATAATGCCTCTGGTATTGGCTTTTGAGTAGGTTTCCTCTACAACTTGAAGTCTGTTGTATTTTCAAGTGAATCTTAGGATTTTTATTTTTTCTATTTGTGTAAAGTTGTTGAAGGTATGAAGATCACCCAATCATACACTGGGCCCCAAACCTCTTTTTTGTCAGGTAGTTTGTTTCTAAAGAGAAAATAAAATAAATTAGGTATTGTTCCAACAGTTAGGGCTTATACATTTATTATATTTCATTTTAACTTTCTTCAAACAACTTTGAATATATTTTAGTCATTTCTTCCTCTTATTTATCATCTTGTAGATTTGACCATTTACTGTATTGACAATATTTTTCTTCTCATTACATATCTATTCTGTAGTGAAATTTATTCATATTCTTAGTTTACTTTATTTAAAATAAGTTATTTAGTATTTATTTTGATTGTAGTTCCCCCTCCCCCAGTCTCTCTTAGATCCTCCCACCCACTGAAATCCTATCTTCTCTCTCTCTCTCTCTCTCTCTCTCTCTCTCTCTCTCTCTCTCTCTCTCTCTCTCTCTTTCACACACACACACACACACACACACACACACACACACACAACTAACACACATTAGAAAATACTGGTCTGTTTTGTGGCCTCTAGCTTCTGCTATACTATCAATATTGGATTCTCACCTGGACTTCTCTTGGATATACACTTTTGCTGTGTTATGGAGATTCTACAGCTTTGATTATGCAGGAACAGCCCCTTCTCTGTGCTCCCGCAGTTCATAGATGGAGTAGATGTTGGAGTGGGCCAACTCAAAGCCCTGATCTGGGCCTGGGTGGCAGCAGAGCTGCCATCCCTCCAGCTCTCCTGTGCCAGCCCCACCAGGACCAACTCTCTAGCTTTGCTTTGTCTTGCTTTTCCCAAGGCTCTTAGGTACTCATGTCTTAAAGGGCAGGCCAGCTTTCCAGTAGTTTCCCCACCCCTTAATCCTAGGCTAGCTCACACAAGTGCTATAGCTGGCAGGGGCTAGGCCATGTCTCCCACTCTTACACCCTCACCACCAGGGCCAGCTCTACTGTGTTGCCCAGGCAAGGTGAGGGCCGATATGTCAAGTGCTTCAGCTGGTAAGGGGTGGGACCAGCTCTGCTCTGCTCAGCCCTTGAACATTAACAAGGTCCCAGGCAGCAGCCCAGACAAAGGAAGACCACATGACCTTTGGTGGTAACATGGACCATAGACATAGACATAGGCCCCTGCTACTCCAGAGTCATAATCCAGACATACACCAGACCCTTGGTGACAGCACAGGCTAAACTTCAACCATGGCATCTGGTGGTAGCACAGGCTACTAACATCACAGCACAGGCTGTTCCTCAACACCCTCGAGTCTCCAGTTCTGCCTCTCTTCATAATGCACACAAAATTCTGCTTCTCTTTCTCTCCCATCTCTCCACCACATATTTGTACATCATAGTAGAACCACAAGGCCTTGTGGCAGTGAGCAGGCCTTTGGGTGTCTTCTGCCTGCCTGCACTTCATGACAGGCAGGCCATGGCAAAGTATTTTTAGTCATGTGTTTTTGAGGTTCTAAATGCTTATTATACCTGAATATTCATGTTTTCTCTAAGATTTTGGAATTTTTCATCTATAGTTTTATCAAAGATATTTTCTATGTCCCCAATTTGTAGCTTTATGCTCAGGTATGCCTATGATGAACTGAATATTTTTTAAGGGTATACTAAAGGTCTTTCTTTTTTTTTTTTTTTCTTCATGTTTTCTTGTTTCTCTTTCTGTTCTTTCTGACAATAACATTTCAACTACCTGTTTTGGGGTTCTGTATTCTTCTGCTTGATCTAATCTGTTACTGAATCTGCCATCTATGTTTTTTTCTGTTTGACCATTTAAGCTCCTCAGTTCCTCCATGATTTCTGTCCAGTTCTCTTTGAGATCCTGTGTCGCCTTCCTTTATTCATTGAACTATCAATGTTTTCATTTTCCTTTTATTTCTGTGTTGAGAACTGTTCACCTTTGTGGTGAGTCTCCTGCCCATGAGACCCTTACTGATATATGATAAATTCACCTTCATTTGAATTTGATAAGTTGTCTCTGACAATTCAAATTGCTTCTCCCAGTTGAAACTCACTTTCCTGTGTAATCCTCCCACTACCTTGAACAGAACAGCTATGTCCCCATCATGGAAGCTGAGATTCCCAAACAATGCTTGTTGATTAGTGGAAACAGGGAAGGGTCACGGAGAACTGTTTTGTTACTTCTGATGGCTTTTCAGTTGGTTTTCTTAGTTTGTTTATTTGTTTTCAGATTGGCAATCACTGTGTTCACATAATTCACATAGTAACCCATTTCTCTTTTCCAATGTAAAATACTAAAAACAATTTGAAGAAAGTTTGTGTATATGAGTGTTTTGTTTACATCTATGTCTGTGTACACATGTATGCCAAAGAGGGAGGGCATCAGATTCCCTGCAATGACTGTACAGATGGTTGTAAACTACCACAAGGGTGCTAAGAACTGAACCCATCTTCAGAAGTAGCCAGTGCTCTTAACTTCTGAGTCATCTCTCCAGTCTATCAAAGCAGTTTTTTATAGTTTCAAGTTATTAGAGTAAAACTTCCACAGTTCATATTAAATCATAGTATTCTCACCACCTTTACAATTTTAAAAAAATTGAATACCTTTGGAGTTTTATTATAAAATATGTCTGTTAGTTTAAGATAATAGTCCTAACAATGAGGAAGTATTTTTTTGTTTTTTAAAAATTTCATTAGAAGAGCTAAATTTTACAGAAGGACATTATTTTAAGAGAGCTTTCATGTTATTTTTATTTTAATATGTTATTGTGTTAGCTTAATGATTGGATTGAGTTCTCTTTAGTCACTATATTGGTATACTAAATTTCAGAATTTTGATGGATGTTAGACAATTGGTATTTTTGCTTGTCATCTGATATGAGTAACAAGACTTTAGTTGTTTGAGCTAAGAATCAGGCCACTATTTTCTGAATAAAAGTATTAAGATTTTCTTTGTTTTTATGAGGAAGCAACTTAATTTAGTTCATAAAATTCTATGAATTATAATATTTTTTCAGTCATTTATCACAAACTTTCCCCAGTCTGTTGGTGTCTGTATCTTTTATCTTCCTCTCATTGAGATGGTTTGATTTACTTTTTTTCCTGTAAATTTCTTCCTTCTACCAAAATTGCTGTTGCTAATAAAAGATTCATCAATTATCTTCTTACAAAGGTGTTGATGCATTTCTCACACGTGACTCTGTTGTCTCATTGCTGTAATATACTTTTGTTTTCTCACTTTTCCCTTGAGTAAACCTCCGAGGTAGTTGAGCACATTTATTAATTTTTCAATTATTTATTAACCTTATATTTCCTAAACATTAACTTTGATGTTCACTTTTACTAATTCATTATGCTTTTCATTTTTCTTTTTAGTTTTTATAGACTTCTTCCTCCTTCTTCTTGCATTTGAATGTTTTATTCTTCCTTGATATATCATAAAGGATTTCAAGCTATAGACTTCTCTCTGACTTCATTATAGGTTGAAGCATGACTGTTCCTTTTAAAAATTATGGACAGTGAAAATTCTGGTGAGAGCTTAATCTAAGAATGATTCTGGAGAGTAATTTTCGTTTTGATGTGGTTTGGTTTTGTTCTGATGTTTATTCTTTTCAAATTTGAGTTTCACAAGTAAACCATGCAGTAAATGCATATGTAGGCTTAACCATTAACCTGGGGATCCTGAAGAAAGCCAGGGAAGCTGTGGACACGTTTTTGTTGTTTGAAGTACAGCAAAACCAGTTTGAGGACCTTGGCATGCTGTTTAAGTACTACCACTGAGCCAATCTCCAGCTTTCAGAACCAAGCACCATAGAAAGTCTGTACTTCCCATACACCAATGGAAGTTCAGAGTGTGGGAAGACTTAACAACAGAATGTGTAGAAAGATGCAGGCAAGAGATCATAGAGGTATGAAATAAAAGACAGAGAGAGACATAGGAGACTTCTAAGATATACATAATGGAAGTCAGGTTATCTGGACTGGTACTTGATTGACTATGGTCATGAAAAGGGGGAATGGGTAAGAAACTGACACTGGCAATTCTGCATTTGGCAGCAAGGTCTCAGTGAGACAAAGCTAAAGGGAAAGAAGAAAGTGAGAAAAGGGACACTTGAGATAGTGACATTTATGTTCTTCATATCCCTAGTTGAGGCATGAGGTAGACAGCAGAAATCACAGGCTTGAATGAAAAAGAAGAGTTAAGGCAAGAGATGAAGAACATGGGCCAGCACTACATAGCTTATTATTATCCTCACCAAATAAGAACAATTATCCAGAAACAGAGAAAGAATAATATCCAATAGAAACGTGGATTATTGGAAATATTATTTTCTTCTATTTGCCTCTTTTTTGTAAAAAAAAAAAAAAAAGCAAATATTTAAAAGCATACATACAATATAGTATTTTTTCACCTAGGCGGAAGCAAATTTAGTCAGACCTTTTTTTCTTCATCTTAACAGTTCAGTCTTAGTTGGAGGGCTTTATTTTTCCTATAATAAAACATGATAAGCAAAAACAATTTATAGCAGAAAGGGTTTAGTTTTTCTTATCACTCTCAGGTCTCAGTCCATCTTCAATGGAAATTGTGGAAGGGACTGGAAGATAGGAAATAAAGAAAAAGCCATGGAGAAATGCTGCTTACTTGCTAGTTTAGCCTGCTTTCTTATATACCCCAGAAACAATGCCCAGAGGCAGTGCTGCCCACAAGCGTCTGGGCCTCCCAACATCAACCACTAATTAGTAAAACGCTCTTAGGCTTGCCTGCAGGGCAACATCATGAAGGCACTTCTCAATTGTGGCCCCTTAATCTCAGGTATGTATAGGTTTGTGTAAAGTTATAAAAAAGAATAACTAATGCAATTCATATACTATAACATAATATCAAAATCAGCTGGTCTCTTTCTGTTTCATACCTTTCAATGTGTGTAACATACTCCACAGGGTAGAAGCAAGAAGTTATCCAACCCTTCTCTTAGGTGAGCATTTCTTTGTAATGAGTTTGGTGTTAAGTAATTCAGGGCTAGCCTATGGATGTAAGTCCTTACATTTCAGTAGTAGGCCTGGTATTCTAGTGGGAGGACATAGTCCTGTCAATATCACGAGTTTTGGAAAGCACCAACTCTCTTCCTGTGTGGCCAGAGTACTGGGGAACCAACTTTGTAACTGGACAATTAGATAACACAACTCTTTCATTCTACATTCACAACACAGAAGGATGAAGTGGATTTAGCCACCCTCTGGCTTGACTAAAGGCTGAATTTCAATGTTTTGCCTGAAAGGCATCAATGGGCTTGTATGCTCAGCTTCCCAATTCCCACAAAGTTTTTAGGAATCTGCTTCTTCTCTGGCCTACAGAGGTCATTCTGAAACCAGAAAACCCTGTTCCTAAGATCATTGTCTTTTATTTCAGTTTCTATACTTTCCCTGCTCCTTTCTTGGCCCCTTCCCTTTCTCTCTCTTTTTTTCTCTAATTAGAAAATCTAAATATTGTCAGTAGGTTAAATTACTGAACCACATTACCAAGCGATTTGTCAGTGTGTTAGAAAGCTCAAGAGGTATAGTGGTGCAGGCACAATCCCAGCTACTCTGGAGGCTGAAGCAGGAGGGCCCCTTGGAGGGCTAACCTAGGCTCTCTAGTAAGATGGTGCTTTGAAAACTGAATAAAAAAAAAAAAAACCAACATATACTTACTACAAAACCAGGAGATTGTACTCCTAGGTATCTACCCAAGAGAATTTATTTTTAAAGTGCCCAATAAAAGGATATTTGCACGGGAGTTCATAATCCTTTAGTCGTGATAGCACTAAACTGAGATTGATCCAAAAGCCCACTAGGCAAAGAACTAGACACAGTCCAGGCTATACAAACAGAAATCTACTCAGCCATGCAAAGAACAGTGGCCAGCACACAGAGATGGATTTCAGAAATAGCATGCTCCATTAACGCACAGGACACACATAGCTCTGTGCTATATGGTTATTATTGCATGGAATTACAGATAAAATGATACCCTATATACTGGAGGCAGAACCTTGACAGTTTGATGCCCAATAGTGGACCAGAGCTGACTGGAAAGAGCTAAAGAGCACATGAGAATGGGGGGAATGTAACTAGTTGCCTGTGGCTGCTAAACCAAAGGCTCACAAACTCAATGACTTAAAGCAAGCAGAGTCTTTTTTATGCCTTAAGGCTAGAATACCAGAATGAATCTATTAGGGCTAAAATCAATCAAGGCAATGCTATTTTGGAGGCTTCAGAGACAGTTTACTTTCTTGCCTTCCACCGTGTTTATTTATTTATTTTTTTTTTTAAACTGCATCTTCTTTATTTTGCATACTTTTAATTTCAGAACAAAATAAAACAAACAAAAAAACCACAATACACAACACCCAACCCTGCTATTCTGTGGGAGGGGATCTTCCTGCCTTAAGGCACAAGGACAGGATAGAGATTCTTGTAGACATGAACCAGGTGGGTCAGGGCTGGCCAAGGCTGCTGGGGAGCCACAGGGATACTATACAGAGGGCAGGGGTTCCTGGGGGCCTTTAATCCACTTCTTCCATGCGAGAGGCATCCTCATCACCTTCCAGTGGGGGGATCTCATCAGGAACAGCAGCACTGGGCTCTTCCGCAGTGACCTCATCTTCATCAATGCCCAGGCCTAGTTTAATCATGCGGTAGATGCGGTTGGAGTGGGTTTGGGGGTCCTCAAGTGAGAAACCAGAGGAGAGCAGAGCAGTTTCAAACAGCAGCACCACCAGGTCCTTGACAGCTTTGTCATTTTTGTCTGCCTCAGCCTTCTGCCGCAGGGTCTCCACAATGGGGTGGTCAGGGTTGATCTCTAGGTGTTTCTTGGCCATCATGTAGCCCATTGTAGAGTTGTCTCGCAGTGCCTGAGCCTTCATGATCCGTTATACAAAGCCATGGGTCAACCTTCTTTCTAGCTGTCTTCCTCCCGTTCTCTTCATGGTTCTCATCCCTGCTAGCAAATCTCTGTATCTCTCTCTCTTGCAGGATGCACGTGATGACATTGGTATAGAGCATTGCTGGAACAAAGCTTCTAAACAAATTGAGTGGCTCATAGACTAGAAATTAGTATTTTTTTTCTTCATATATCAATCAAGGTATCTCTATCTGACAGTGTCAACTCTAATTGCAAACTCTCCTAGTTTGCAAAAGGAAGTTTCAGAATTGCTGACATCACTTGGCTCCACAGCAGCATAACTCCCTCTTTTTTGACAAGAACTAGTCACCTGCCTAACTTAAATGGAAGTGCTGGGAACTGCAGTCTTTGGATAGCCAACTGTCCCCAGGGTAGGGCAACAATCCTAGTGTCAAAACCTAAAGCTAGTGAGAACCAACAAGAAGGAGGTTAAAGACTTAGGATCATTGAAGAGGAGACATCTTTCTGGAGAAATAGTTCAGGGAGTCAGAGCGTGTACTTCTCCTATATAGGGGCCACCTTGGAATAAACACACAGGCGTAACTAAAAACAAAAATCTATTTTTGTCAGCAACACAATGAGTTTAATCCACAATATCTCTGTTTGTCACTTTCTGTATGATTCCACAGCTGACTCAGAGGAACTGATATTTACAAAGAACCAATCCTGCAATTCTTATATTTCATACAGTCTGCTCTTCCTATTACATGGCATTCCACAACCCATTAATAAGAAGTAATATTTTAGTTCTATGAGCAAGGATATCAAATATTTAATATTTAGTTGTATGAGCAAGAATATAAAAAAATAAACACAATATGTACCTTTCTTGATTTTCATTAACAAACTTCTATACTATTGATCATTTTCTGGCATCCAATTCACCATGGAGTTGCAATAGAAACTAGATTGTCTAAATTTTACTATCATGGATCTGACTTCTTTTACTATCAGGCTGACCATTCTGCCCTCTGCAGAGAAATCATGATTTATACCATACAATGAATCGATGGTTACATTCAGATCCATAGACTTTATTCTGATTCCAAAGAACAGTGATGAGACTTTTATAGACTAAATTTGTGAGCACACAACATCAGCATAGAATGATCAAGTATTCTGTAATTGTTGTTTTATGTCTGAGCACAAATCTGAAAAGCTCCTCTAGCTTTGGTGTGTGATAGGGCCTTCCCAGCTGGGAGCAGGCACATAACCAGCCCCTCCCCTGCTTAGACAGTTGGAAGACAGCAGACACCACATAAACTGTCAGAGAAGACAATGAATCAGGCAGTTTCTCAGGAGCACATAGATTTCTTCATTCTGAAGGGAAGTCAAACTCACAGAAACAAGCAGGAAGGATAAGCCATCTTTCACTTGCACTTCAGATAGCTCCAGGATTTATTCAAATACATAATAGGGAACTTTGTGACAAAATTTATCATCAGACAAAATGAGTTATGCTTACTCTTTGCCTTGCTTTGAGAGGTTATACCTTCTAACTAAAATGTACACACACTCAGTCATAACATACCTTTATGAAAAATGTAGACGACCATTTTAAATGTTTATGATGTGAAGGTTACAAAGGTTATAGAAATACATCTTAGTTATTATCAACGTGCTCTGGAGATTTGAAATATGTACTGTTAAATGATTTATAATGTATCGGGCATACTTTACAGTGTAGATGCATTAGGAAATATCTGGGTATGAGGAGCCATGTTCTCACTGGACCTGTGTGTGGGGCTCCTCAGCACTGTGCAGCACAACAGAATTGAGCTTAGTTGTGTGTGTTCAGTGGACAGATGGACCAAGGAAGGAAAATATCCCCACCTGCTGCTCTTATGAGAGTTCATACCCACTCTGGCATCTATAATAGGGCTGTTGGGCATTCTGTGAAGACATTTGTGTTCAAATCATGGATTGGCCATAGGCTACATATTATAAAAACCAATTAAACTTTGAGATCATTTTACCTATAGGAGCAATGATTCCTTCCATACACAGTTGGGAAGCAAGTATTGTTATGCTAAATAACTTCTGTATCTTTAAGTTACCCCCCCTCCAGATTATTTATAGTTCTTAATAAAATGTAAAGGCATATAGGTAATTGCTATACTGTATTGTTCAGGGACTAAGAAAAAAAAAAAGAAGTCTGTGTGTATTTGGTACAGAAGCAATTGTTTTTCTAAGTAATTTCCATTTATGGTTTATGAGTCTGGAGACATAAAACCCAAGGCTGCCTGTATGTAAATAAGCATGTAAATGGGAAGATCTCAATTCTGAATAGTGTCTCCGCTTCACAGGCTGGAGATTTAGAATGTCTTAAATGTCAACGTGCCAACATTGCTCTAGATACAGTCAACTCTTTCTACTTTCTCTGCATCCATATCAAAGCATATTACAGAAATCTCTGTGCTGTCACACAGGCATCTTTTGCCTTCCCCAACTGAAGCTTCTTCTAATTCTTGATCATATCCGTTTCGGCTTTGAATGCCTCCAGTTTGCAGCACACATCCCTCGTGCATAGTAAGTGCTCAATAAATGTTGGCTGAAATAAGAAGTCTCTGGGAAGCAAGGTAAATAAAATGTTGGTGATGAAATATGTATGAACAAGAAAGGCTATGCTATGAAGGACTTAGGTAAAATAAGGAATCTGGGAGTTTCTGTGATTCAATTGGGGCTGTAGCTGTGACAGCCTTATACACACAGAATCAAATCACAGAGGCAAATGACAGCAACAGCCTAGCACAAAAGACCAATCATTCCTCTCCTAAATCAGAACAAATAAGTTTGGAGAAATATGATAATTGTTGATAATATAAAATTGACAAGAGGTTGGGGAACCACTTTGATATCTGATTACTATTTAGTTGATATTTAAGTTCATAATAAAGTGAGTGAGCAGATGTTAGCCAAAGCAGATGTGAGGTTACAGTAAAGACTAACAAGATTCGGTTGCCTGTGATATGCTTTGCTTTGAAATTTAATCCAAAAGAAAGGAGGTTCATTTGGCTCATTTACTTTATTTTTGTTTTATTTTTCCCAAGTAGTTTACCAAAATTTAAAGATTAGGTAGTTGCTAAAAATATTTCCATGTCTGTGTAGCTCAGCAGTGTAAACTCACCCTCTTTTCTTTATCAGGCGCCAACAAAGGATCAAAGAAGAGATTTTGTATTCACAACAAAGACTGGCACCAAAATAAGGTGGATCAAAAATATCAAATTGTCAAAAACCTGAAGTTCAGAAGTCAACGGGACAGAGAAGCATGTGAGCTCACACAACAATGGTTGTGTATATGAGTGTGTGTGTTGTGTGTGTGTGTGTGTGTGTGTGTGTGTGCATGTGGAGGAGGAGGAATAGGAGGAGGAGGAGAAGGAGGAGGAGGAGGGGAGGAGGAGGAGGAGGAGGAGGAGGAGGAGGAGGAGGAGGAGGAGGGGGGAGGAGGAGGAGAATCTTTTTTGGTCCTTTCTTATTTCTACTTGCAAGATTCTATGTAATTCAACTAATGTGTGACTAATGTTTGGAGAAAAAACTGGGTCAGGAAAAGATGGAATCTTCCATAAACTATTGATGATGACTCTACACCTAAGTCCTCAGCCACCTCAGAGTGAAGGGGCTATGAGTAAACACTTTAGGGCATCATTTCCAGTCAAACACGTGTCACTTCACAATAAAATACTGGTCCAACTGAGGACAAAAACGGATGAGGAGGAATTATACAATGTACTTCAAGAGAGGAGATTTTAAGTTATGATTTACATTTAGTGTAAAAACACTTCAAGCATCTGAAATGTTGTGGGGTTAATTAGTCACATTTAAGCATTCCAAGTTACATAAATGATATAAAACAGAATCTTGAATATCATAATTATATATAATGTTTATCAATGAAAATGAATGAATTATTCTTTAAAGGAGGAAGGAAAGAGAAGGAAAAAGAAGTGCAAATGTACTAATAATATTATCATCAAATACTTCTTAGTAGACTTCTACTTTTGTAGACTCCTTGAGCTGAAATTTGAAAGCATGATCCCCATAAGCTCATATATTTGAATGCTTAGTGAGTAGCATTAGGAGGTGTGACCTTGTTGGACTAGGTGTGGCTTTATTAGAGAAAGTGTGTCACTTGGGGAGGGCTTCTGGGTTTCAAATGTTCAGGTCATGCTCAACGTTCCTCTCTTCTTGATGCCTATGGATCCAGATATAGAAATCTTATATCCTCTCCAGCACCATGTCTGCCTATATGCTGCCATGCTTTCTGTCATGCTAATAATGGACTTAACCTCTGAACCTGTAAGCAAGGCCGAATTAAATACTTTCCTTTATAAGAGTTGCTGTGGTCATGTATCTCTTCGCAGCAATAGAACACTGACTAAGATATCTCCTGAATGGTTACTTAGACTAAGCCGACTGCAAATTCATAGGATTCAAGATAAGATGTGGTTCCCATCATTACAACTAATGGTATATTTAAGTAAGGAACATTGAGAAATTAGGGTACTCATCTTAGCTCTCTTGATTGGCTTGCAACTTTTGGTTTTAGCATGTGGGTCCTGTGAGGGATTATTCACATCTATCTGAAAATTAGGGCCTTGCTGAGTTTTGTCTTCTTTCATCTCAAATTACATTTTATTTACCCTTGTGATATCTTCTCAACACAATGAATAACTAGTCAGTTAGTTAGGAGTAACATTTAGTCTTTAGCTATTTGGTAATTGACCAAATCCTCCTGTAACTGATTTCTAACCAACTGGATATAATTTTAATCACTCTATGTAATAGTATATTAAACTTTTATTTTAGCTTAACATAAGTCAAATTTTCCAAATGTTTCCATTTGCATTGGAGAAGAGTCCATATTCAGCCAGTTTGGGGTTTTAAAGATATAATTGATAATATTAAATGATATTTTTTGCTAATATAGAAGTTGGAATTTCTACCTAAACTCATATGTTTTGGCACAAAAACATAGAAAATATATTTGAACATTCATAATTTTTAAGGTTACGTAAATGTGATTTATAAGTCTAGCTACTAAGGAATTAATGGGTAGGCAGTACTGAGCAGACAGTACTGAGAAGACAGTACTAAGCAGGCATTACTGGGCAGGCAGTCACTTAGCCTTATGTTAGGATATTTAAGGCCAGATTTTAGCTCAGTAGAAATTCAAAGTACTGTCAACAAGAAATGCGATGAACCATAAGGAAAACAACACAGATTTTTATTCTCTTGGAAACAAAGGTGATATGAAATTGTCCGTCTACATTCTTCAAACTCCAGTGTTGATTTTTGCCCTTGACTTATGATTATAGTATGTGGACATGATCAGGGTAACTTTTAGTTAGAGTTTGACCTTGATTTTCTTGATTATAAGTTTTGCTGTCAGAGTCAGGGTTGCTTACCTAACCTGAAGACAAACTGCCTAATCCTTCCTACAGCTGAGCTAAGAATGAGACCTACATGTGCATACCACTCAGTGGGAGAAAACAATTAAACAAGCCTCAGACACTCTAGTAGCAGACTTGGCTTCCAGCATCTCTTGACATATGTGCCTCTGAGCAGTATGACACTGTTCTATGCCTTTCTTTTGACTTTAGTAAACTAGGAAAACACTGCCTGGTAGGTCATGGAAAGTGATAAGCTCTCTCTACTTGTTAGAAGTTTCAAAATTGGTTCCTAGACAATATCTTTTCACTTTCTTTGCTATGGTTTATAGACTTTAATCTCAGTTTTTCATTTGAAAACATCTTTAGTTTCACACACAAACATACAAATATATATATATATATATTCAAAGAAAGAAAATGAACAGAAGGAAAAATAAATTTGATCCAAATATTTTCGTGTGTGTGTGTGTATATGGGGGGGGGAGGGAGAGATTTTAAGGCTTCATCCAGAAACCTAAATACATATCAAAAAAGATAGGGAAACAGAAAAACTTTGTCAATTCAACTGGCTGTTCATATTTCCTTTTCTTCTCCCAAAGCCTGATATTCCTGGAACACTGTATCTGAGTCAGTGAATTGATGCCCTGGTATTTACTGAGCATTGAGTCATCCCCTTGTGAAATATGGACCTAGTGTACTCCATGCCAGGTGAAGGTCTTAGAGTGAAAGAAACAGCTATTGTCTGGGGCTAGAGAGAGATCTCACTGGTTTGGAGCACTGGCTTTTCTTCCAGAGGTCTTGAGTTTAACTCCTAGCATATTTTATCATTATCATATAGGAAGGGATCAAATTGTTTGAAACTTTTTGAGCTTGGTATAAAATAGGCATCGTGAAGTCTCCACTGCTATTTTCTGCACAGAAGCCACAGGTACTTTCAAGATTTAAAACAACACCAACAAACAAGGGTACATTATTGGTTATCCTTGTACCCAAGAAGAATAACTGCTACAGCAATTTATTTCCAGTGATAAACTCTGAGAAAATGAAATTAAATGTATTAAGCAAAATTTTCTACACATTGGATAAAGGTGTATAAAAACAGAGAAAAGCAAACTAAGTAAGAAAATGTCTCCCACTGTACCAGCTTACTTGGGAGAGCACATTGACTGTGCAGTGGAAAGTGTCTCCAGACTCAGATGGCAACTGACAACATGATTCTCAACTGAATGTAACACTTTAGGCTGCTCGACCATCCAGACGCAGCATTGTGCAAAACTCTATGGAATAATGCAAAGAATTTAAAGGAATCAAATGAATTAGGAAAGGAATAACATGACTAGAGTTCTCCTCCCATCTGACTCCAAGACTTATTGCTCAATGATAACATCAAGAGAGTAGAATGCTGGTGTAAGGAACAAAGGACACAGCAATGGTGGAACCGAGTACAGGAATACACTACTAAGCATTCAGCAGTCATACTAAGGTGATGCAATGCTTAATGTGCTCTGTTCATTAAATGGTATTTAGATATTTAGAACAACAACCACAATCATGCATATTTACTTCTTCATTAAACAATAACATACATCATAACACAAAATTGGAAAGTATAATTTACAAAGTCTGTAAGAGAAAAGTAGGCAAAAAGCCCAATTATTGGAACTCATTAAATTCTTATGTAGAACAGAATATGCCTATTTGATAATTTGGCCTTCATCCAAATTATAACTTCATTTCTTTAAAAATTCATTTGAGGAGCTTAAAAGTCAAGCCACTACCTAGAAAAAAATTTTATGCATACACATACACATGCGTGCACACATACATGCACACACACACATGAAAACACACACAGGCTATATATGTTTATAAACACACACATGCAAACACAGGCATTTATAAACACATGAATATATGTTTATAAACACACACATCCATACACACACACACACACACACACAAATATATTTTAAAAATGTTTTCAACACACTAATAACAAGACATGGCAGACAACTAAAAAGTGGTGGTTGGGAACTGTTTAACAAAGAATACATATGCACATGTTAAGTGGGTAAGGTCTTTGGTTATTAGGCAAATGCAAATCATATCATTATCAAGCAACACTACAGTATTTCCAGAACAGATAAAATGCAAAAGCAATAACTCAAAGCACTTGGAAAACGTGGCACAAGTCTAACCTTCATGTACTGCAGGTGGGAATTTCACATGTAGCACCTACTGTGAAAACGGTTAGACATCTCACAAGTTAACGTTCAGGAGACTGTGATACAGCAAGCACCTCCTGGGTGTTTACCCAAGATAAATGAAAATGTATGTCCATACCAAGGCCTGTACATAAACATTTAATGTGGGATTCACAGTAGTGAAAATTGAAATAATCCAAATATCCATTAACCATGAATGGGTAAACAATGAATGGCAGATGCTTATAGTAGGATGAATATTGTTCAGTAACACAAAGGAAAAGTGCTAACGTGGGCATTGATAGGAGTTTTAGAAGCACTTTTGGCTAAGTCAAAGAAACTACACATTATAGGATACCATTTACAAAGCATTGAGTATTGGTGCTCAAAGTCGTAGTAGCCTAAGTATAGCCTCTTGGCATACTGGTACTTTGAGGTAAGATTGACAAGTCCTCAGAAACAAAGTTTTTGGATTTTTCCTATATTGTTATCTCTTTTACCCCCTCCTCAAGGCAGGTTTCAGAAAACAGCTTTCCCTCTTTCAGAGAAAACATGAAATTCAGAAAGATGGCTTTCTACCTCCCTTGAAAACTTTTGTTGCAAGAGATGGAGTGAAGGTTTAGTGGCTAATAGGATATATTTCTCTTTTGGACGACCCAGGTTGGTTCCCAGCACCCGCCTGGCAGCTCATAACCATCTGTAACTTCAGTTCCAAGGAGTCTAACTCACTGTTCTGTCCTCTTTTGGCCCCTGTCCCCTGCACAAATGTGTGTGCATGTACTTACATGCATGCTCCTGTGTGTGTGTGCGTGTGTGTGTGTGTGTGTGTGTATGTGCAAAATACTCATACACATAAATCATAGGAAGAAAACCCTTCATTCTACAAGGATCATAACAGTAATGGACACCACCCTGAGAAGTCAGCCCATATTTAGAGATGGCCCCTTCATTCTGCTATAATTTGATCAACAGGCTGTGGGACATTTTTACATGAGTGTCCATTCTTCATGAAATCTAAGTATAAATCAGTTACTCCGAATATTTGGCTCTTTATTTCTGAATATTCCTGTGTTATATGTAGTAGCTTTTATAGCCAGGAGCCAGGTGTAGAGGACTGCCTTCTATCTGCAGCAACACATATCTGAGTTTCCAGACAATTGAAGCAATGTATACCTTGATATTGGTGATGATTACCTTGATATTGATGATGATTACACAAATAGTAAATGTATAAGCATCAAACTATAGTTTTTCCTGGAAATCTGACAAATTTTGTTAGGTGTACATCACATCCAAGATTTTATTTTATTTTATGCATTTAAATATCTTGTGTGCATCTTCTATCTCTGTATCACATGTATTTAATACCATTGGAAGTTAAAAAGGGATATTGGATCCTCCAGTAACTAGAGTTATGGATGGTTGTGAGCAACCACATGGGTACTGGAAACTAAACATAGGACCTATAGAAGAGTAGGCAGTGCTCTTACCACTGAGTCATCTCCTTGGCCACTACAGTACATTCAATGATATATGTATATACCATACAGTGCAGGCTGTATGCCAGATGGATAAATTGAGTAGAATATCTGGGCTAAGAAATGTATTTTATTGATGATCCAATGATTAAGGAGTTCTCAACATTAAGGCACAATGCTGCTGTTTCTGCTTCAGTACAGGACACACATGGTTAGACACACGGTGGGTGTGAGTTCTAAAGAATTAGTCACTCCCTGCTGTATTTCAAAGGTTGAGAATATATTTAGATCATTGAGGGAGAAATTGAGGCACCCAAGGTTTCAGTCATAGCTGTTTAGAGGAATTGCTGTACAACCATCTGTTAAACACCAAGTAATCGTGTCCTCTGAAAGTTTCAGCAATGCTTTAAAGGATAACATAAGATACTGGGGAAGGTACAAGTGACTCTATTCATTTCTAAGGCCATTTTATGAAAATATTTAATGTGCTACGAGTATATTCTCTCCTCATAACCCAAATACTCTCACTTTCCTTCTCTACCTCTCCATTCTATTAGTCTCCTTTGTTCCCCTGATAGTTGTGTCTGAATCCTTCTAACATATAACCTACTATGAACTTCCAAACACTATACTGCCATACACTGTACTCCTCTGTAGAGATACCTCTCATGGCAAGTAAGATCAGGATTGGATAAATGAATGCGCATACCAAAGGGATTGACCTCATTGTTAAACTTTCAAAAATCCTCCTACTGTGTTTTCTAGACAAATTTCATATGTATTAATGTGTATATAATATACGCATTCAACCAAATATGGATTCTACACAGGGAGCATGCTTCTTGATGGGTGGACAAACTCAGCCCATTGAGTAAGTACATGCAGATTCTGATTGCCTGCTGCCCAGAATTGTAGTCAGCAATTAAATGTGGGGTCATATAAATCAGGGCCTACATATTTTACACACCTATCAAAATGTAAAGGGTGTAAATTTTCTAAAGATAGCTTTCTTTAGTTTGCAATTATAGCTCTAGATTTTTTTCATCTTGCAATTCTTTTAAAATTATCAGTCCTTAGATGCCTACTTTTTCCTCATTTGTGGATTGTCAAGTGTTTGCCTAGGATGTCAAACCATTTGTCTAATTTTCCTGAAACACAAAGAATTCTTTTCTACACCCTGACTCTTCAGGGATTAGTATTATAAGATCAGTAAAAATAGACCTGTTGCAGTCCCAAGTGATTTTGTATTATAGTATTTGAGAGCATTATAGTATTTGAATTCTCTTAAAATAACTGACTAAAACACTAATTCTAAATAATTAATGAAAAACCATGTTTAAATTAAAGATTTGAGGTAAAAAATATTGTAAATTATTTTAAGTACAAGGATAAAAGACTGCCATCAACAATATAGATTTTCTAATCTTAATCATTTGGGTAATTATTGCAGAGTTGATATACCAAAAACCACAGGAAAAAATTTCAATATGATCAGTCAACAGATAAGACTTCTGAGACATGAATTTTTATTAATTAAAAATGCCCATAAAGTTTCATCAAACTCATTAGCTTTTAGAAATGGCACAGTTTGCATTACTAAATATTAAACACTCTATTGGGTTACCTTGGCCCACCTCTGTATTATAGTAAGATGACTACAACAATGTCCTTCATAGGATGTAGGCAGCAGAGATCACAGTCCAAAGGGCCCAGTGCACTCAGTTAGGAAAGACCAATAAGTACTTAATGTTTTCTGTTATCCATTAATTGCTGATTACCTTCTCAAAGCAGTAAAAATATTCATGCATTATGGGGCTGATGTTCTGCCTCCCTTTACTCTTGTCTTCTCCAAGCCAAACACTGATTAATGTACTGTTTATTGTATTCCAACAGATATCAACTGACTGCCATCAACAATATAGTCCAACATATATCATTACCCTGATATATGTGTGTATGTGGTGTGTGTGTGTGTGTGTGTGTGTGTGTGTGTGTGCATATATATATATATATTTATATATGTATTCAACAAATAGTTTTTCTAATTAAAAAGTCCCTTTGAAAGTTTTCCAAAAATTTTCTCTGAAATAATTCCAGTTTACTTCACTTTTTAAAAAAATTTATTTCTCTAGGGGTAGATGTGGGATTTACTTCAAGTTGGGGACTAGCTGTGGCACCTAGTCTGGTTCCTAGAGAAACTGCTGAATTGAATATTGTCTGGAACACGTACATTACCACAGGCTCATGTATTGTAGAAGTCATTCCCGGTATGACAGTGTTGAGAGTTTAGTAGGAAGTGATTAAGATTTAAACATACAGTCATCACAATGGATTGCTGCTATTTTCAAAGAGTTCATTAGACCCCAGAAAACAAACTGTTATAAAGTCCATTCTACTTTCTCAGTTCTTGCTTTCTGTCTGACATATAACCTTTCTGCAACTACTTCCAGCCTCAAGATGCCAGTCTGCCATAAAACTTCCACTAGTGGTTAGCAGATACTAACAACATGCTTGGGACTTTCTATATCTTGCATCCTAAATGTACTCATTACTTTTCTGATGCCACAACGAAATACCATGACTAAAGTTGACTTAAAAAAGGAAAAGTTTATTTTGGCTTATAGTACCAGAGAGAGAGAGAGAGAGAGAGTCCATAATGCCTGGGAAGCCATGAGAGCATGCAGGACAAAGAAATATAGCAGAGCAGTGTTCCCATGACCAACATTGGAAGTTCTATCTGTGGTGAGATGTTCTCTCTTAGCTTTTCTATTACACAATGCAGTTTATCTTGCTTCTGAGGTAATAGAATAACATTTCAACGAATTTTATCAAAAAATTTCAGTTAATATACCAGACATACTAATAATTCTAATAGGATAAGTAAAAAGAGAGAGAGACAAGGATAATTATAGATGATAGTCAAATAGATATATAATTAAACAGGGTAGTTAGAAAATCAATGACAGATTATATATAAATAGATGGTAGGTAGATAGATGATAAATTATAGATGATAGACACATCAAAGATATAAAAAAGATGCACCATGTGCAGATGATAGATAAACAATATATAAATAGAATAAACAGATTACTCATATATAGATTATTGATAGACAAATGATAGATGATTGATAGCCTAGAGATAGATAAGCAGTAGATAATTAAAGTAAGATATGTCATAGATTATAGAAATAAATAAATCATAAATGTAAACTATTTTATAGGTAATAGATATATTACCTATATTAGTAGATGATGGGTACTTCATAGATGACAGATATATCATAGTTAGATAAGTGGTACTGATATAGATAAATGATATAGCTTATACTCAGACATAGATAGACAGTGTCTTAGTTTTTTATGGCTATGATAAAATGCCATAAATAAAAGCAACATGGGGATGGCAGGGGAAGAAAGTATTTTTTTCGTCTTATGGTTCTGAGGTTACAGTCCATCACTGATTTAAGTCAAGGCAAGAAATCTAAGCAGAAACTGAATCCACGGATGAACACTGGGTACTGGCTTGCTCCTATGACTTGCTCAACTTCTTTCTTATATCACCTTGGACCATAGATGTGGGTTGGCACTGCCCTCAGTGAGCTGAGCACTTCAACCTCAATCACCAATCAAGAAAATGTTCCACATTTTCCAAAGGCCAATCTGTTGGAGTTATTTTCTCAATTGAGGTCCCCTCTTCCCAAATTATTCTATCTTGGGTCAACTTGACCAAAAAAAAAAAAAAAAAAAAAAAAAAAAAAACCCTAAGCAGGACATATGATAGATTATAACTATATGAAACATAGAGTACAGATGATAATGATAGATACAGTATAACTAGATAATAGATCTTAATTTAAGTTATTCAGAGCTAGATTCATGTCCTTCACTGTCAGTTTGTACCATTATTCTGCTTCCACTGGTTTGAACATGTCAGATTTGGCATTTTTGAATGCTGTCCTCTTGATCCACTTTATACATTTTATTTTTTATGCATATATAACAATGCATAAAGTATGTTGATAATTTTATGTCTGACTAAGTTGCATAAATGGAATTTAGATATGTAGCCACTTGACTTGTGCTAATGATGTTTTGATCTATTGATAAACTAGCTTGTATAATTTGAGTTCTGAGTAACAGACACTCACGAAAGCTTTGCCTTTTATTATCTTTCATATTTCTAGCTTACTTTTACTTGTATCTGTCCAAGAGGTGCTATTACTAACATTGTCACGTGTCATTTGTTGTGTTCCCAGGTAAGAGCTCCCTTTAAGTGTATGTTACGCCCTGGGGCCTTGCAATGTGCACATACTCAGTTTCCCCCAATGCAGGCAGAGCGTCCAGCATAGCAGCACCATTTTTGTCTGCTCATGCCGTAATGTTACTCCATTTCCTCCTTATGCCCTGACTGATCTCATCCTGGCCTTCTTCCTTTCCCATGGTCACCTATTAGTCCTTGAAATAATTTTCATAATTTGGGGGTTTGTTTTCTGATTTGTTGGTTGTGACTATGATTATACGTTGTTCTTTCAGAAAGCAATTTTCTTCAACTAGTCTCAGGTCATCACTGACAGACTGCATTATTTCTTATTTAATTCCGTTTGAAATTTATCACTATCTTTTCAAGGAAGAAAAGAACAACTCTATAAATGGTGCAATTTCCTAAGAAAGCATTTCCAAAAAACCTGTGACAAGACCTTCCTATTTCTCAAACGCTTGCTGCCAGCATTTTTCTCTAAATGATCTTCCCTGATTTATCATTTTTATTGAATGATTCCCTCACACCTCATCTCCTTCATTGTACATAATGCTATTTGACCATGTGTAACATAAATTCCCCTAGCAAAAGAAAAATAGAAGCAACAGGAAAAAATTAATTTTATTTTTCCAGCAATCACTTGTCAACTTCTTACGCTACAGATATGTATGAGTTTCCTAATACCCCAGCCTGCCTCGGGTCTGGGGCATGGTCCACTTTTATTCTTGAAGCGAAACAAAGGAAATAGCCCATCTTGTTAAACACTCATTCAGATTCCTCTCTCTGTGTGTGATGAGCTTCCTACAACTACCACATAAAGTGCCAATTGAAAGCAGCCCTGTCATAGAGACTTTTACAAAATATGAACAGTGCTAAATACCTCAAAGTGAATCGATTTTCACTGAAAGTGGTTTAACCTCCCTTTAGGTCAAGAAATAGCAATTTTCTGAGCTTCACTGTATCCTGAGAATTAATCCTAAGAGGCAGATGTGCACTGCATACCTCATTTGTTCCATGAAATTTATTGAAAATGCCTTGTGTGGGACCTAGGACACTTGTCCCTTTGTCCATCTGATGGGCAGTTCCTAGCCAATGAGCTGATGCCTCTTTGAAGGTTTCCATCCTCATTAGGAATGGTTATATTTTTTTTGAAAGTTGTTGACTTTCTTTGAAAAAAATGCTAAATTAGAAAAGTGAAACGTGTCTGATTTATATTTCTAAAGACAGAATGGGCATTAAGTTGGTTTTGCAGGTGAACAGGTTGAGGGTTTGAGAGGTTAAAGGCCTTAGCAAGAGTTTTCAGCCAGGGTGCAAATGGTGCTGGGCCTGGGCACAGAGAATAATCATGAAACTGAGGAGAAATCATGTGGAAAAGAACAGAAATAAAACAAATGATAGGTCATGACAATTGCTCCAGGAGTGTGTATGTTCTGGAAAGAAGCCTCAAGTGGGAGGGGCACACATATATGCTCTGTAGAGAACAGTGGCCACAATGTGGTGCACTGATACTATTACTGCTCCAGGGATCTCATTAACTCAGTTAATCCTTCTAGCAATACTATAGACAATGTTTGGCATGCTCATTTTAATAACTCCTTAATCGAAACAGGTATCGTAAGACTACACAAGTGGTATCTGAGTTCGGTGGATCGTACATCTGAACACCAACAGGAGTACACTTAAAAGTGTCTCTCTCCTGTCTCCACAACCTAAGTATCCTCCTCCATCCCCCCACACACTTGGATAAAGAAGAGCTACCCGAGTACTCAGTATGATGCTTGTTCCCTACCTTACTGCAAAAGTTTGCTGTTACTCAGACCCAGCCCTCTCTCTAGGTGGAATCACTAAGATCACACATCTCAGTTTTCCCTTCTTTGCCTGTGCTAGAAAGGAAGAGCAACCTGTATTTTCTCTGTGGTTCACTCTTCATTAAGTCATACTTAGCCACCACTTCTCAATCCAGGCAGAGCTTACAAACACTGTAAAAAGAATATCTTGTCTTCTTTTTTCACAGAGGCACTACACTATAATACACATATGAACAAAACCTATCTTTCTGGACTGAGATGTCCTGCAGAGAGTACAAGCCTGTGAATAAGTGTATTACAAAATACTGGCCCTCTTCCATCTTCATATAAAATCAGTCAGTCCTCTGGCCCTCCTCAGTTCATGGGTGATTTTCTTCTCCCTGTACATTACATCGTTTTCACTTGTGCTGACAATAGATTTCTGTTTTTATAGATCACTAAGATAATTCTTTATTCCTGGGTTAAAGGACACTTTATGGTGACATTTAGGGTGAGAGAAGGATGGGAACAGAAGGATGTCTCAAACTCTCACTGATATTTTAATGTTCCCCACCGAGTGAGTAAACAAGAAAAATCTACGAAGTGTGTTCTAAGAAGTCTGTAGGCACATGGATGACGCAGGTCATTACTGCTGCCAGCTGCATCTGTCTTCTTTACTTCCTCACTAAGGGATAAGTCAATCCTCATCCACAGGGAGGGGCTCAGAAGGTCTACACTCCAGTCTGCATCCTGAGGAAGCACAAGGTGCAAAGAAGGGAACTAAGAACCAGGCAGTGCTTCTAAAGCGTTGCGGGTCTAATGAGGAAAGGGTGTCCTCATATGGTAGGAGACAGGGTGAACTGTCATTGTGGAAAATAAGAGGCAAAATCCTGCAGTCGGTGTAGACCTCTAAGACACACAAAAGTACTTTTTCCATACTCTTGGCAGAAAACACTGAAAGGCTCCAGGCTGTTGGTATCATGTGTGCATCCAGTCTTGTTGGCATTTTTAAGTACTTAAAATGAATAATTGGCACCATGCATACCAAATTTGAATAAAGCTAGGAGACAACAGAAAGATACATGACCGACAACGAGATTTTTGATGGAACACAGCAGGTTATCTTGTATCCATGAAGAAAAGCTAGTGTTTAAGATTGTAAGCCCAAATTCCAGAATGTCTAATATAAGCCTTTGGTCCATCCTGTCATTAACTGTGTGATTTTGACAAAGTTATTTAACCATATCCTTCAGTTTCTCATTTGGGAAATTATCTCATAGGATTATTGTGAGGACTGAAGTTAGCAACATATACAAAGCTCTTAAAAAAGACTCAAGTTCATTGAAACGACAGGGAGTAGGTAGTAGATGTTCATGCAATTATTACATGATCTTGAGGGTCATATATCTGTAACCAACAAGCCACCATATGGGTGCTAAAAATTGAACCTGGGTCCTCTGGAAGAGCAATTGATGTTTTTAAGCACGAGTGATCTCTTCAGTCTCATTTTATCTGTTCTTAAAAATAAAACCTGCAGGTCACCAGGGATTTTTGATCTGTAAATTATTTTAAAAGATGCCTTTTTTTTTTACCAGAATAAGCTACAGTATTTACTTTTTGTTAGTATTATGAAAATTTGTACTAAAATACCATTAAAGACAACTATTTAATAAGCATTTTTATTATTCTACTTAATTTTTCAACAGCTTTGCAGTAGCTGTTTGGCTCTTTATTGAAATTATCTGAAAATTTAGCAGCATAAATATACCAACTAATTAAATTTCCATCTTACATTTATAGATGAGGAATTTGGGCAGAGTTCAGCCCTGAAATTCTTCTGCTGCTTATGCCTTTAGCTTGTGTCACTTGGTTTGCAATAATACAGCTCCTGGGTAGACTCATTTTGGTCATCCAATAGATTTTTAATCCCCTGACTATACCTCAGCCAAGATAGATTCAAAAATCAACTCTGTGTGGACATTCAGTTGAACCACTGGCATGTTTCCCCTCCAAACTAGTGATTGGGCCATAGTGGGACTTATCCAGGAAACCATTCATGATTCCTAGGAAGTAAGAGAGTAAAAGTTGTCTGTCCCTTAAGGTCTTTGTCTTAGAGTTGGTTCAATGCCACTTCCATCATGTTCTATCAAAGTTGTCACAGACCCATAAGCATCCAAGCACAGAGGATGTAGACAACCCTCTCTTGAAAGCAGAGAGAAAGAATGTGTGGTACTTTTATCCTACAGTAGGCATTCTCCCTCTTATGTTGTTAATGCCATCCAAGATGCATAGAAGCTGGTGATTTGCACAGGATTCTCACACACTTAGAATGTGTCTCATCCCTTCTCTCTCCACCCTCTACCCACCAGACGAGCAGAGCTGGGAGTGAACTTTACTCAAGCAATTCAGTTACCTTCACAGAGGAGTGTCGTGGGAATTATAATGGCAATCAGCTTCCCACTGCACTTGGGAAGTTGGTTAATGTATTGGCACTAATACAGCCCCTCTTCCCATCACAGCAAAATTGGCTGTTACTGTTATAGTTGGATTATGGCCACTTCTCCCTCCTTTGCAAAATTTAAGTCTATGGTGTTCTTGTCAAGGGAAATAATGATGGAGTTTCAGCAGACTGGTGATTAGATTTGCTCTGCAACAATCTGCAAATAACCTACACATTCCATTTGCTGCTTTGATTTGGTCTCTCTGCTTTGTACAAAGGGAGTGACTTCCAGGTATTGTGCTAAAATATGGCAGCCAAAGATGAACTTAAATTTCTGATCTTCCTGTCTCTGTCTGAAGCAAAGGCAAGTAGCCACAGTGTTGGGAGAAAGAGACTGTGGGAAAGTCACATTAGCCTCCAAACTTCAAGGGCATCTTCAGAAGCCTCAAGAAAAATGTAAAGATTCCTGTTTCTCATTCACTCCTTTCTACTGTTGACTATAAATCCCCTTCCTTTCTTGGTGCTAGGGTTCATCCTGGGGTTTTGAGCCTGATTAAGCAAGCATTCTACCAACTGAGCTACATCCCCAGCTCCCTCCTAGGTCTTTGTCTTCTCACAGTGCACATCATCCAAACTCTTCAAATTAACTATGTACAACAACATAGCACTCTTACTTGTCAGCAAATGGTTACCTGGTAATGAGACAAAGACAGAAAGAACTAACATGTGCTAGACTGTTAAAAGAGGGGACTGCCAGCCAAAACCAAAGTGTCAGAGAATGCCTGCCATTTAGTGCAGTGGTTTCTTTTTGTAAAATTTTTACTATGGAATACAATCTCAAATTACTCTTATTGGTGTGTGAATCTATATTGTGTTCTTGATTCTGTTATTTTAAGGACAATAAATGGAAATAAATTTCTATTTTAAATTGAGTTAAAGCACTTTGTTGGACTTAATAAAATTTGCCAATTTTAGGTAAATGATTTAACAGTTTTAAATAAATTTAAAGAGTTGTGCAACTGCCAGCACCAACCATCTAATTTTAGAACACATTTATCACCCAGAAAAAGACTTCAGTCTACTTATAACCCCTCTACATCCAGAGCAATGAGTTTAGGCAACTCCTGATCTATGTTTGTCTTTCTTGACTTTCATATAAAAAGATCACATATAATTATAAGTAAAGTTAACAGATATAAATGTGATCAATGTGATTAGTTTCTCATTTAACCCACTATTTTTTAGGCTTAACAATATAATAACATGTGCCAATATTTCATTTTTTTTTGCATTGCAATGATATTCCATCTTATGAAGGCTAAGGATTTAGCTCAGTGGTTGATCATCTGCCTAGCAAGTGAGAGGCTCTGAGTTCAATCCTTAATATTCCCTGCCCATTTTTCCAAAGAATATCATTGTATGACTATTCTATCACTTGCTTATCCATCACCAGCTGATGGGCATTTGGGTCACTGCTAATTATCCTCAATTCTGAGCAAAGTTGCTATGAATGGCTGTGGTGTGTGTGTGTGTGTGTGTGTGTGCAGTGTGCGTGTGCGTGTGCGTGTGTGTGTGTGTGCAAGTCTTTATATTGCCATTCTATTTCATTTCTCTGCAAGTAATGCCAAAATTGAACTTCTGAGTGTTAGAAAATGCCTATGTTTAAATTTTGAGAATGTGACAAACTATGTTACACAGTGGCTGTGCCATTTCCCATTTCTAGAATCAGAAGGTTCAGGTTTCTCTACATGCTCAGCACTGGTTATTGTCTCGCTTTCATTAGAGCCATTCTTTTGTTGTGACGCATAATCTCATTATGTGAGCATTCTAAGAATGGTCAGATAAGCACTGATAAGATGCCTGCCATTTATAAAGAAGATATACTTTTCACATTTTAGCAAACATTTGTCTTTTGGGGGCACTTCAAGACACAAAAAATGGGATTCTTACAAAGTTCAGAGATCATGTCTAGTCATTGTGGCAATTGAACCAGCCATGTCACAGACATGGTCACTAACAGACTAGAATTCTACTTGTAGAGTTACTGGGATATAAAAACTAATACTAAACTTTGCCCATCACTGAAAACATGGTTCCCACATGTGGCAGATGTTTCAATAAATGTGCTCACTTTCCTGGCATTTCATACTCAACAAGCACATCACCCTTTCTGGTATTTTTTTCACTTCAAAAAAATCTTGGAATTCAAGAAGATTTCCATTTCAAGTAACCAAGGCCATTCAGAAAATGTTTGGGAAAGCTTATGAGGTGCTGGGAAGTAATATCCAAAGTAGTGGTCCAATGAATAAAATGCAGAATCTTTCTAATAATAAATAACCAATTGGGAAATTGATAGGGGAAGATAGATAAATTGACTAGCAGAAGGATGTGGGAAGGATCTTCTAAGCAAAGGACTAGAAAGAGGTTAATTTACTAAGCCAGCATAATCCCAACAGTAATCTATAAACATCTGTCCTTATATCCACGGAGAAGTGTAACATTCACCCCTCATGAAGGGAACTTTACAATGGATGGAGAGCATTGCAGAAAGCCACAAACAATCAAAATGCAGCTGTGGAGTCCAGTCATAATGGATCTATCTACAAAAAACTCCTGTACCCAAGGCTCAGAAAATATTCCAGAAGAGAAAGGAGAAAGATTTTAAGAGCCAGTTTGCTGTAAGATTGTGTCTCCTAGCAATATCAAAAGCTACATCTATGAAGTATCACCAACATGACTGCCCAAATGTGAGCTGAACAAAAATGTCACTAATGAACATGCTAAACTGGACAGAAGAGTGCCTGAGAGCCCATGAGGCCTCAATCCTACACAAAAATCTATAGATCACAGAGGAAAGCCAGGAATGGGAGAGGTGACCTTCTCCAGAGAAGAGCACAACTACTGGCTGTCCAGTTCCAAATGGTGAATCCTCAAATACATACTTACAAGTAACATTATACAGATGGAATGGATTATACACACACATATACATATGTCCATGCAATAACAGTAAAAATGAATTTGAAGAAGACTGGGAAGGGGTATATGGGAGAGTTTGGAATAAGGAAAAGGGAGAAAATGGTTATAATTTAATTATGGATCTTAAGAAATATTTTAAAGTGATATGTTTGGGAGTTAAGTGGACAAGAGAGTAGGTTTGTAAAAAAAAAAATAATTAACTGGAAAGACTAATAGCAAAGGGAGATGAGAAAGGTCCTTTGAATAGATGACTAGACAGAGGGTTAAGTAAATTCAGTCAACTGACCTCAAATTCCTATGGAAGAAACAAAAGTCCGTTTTTGATAAACATTTATCAAGGTGACAGCTGGTCCATCAGCAGCCTTTACGCATATGAATAATTATACGTGTCATGTAACTTTAGGGTGATCAAGTGTCACCGTTTGTCTAGAATCGAAAGGTGTCCTAAAACATGGGGATCACAGGACAAAAAACCAGAATACACCCATACAAGTCACTGGCTCTTTACCTGACTTTTCATCATACACAGAACTATGTCAACAAGACATTTGGTGTGGATATCTACAGAGCTGGCATTTAGGATCCCTGAGATTTGGCTTTCTTTTTTTTTTTTTTCCTATTTTTCCTCTTACTAATTGGCTCTGACTTAATGACTTATCTCTTGCATGAAGACTATAAAATAGGGAATCTTTTCTGGCCTTATCTTCCAGAATTTGTTAAGTATGTAAAATTGCATATGTAAAAAATAACAGATACATTAAACATTTCACATGAGGAAAACAGGTAAATACATATGTATGTATAAGTGCATACCTTACCGCCATAGCTACCTGCCCAAGTACTCAGGAAAGAAATTTAATCCAATCTGGTGAATCAGCTCACATTACTTCTCTGCTTTGTTGTCTTGATCCACGATCCACAGCCAGTAGAGTCAAGGGGAAATCATTAGGTACAGGGATATGACATTGAAAATGAGAACTTTGCCACTGTTAACACTGTAAGATATTAATTAGTAAGGATTTCTTCTGCCCCAGGGTAATTTACAACTCTTAGAACTCTTTGATAATAAATACCACCATGTTGTTAAAATGTCAAGTGCAAACATTTCTCTATTTTTAGAATTGCTCATGTGTTCAAATTCCAATCTTAAAAGCTGCAGTTCTTGCTGTGGGTTCAGTACAGACTGGTTGAAGATATCACTGTGGGATTTCATTGTAGTATACAGTGCATGGTAGAAACTTAGTAAACATGAGTCAGATTTCCAGGAACAAATGAATGACTGCTTTGACTTTAACAGTAGCAGGCTTTTTCACACTGGAAAAGCACTTTGTGACTGATTTCCATCTTTTCATTTCTAAAAATGGAGGAATACCAACTGACATTTACTTTAATATATTAAATAGAAAAATGTATGTGAAAATGTTTTGTAAATAATAATGCAATGCCAAAGCATAGTCCATCAATGAGTCTTTAATACAAAAACATAACAATAAAGGAAAAACATTGGGCTATAAAGCCACTCAAAACACAGTGGTTTGTAAGTCTTGTTGAAGCTCAAGCTTTTGTTGCCTTTATGTGTGTGAAAAAAATAAAAGACTTGAATAGCTTCATTCCATCCTATCCTCAATGTGTATGGTTAAAAATATAATGAATCTAAAACCCACTACCTAGATGAATGCAAGCAATGCAATGCTTCTGTACATATCTGCACACATGGCTAGCTTTGTCAGCATGGCCACCTCACCATATAACTACCAAGAAAGGAATTTGATCCAGAGTGGGAAATCAACTCAGAAAATTGGTTCTCTACTTTGTAAGGCAAATGTTATTAATTTTGTCCTCAACCCATTGTTTCTTAGCTTCCACTATACTGACATTTTGGCCAGAAAATTCTTTGTGGAAGGAGATGCTTACATTGTGCAAGATGATTTTCAGTATCTTTAGCCTTTGCCACAGACTATCACTAATAAGTTCCTTAAATCTCTTCTAAATACAAAATATACATACATATATACATACATACATACATACATACATACATACATACATACATAAATACATACAAAAAACAAGTCTCCAGACATTTTCAGATGTCCTATGGGGACAAAAATTACCTCTGCTTAGAATGACTGATCTAACCTGAGAGTATATGAACTAATTGTAAGAGATATAATACATAGTAACATATGAAGTTACACAAAATTTCTACTGCAGGTACTATGTAATAGTTTACACACTTACCTGCAATTATTATAGGTCACATAAGGTCGGTTTTGCCTTTGAACAAACCTGAGATTTTGACTGTTTCACTCCCATCTCTTGTAAAAGCTATTGCATCCTTGAACCTTGTTCTCTCTTGTAGGTCAAATGCAGCTTTGTTTATCAGTCACCTTTGGAAAGGCAACCACCTGCAACAAGCAGTCAGACCTATGGTTGGCTTCAGCTATTTCAAAAGGTCCTGCTTGTCAAATCTTAGAAAAGTCTACAGTACTGAAGCTCTCTACACTGAGTTTTAGTTTTATTCATTCCAGGGAAGCTGCTGCTGGCAAAATATTACTGATTCCTCTTAATCAATGGAAAAATATGTATGATTTTATTTTCACTATCCTTGTAAAATATACCATGAGAAACTGAGGCAAAATTGTTTCAAGAGCTTCCAGAAGGAAGAAGAATTTGAGGGAAGCTTTTCCTGAGTCTTAGTGAGCATTTAGGATTGTTTCTCTTCCTAGACTACCTTTCCTTGCATGGTCAAACAAGATCCACGTACACAGTGAGAAATATCAACGGGCTTATTAATCAACACTAACTGAATATAAGTAAAGTAGTACATAGCTTGTGTTCAAATAGCCAGCTCAAATAGACAAAATTCAATGTAAACAAAAATATACTGATTATCTGTCCTCTGAAATGATTTTCTGAATTAATCTTATGAGTGAAAGCACCCTTTAGTTATTCTCATCAAACCTGTTGATACCTTAATCATCACCATACAGATTCTAGAATGATGTCAAAGTTTCTCTTGAAGTGTCCTGTCCCCATCTCCTATACTTCTCTACTAGTCCTAGCAAGCAGCTGCATGTTCTAGCATGTGCTCTGGCTCCAGCTTGCCTCCTTCTAGCTTGCCTTACATATCCGAAGAGCATAAGACATTCAATTCAGTTCATACTAGCTGACATACTAGTGACTTGCATCACAACAATTCAGAATCACAACTGATCACCTCAAGAGGCAATGCTGTGATGATTGATGTGTGGGATGCCGAATGTACCTGCATGTGTGCCTTCCCTGTCATCTCCAGCACAGTGGCTAAAACACAACCAGCTCTACCACCTGCAGTATGAACATCTACCTTTCATTCCAGGATGTCAGCTCTAGCCTACTCACCATTCTCAGGGATGGCAGCAATTCTGTGTGGTTGCATGATTCTGAAGCTTTAGCTTCTGACTCATTTCCTGAGTTCTCTATGCCTTTGGATGTCTACTTCTATTTCTAACCAAAATTCATGTAGCTTTTTGTAATGGAAAAATTCAAACCATCCCCAATGTGAAAAGCACTGAATCATTCCGATGCTTTTATCTCAACGTATTTCTTCTGTCCCAACACCAGTGATTCTTCACTGCACGTTGATTTCCTGATGATGTCAATGCCTAGACAGCAAATGTTGTAGAATGATGCACTGTGATTTATTTCTCCCTGTGTTTGTGTTCTCACATATGTGGGGTAACCAGGCAATAAAATAATCTCTGATCTATCTAGAGAAAACTACTGTGATATGAAAACAAAAGAAACTTCATACTTAAGCATAAGGAAATCAGTATTAAGGATTGAGCTAACAGTTCAAATAAAGAGAGGAAAAATTAAGAATTACATCCCTTGGCTTTATATACTAAGACATATTTTCATCATTTGATCATAATAAATGGAAACTTTGTGATATCAAGGAAAAGTGACCAATCAAAATGGGTCTTAGTGGCCATTCACTACAGCTGTCTGACAAAGGACAGCTGCTTCTAATCTGTCAGCAAATCCAGTTCCAAACCTGCTTTACCTTACTTCCCTCTGGGTATGAAGAGGGAAGAGCAGCAGGCAAGTTTGATGACTGAATACCAAGAGGCTGTATCCCAGGAGAGGAGAATACTAAAGTTTTTGTTACTATCCACCACAATATTATTGGGTGCTCCGGCAAAAAGTAATGTGAAAATGAGAATTTTCGTATCAGTTTTATCAACATGACATATTACATTCTCCTGTTCCATTATGTATAAATTATCTTCTCAGAAATAAGCCCACATATCTTTGGAGAACTTGCTTACTACTCAGATTGTGATTTTCATATTCTTTTTTTCCTTTTTTTATTGGATATTTTATTTATTGACATTTCAGATGTCATTCCCTTTCCCCATTTCCCCTCCATAGAAACTCTATATCCCATCCCTTTTCCTCCTTTTTGCTTTTATATCATTTTAATTACATGCGAGTATTAAGGTCATTTTTAGGTTGAGGAACTAGCAATACAATCGATGCAAATAGTCAAGGAACAGGAAAGACAATAAATACAAATAGTCAAAGAACAAGCAAGGCAATAAACAAAATTCTGTGAACACTCCCATGATCACTGTTTCTAAGGCTTATCAGGATGACCAAAATATCTGAGCCTACCTTCCTGTCCTAGACCAAAGTCATTTTCATGTCTGAAGCCTACTTCCTTGTTCTAGCCTAAGATTTAGATTTCTGCCTGAAATTAATTTGTTCTAGCCTAATGTCAGATTCCTGCCTGAAATCCACTTCCTTGTCCTTGGCCAATGTCATATTCCTGCCTATCAGCCCATTTCCTTGTTCTTGGCCTATGTCAGATTCTTGCCAAGCAGCCCCAAAAGCTCTCTGCCTCTCCTCCTTTTTTATTTCATAAACAAGACTGAGCCTGTCTTAGGTCATTCTGACAAGAATGCCTTCCTTACCCATCCTGGAATATGCATTATTAAAAGCAATGTATTTCTGTAGGTTGGTAAGGCTCTGTGCAGAATCTTACCCATCCTTGGCTTGCCAGCCTGTTAATTTATAACTCTGTCTGGGGGTCCATTTTCATTTTCAAGCCATGTTCTTTGGCTGCCAACATGTTAAGATGCAAAGAGAGATATTATGAGGCAATATTAATACCTCTTGGGCAGGGGCTGTCCTCTAACTGTTGTATTGTACCTCCTGAATACATGCCAAATACAGATACAGAATGGAATGGGGACAACACTTTAAAACAGAACCACATTTTTCAATACTTTCACCTCCTCCTCATCTCTCTCTCTCTCTTTCTCTCTTTCTTTCTGTCTCCCTCCTTCTCTTTTTCTCCCCTCTCCCCATCCCTGTCTTTCCTTGTCTCTATCTCTCCTCCCATTTAAGCAGCAATAACTGTATAGAGACATTTCCCTCTCATGTAGGAAGACACACTCCACATACCACTCAAAGTCAGTCCACTTCTTGAATGTGTTAATGAGGGCAAATTAAGTCTGAAGGATACTAGATCCAGATGGACAGCAGTTGGACTGTCTCAAATGGAAAGAAGAGCTGGTGACTTCTCATAATGATTGTAGATGGATGTAAGTTTCAATCTCAAGCTCATAAAGCCAAGAGATCATAGTAAAAGCAAGCCATGGCTTAGTGGAGATAGTTTAAGGAATAAAGTAGTTGTGTCTGTTCATCCTCACAGCACAGCAGCTCCATCTTACCTGTGCTTTTCCCTTTGATGGTTTTACCTACCTGGGGTGAAACATGGCCCATAAATACTAGATGGAAAATTTCAGAAAAAGTAATTCATCAGTTTACATAACTTTTATTACAGCATATTATTATCATGTTTTAAAACTTTGTCTCTGCTGTCAGTCCCTGGGCCTAATTTATACATGAAATTTTATCATAGGTATATGTGCATAGGAAAAAAGTCTATATAGATTCCAGTACAATCTATATACATGTACATGCACAGGTATAGAATGTTTTAAGCATCCACTTACTGTCTTGGAATGTCTGTTTCATGGGTGAGGGAGGACTGCTATAAGTCCATAAGCAGATAAGAAAGACTAAATGAGGAGGATGCATTTAGTAGCTAATGTTTATCTTCTGAAGTAACTCCAGCCAAATATCTCTCATTTTAGCCATGTAAACAAAGGGTTTCACAAGGAGAGACATGTCCAGTATTGGTTTGGGAAGAAGATTTCAAGGCCCTGTACACAGTCTTCGGCTTCCCAGAGATTGTCTCAGGCATACTTTGTGCCACCGAACTGTACAAAAGATAGGGACGAACCTAACTCTTGGGGAACTTTTGTAAATGACTGAGGGAAGTCATCCACCAAACTGACTTGAAGGGCTGCTAAATGGTATCCCTTGAAAATGACAGATGAATAAACTGGGAGCTGAGATTCCCTAAGCCTCCAGTGATGACAAGGGGCTTGAAGGGCCAGCATCTAGAAAAAGTCCTGGGTTCTATTAGATGGACCCCTAGAAAACACTGATGCACAACAAAGCTACCAAAAGGAAACATGGCAGAAAAGTGTGCCCTTCTGAAGCATTGGCTCTCAGACTTCACAGAGACTTCAGCTTCACCAGTGCTGCCACTCTGTATATATACAAACCCATTACCAGAGCTGAGAATAATTGAGAAACCTAACCAAGGACAGTCCTTACACTCTGTGTGCTGAATCCAGGACTATGAATGGAAATTTTCCATATCCTCAACAATCACAAATCTGCCAAGGGCCACTCATCCACAAAGGTGACCAAAATAAAAAAGGGGGGAGCTGACAGTGGTCAGGTGAAAGCAGCAGGAGTTCCAACTTACACATGACAGGAGAGTAAACTGCCATCTAAAAGCCCACATTCACTCACAAGGAACTATAGCCACATCCAGTGACCCAGAAGTCCTACTCCTACTTACACACCCAACAGCTTACTATGGGGCCCATACCATGGTACTGGTACTAGCTACAATGCTCATCACAAGTAGATAAAGTACATCATTGCATAATGGAAAAAAAAACATAACAAAGAGAATGAATAAAGTAAAATAAAATATGACAGAGGTATATCTGATAAATGTAACATTGAGTCTAGGATACCAGGCTCAAAGGGTCCACACAGAGTGATTCCATGTTGGAGGTGCAAAAATGATAGAAAGAATCTAGAAGCCAAGGACTCAGTGACCTTCGTTAGAGTCAAAGCTGGAGGGAAGCATGAGAATGGTGTGTGGGTTATTTCTTGATCTTGGGGCTTTTACACAAGATGTGTTCAGCTTGTAAACATACAGGGAGCCACACACTTCTTATATGTATCCTTAGCTATTGGCATGCTTCGATGATCAGTGTACTTTGTGATACTGTTATATTAAAACATATTGTATTTCAGTGAAGTGTACAAAAACTGAAGTTTCGGGAGCCAAACATAAATTCATATATGCACCCCAAACCTATTCCCACCATTTATTAATGCAGAAAGCAGGTTTTTACTCTTTCCTGAGATTCCCCAGCTTCCAGCTGAAACTGTCAACATCTCTGCAGCTGCCTGCATGAATATACAAAGGTTCTTCGAAGCAAAAATAGGTAAGAAATGTCAGACTACTCACACTGCACTTTCTGCCTTTCCCTTTTACTGACTAAAAAGAACTTTTGAGAACCCCAAACTGAAGTTTCCTCTTTCCATCTCACATGCTCTAAAAAGCGAAATCTTCAAAAGCATCCTTTCTGAGAAAAGGCGACACAGGCACACCGGCAGGTGCCATTTCTAATCCTCGCAGCTACCTTCTGCGTAGAGGCTGAGGGGCGAAAGCTATGATGAGAGTATTCTTCTGACAATTTCATATTCATGGAATTTGTTGTTACTTAACTTTTCACAAGTCATTAGGCTGAAGTACCTCTCCATTTTTCCCCCAAATAGTGTCATTTGACCTGGTATCCAGCTTAATACAGACTCTGCTTTGAATAGATTTCCTCACAAGTGGCAATCTCTAATAGGGTCATGTCGAGAGGCAGCCCTACTGCACGCTACCTATAGCACGTTAACGTGATGAGGGTAATTTCAAATGGCATTCAATCAAAAAATCTGAAAGTTTTATTAGTGAGGTTGGGGGCTTTTTCTGTTCAGATGAGGCTTGCTCCAGCTCAACTCGGCATTTTCAACTAAGATTTCAGAGAGTGAAATGTTCTAAGCTGCATGTACTCAATCTTGTGCTTATTTCCATACATACCAAATAGTTGGTTGCATCCTTAGAATATTGATTGTGCATTCCTTGCATTCATCCAAATAAATATGGGATAAATAATTTAATCGCCATCATGGACAGTCTCCAAATGCAAGAGATAAATGGCACATTAAGCAGCCAAGATTAAACCTTTCTTAGTTGAAAACAACATTAACCCTGGATTGTTATTAAAAATGTGCACTCATAATTACCTACCACACACCTATTTTTTTCATGATAGAACTGAATATGTTAAGAGTGGGTTGCAGTAAGAATTTGGGGGCCAAGATAGCTTGCTTCTTCCAATTTTTGGCATCTAAAAGAATTTGAGGCAGAATACAAGTTTATTTGGACAGGATGCTGCAATAAATCTGCCATTGTGGCATGGTTGAGGTGAGGCAGAGTGACTGTTCGTAATTGCTCTCCTGAAGTACAAAGATGTTCTACCCTTCTGAAGTACAAAGACATTCAACAAACAGCCAGATATCATGTTCCAAGACCATGTTCCAAGGTCATGTTCATATTTGACCATCAGTACCCAAGACAAATAAATGGTGATATCATTAGGATTAGGTCAGTAGCTACAAAAATATTTTGCAGATCAGAATCCTGAGGGCTGAGGGCGAGCTATTCTGAACTTAGTGGAGTAAGAGTAAGATGTTGGACTTAGCATCTTCATATATTCCCGAGTCACATGGTCCAACCCTGACTCAGGATGAAAGTCTCACTAGTACTTAGGACAGAAACCCATACATATAGTGAAATGGCAATTCCTTTCAAGGAAGAAGTAAGGAATGCAGAATTCTAAACCACAATTCAGTCCTAATTTGAACTATATGGAGTTCCTGATTCTTTGTAAGTATGCATGTTTGTGTGGAGGGATAGAGCTGTGGACATGTACATATGGATGTATCAGTATTTATGTGGAACACGGAGGACAACAGTAGGTATCTTCCTTAATCAATTTTTACTGTGTTGGAGAAAGCATCTCTCACCAATTTGAGCTAATGGACTCATCTAGGCTGACTGGCTACCACGTCCCATGGCTCCTCTTGTCTCCAGTAGTAGAACTATACAGTTAGGTTCTGCCATGCTCAGATTTTCAAATGGTCACTAGGATGTATTCAGGTCTCCATGCTTGTATAGCAAGCACCTTACAAACTGAGCCATCCTCTCATCATTCTTCCTCCACTTTGTATATGTCTGTGCGTGTGTGGGGGCATAGGAGGTGTTGGTGCCTGCCAAGAAGGTTCAATAAACAGTCTATCAAACTATGATTTTTCTACCCACAACTTAATACCTATGAATTGGAGCTATGTTTTATCTATGCTTTGGATTTTATTTTTTAGATATTCAGATACATTTGTTCTATTATTTATTTTATTATTGAAAATAGCAAGAAAAAAATTGAAAAGTTGAGTAGCAGGAGAAGAGAAGAAATTTCCCACACACAAGCACATACTTGTATCATTCATACTTCTTTCATTTATACCTGTAATTTTAGATTATACCACCATAGAAATTGTATAAAATGTCACACAGTATCTAGAAAAAAAACATTTAAGGCATTTCTGGATTGTGTAGTCATGAGGGATTAAAACCTGAACTCTGAACAACAGTCTACATTCTGCACGTTGTCATTACAATAAACCAAAGCTCTTACATTAAGGGAGCCAATGGTCACTAACTGCCATCCCTTGTGACCTCTCTCAACTGAAGTTTAAGAAATGGAAAAACTTCTGAACAAAGGAGTCCCAAAGGAAAGCCAACAAGAACATACTAGGTAGCCTTGCTTCAATTTCCCTGTTTACACACTTCCTTTTCACACAGGAAACATGAGAGCAGGAGGTTCACATCTCCCAGATCTGAGTATACATCGTTCCAGAACACATCCTTACAAATTCAAACTCCCAGGCCTAATTCCTAACCCATCTATGCTCCAAAATCCAAACCACACAAAAGCTTCAAGCAGTGCCTAGGAGAGAATAGATCAAGGAGCTGGAAGTTGGAGCAAGAGTTTGAAATAATTCAAATCCTGGGAAAATCATTCTTGACACCCAAAAATAAAATCTCAGCATTTATTCAAATACATTTTGTGTTCATTGGAGGGGAATATATACATATATATATATATATGTGTGTGTGTGTGCGTGTGTGTGTGTGTGTGTGTGTGTCTGTGTCTGTGTGTGTGTGTGTATGTATATTCATATGCCTGTATGTATGTGTGCAAGCATGCATGTGTATGTGTGTGTAAGCACACATGCAAGAGAGTGAGTTCAAATAATTAGACTGGGATAGCAACTCATTTTCTAGCTTATGTTTTTTAATTGAAAATTATTATTAGTACCACTTGATTTAGTTCTACTGTTCATAACCAACATGGTAAAAAAAGCTCACATTTTAAAAGTTACTGGAAATAATTACAGAATAACTCCAGATCTCTTTAGAAGTTGCCTGCATGCTATTAAGCGAGTAGTGATACAGTGCCATATTAGAGTCGATAGCCATTGTTTGTTAAATGGACCATGCCTCCATTTTGTTTTACTGTTTATGCAAAAAAACATTTTGGCTTTCAGTGAGGAGAGATGCTCACAAATGCTATTAAAAATGCTTTACAAGAAGAGTTTATTTGGAGCTCCCAAACCAAGTTTGGCTTAGAACATCAGTTAAGAATGCTTTGAAGAAATTAAAATTTCTTGCCATCATTCCAAGGATAACAATAATATGTGGGGCAAAGTCTCTTTATAAGATAAATTTTGAATAACTAAACCAGATATGTAATAGAAATAAAAGAAATATGCTCAGGGTCAAAATATGAGCTTTCTGAATGCTAAGTTGTGATTTAAATAGCTCTAAGCCCAAACCTTAATTTTTAATAAATTACTATACTAAGATTGTTTCCTCAAAATAAAGAGTGCCAAGTTCTAAGATAAATTTGGATCTAGTGCTGTGATAAATGGTAGCCATATGTGTTGGAGACATTCAGGCATCAAACATTAGAGTAATGTGTGTGACATCTTGGGTTCAATCTACTTCTATAGGAAAAAGTACACACACACTAATCATTCTTAAGGCCAGCCATGATGTAACATGCCTATAATCTCAGCATTGGAGGGGGATCAGATATGGGATTAATGGAAAGGGACTCTAGTTGTGGGTTCCTCAAGAAAACTTCAAACTTTTTGCTTTGCAATGGCCATATATACAGTTTTGGTGGAGTTTGAATTTATCTTTACATCATGTTTAAGAGCTTTGAAGCAAATTCCAGAAGCATGTCCAAGTGCACCAAATAGAATCACAATGGATAAGGCAAAACTCTAGAAGGAAAAAAAATGCAGGAAGTCAAGATGATATTGGTACTGTCAACCAAAACTAATAGTATGATTTATGAGATTCCCAGGAAATATTTGAGTGAATGGAGACCCTACCTGAGATCACACACCCTCAACTATAAGCCTTACTTATTGTTAACATTCACGTCTGACAATCTTTCCACATAAAAACATTATTTCTATTTTAGATACTTTTGAAGCAAGAGTTGATATTTGTGCTGGAATCTTTGATTCTCGGCTGGTGAGAGGCTTTAACTAGAATCTAGTCCCATCATTTCCCATAGCTTCTTATTCCAACTTAAACTGATGCTAAAAGTATAGAATAATCTAGTGTGGTAATAATTACAGGGCAAGAATTCAAATATTGATTTGCCCAATCCTGAAAACTGAGTTCCTTTATCAAACTACTGAAGGAGGCTTAAAAGCTTCGCTTTCCTTAAGAAGTATTTGTAATAACCTCAGAATTACATGGATGATTTCATGTTATATAAATGTTTCTCAGAAAGATCTATATTCCTGGCCATGATTTCAAGACTCATTCTATCTGATTAAGAAGGTAAAAGAGGTCCCTGTAGGTTGCAGAGACTTTGAGAGTGTTGCTTACTCATGGGTTCTTCTCCTTTTGAAAAGTTGTGACCAATTAATAAGAGGATTGAAGTGTAGTGTCAGCTCTGTAGTCTTGTGCCCTGTGACTGTTACTATACATCATCCATTGTTCTCTTTATTCTTCTTAAGCCTGATTTTTCTTAATTTATTCATATGTCCTTTGCACTGCACCTTGGGTGAAAGAAGGACTCACCCACATCAGAGCATGGTTGTAACTAGCTCGAAAACCACCCACACTGGTTAAGAGTTAAAGCATTTTCAGAAACCATGACTAAGACCATGGAAACCATCCTATTAAAAAAAAAAAAAAAGCATTTAGAATTTTATGAGCCAAGGCAGGAAAGTGAAGATTCCATGCTTTCTTGCTCAAATTTTATCAGGTAATTGACATCAAACAGTAAATATTACATGTGCTCAATATTTAGCCAACTATATGATATGGATATGATCTGTATGTATACAAATAGTGATGGCCAATGTTAATTGTCAACTAGATAGATTCTAGGATAACCTGGGAGATGGGTCTCTGAGCACACCCTTGAAAGATGATGTTGATTGTATTAATGGAGGGAGAAAGATTCAGCCACTGAGGGTAACACTACTCCCTGGGTAGGAAATCCTAGACTGTATAACATGGAGAAGTGAGCTGCATACTAGCATGTGCATGCATTCATCCCTCTCTGCTTCCTGCTAGTAGATGGGCCGTGTTACCTCCCACACTGTAGTCTCCTCTTCCTTATTCCTAACAAAACTCCAGTTTTCGTTCTTCACCTATGTGTCCAGTAGTGATTGAGCCAGTAAGGTAAAGTAAGCCTCTTTTTTTCCTCTTTAGTTGCTTTTGTCAAAGTATTTTATCACAGCAATAGGAACACACACACGCGGGCACACACACACCACACACACACACACACACAGCGAGAGAGACAGAGGATATTTGGATTAATTATCAGGATGAATGACCTACCAAGTGTTTTTATTTGACAAGTAGTTCCTTTGACCTAATGAATAGAGACTGATTCTTGGGGAAAATTGGGCTTCCCCCAAGCTAAATTATGTTCCTCCATAAGTAACAGGCTCACTACTGAACTCTTCAGTCTCTACAACTGGCTGATGGTCCTTTGTTAAGGTTTTACACAATGTGGTTCTAGAAACAAACCAGTGGCCCTCACTGGCTTTCACCGAATATGTTATTCAGGTAAATTTATTACCTATATAAGCTTCAGACAAGGCTCCTGAGCCTTTTTGGGGTTAAGTACTTGTAAGTCAAACACAAGCCAGAGTCAGAAATGGTTGACGTTTGTCTCATTGAGAATGTATGTTTATTATTTGCTGTCATGGATTTAAGAGATGAAACTAAGGCATGTGATGCTCAGAACTGGCACTTCTTGTGTCACAAAAGAAACACTACTCCTGAGAGCAAGGGAATAGGATAATGCTTAGTAAAGAGGTAGGTTTATCCACACCAACATCAGTAAAGCAGAAACTGTGTATCTTTAAGGTGCATTGAAATTAAGCTTCAAATGCCAAGTCAGAGGTTCAAGGTCTGCCATTTACTGTCTTTGGAAGTTGGGTAGATTAACTTTTCTGACATTCAATTTTGTAAATGTTATTAGATTCATCTGTTTTCAATGGGAGTAATGGAGTGGTAGTGTCAAGCTATCTGCAGCTTGAATTTAGTTTATTTCTATCTTTCTCCCTTCCCCCTTTCATTTGTTGTTGTTGTTGATCTTGTGCATTAATCACACTTGCTATTGGGTGGAATAATGCATCCACAGCTATGGAAGACACCACTCACCGACTCCTCTTGAGCATCAGTTAGACAGCAGTATCACCACAAACCACATTCGTGTTCTGTTTGTGTTTATAAAATGCATTCTTGACAGATTGGAAACTTCTAAATAAAACAGAAAATTAGAAGTTGTCTCCATGTGGCACAGGGAAGTGTTACAAGATATTTGATCACACTGTGAATCCCAAGAGTGTATACGGAAAAAAACCTGTCTCTAGTTGTGGTGTGGCTCAGCCCTATCAGATACTTTTAATCCAAGAGTGTTGCATATTTGATCACATGGTGAGATCCTGTACAGGAAAACCATTTTCTAGTTATGGTGTGCCCCAGCCCTAGCACAAGTCTTTAATCTGAAAGCTTTATGTTTATTGTAAACAAGACTGAATAAAGTCAGCCACAAGTCTAGAGGCAGAGCAAGCAACAAGTTGACAGGACATGAACATAGGATTATTAAGAAAATAATCACAGTGAGTGAGAGGAAGTCAGAAGGATGGCTCGAGATATACACAGGAAGTAGAAAGGAGAGACATTTAGTTGGAAGTGTTTTAAAGGCAGTGTTTAGAAGGAGAACTGGTTTTGTTTGTTTGTTTTTTGTTTTTTCCCTTTTGGATATTGGTTGAGGAGGAAGTTCAGGTGCTTTCTCTACCTCTTAGCTCTCACAGTCTCTGTCTCCTGAGTCTTCATTTGGTAAAAATTTAACATTTGGGATTTTGTTTTTAAAACCAACAGAGAAGGGAAACAACATTCAGGATGAGAAAGTGTAGGCTTGATTCTAAATGGAGAATGGCACTGAGAATTCACAAAGGGAGTGATGGGACAGTAGTGGAGGCAGATGCCTCCTCTGAAGGAGAAGCCAGACAGTCTTATGAGAAGGTATGGACAGCTCTACCCTAGGGTCACACTCAGCTCTCATAAGCCTCAAATTCAATTGCAAATTTTGGTGAGAAAATGAGAGATGTCCTAGTGGGAGAGGACAGCAGAGGCATTCTGCTGGCTCCGAGGCTGTTGACCTGTGCCATCTCAATGGGAAACTTAGTGTACAAAACTGAGCTGCCTTGGGGACCTGAGAAAGGAGAATAATTACAAGTCAGGAAGCTTGATTTCAACCTTCCATAACTGCAGAGTGAGAGGGAGCCATGGAAGACAGTCCTGAAAGTGGAAATGGTGGTAATACAATGTAAGTAGCAGGCATCACAACACAGGCAGTGAAGTGTGCAGGGGAAGGTTCTCATCCTCAGTGCCAGAGAGCAGACCACACCAATGGACAACAACTCTAGTGTTTGACATCCATAGGAGTGAGATGGATCAATGCCCAGACCCACCTATCTGTAGTGAATTTGCTTCCATTGTGTCAGGGAACTCTGAAACTCTGGTGGACCACTTGACATCACAGCCACATCCCTCTAGCAGGGAAATTAAAACTTAGCAGGGCTTGAGAGGACAAAGATAGGTCCATCTGTACAGATCTCTGTGTTTACACCTCCATCTAGACATTATCCCCCCTTAAAGGGTACAACCTAAGGAGTTTCTGATCGAGGCATAGGACATAGCATGCCCAGATCACAGGCAACAAACCTGAGTGTGGCCAGCACAGCTTCCAGATACACAAAGAAGGAAAGTTATAGAAGTTTACAACAGCTCTTATAGATAGCAAGACTCCTATCTAATGCAGGCTGAGCACCAACATAAGTCACAGAAAAAGACAAGTGCCTCCCATTCAACTTAGTTGTCCCCTCCGAGTTCCTCCACCAGAATCTAACTTACAAAATTCCTGAACTACCAATCCCATAACTTAAAAAAAATTTAAAAAAGAAATCTTGTAAAAAACTTCACAAAATTTAAATTTTGTAAAGGGGGCAGAGACAGAGACAGAGACACAATGAGAGAGACAGAGAGAGATGAGGGATGATGTATGTGATGGAAGTACACATACCAGGAAGTATGTGAGGAGGCCAGAGAACAGCTATGTGACCTCAGTTCTCTCTGTGCATTCTGGGAGTTGATCTCAGGTTTGCAAAGCAGGTAGTTTCACTACTGAGTGAAGTAGTGGGCACTTAAAAACTCTACATTTTTATCCACCATTTATATTAATCTAATTTTGTTTATTCATTTTTTTATTTCACCTTCTATTTTTCTTTGTATACCTCTTATGTTATTTTTTTCTTTTTACTATACATTTAAATAGTATTTTGAATTTTTTTTTATTCTTCAAAAAAAGCCCATGGTGTTTGGTTCTAAGTTTATGTATTTTTTCACATGCTTTTACGACTATGAGGTAATCTTTTTCCTCATTTCTCACTTTTATGTCTTCTGTTTTTCCCTATAACATTCCTTTGTACTCTCCCCTTCCCTTCTTCTCCACTTCCCTTTCCCCACTGTCTCCTTCTCATTGTCCACATTTACCCTAAGTTCCTGTCATATTCTAGATGGTTGGTATTTTCAATTCTGTAGTTATTAGTGATACATTAATGAACTTAGCTGATTTTTTTCCTTCTTTTTTTTTACAATGTTTTTACTTATTTATATATTTTTTTTCACTTTACATTCCGATTGCTGCTCCCCCATAACCCCTCACATAGACCCACTGCTCTTTTATTCTGAGAGGCTAGAAGCCCACCCTCTGAGTACCCCCCTACTCTAGCACATAAAGTCTCTGCAAGGCTATAAATATCCTCTCCCACTGAGACCAAAGAAGGCAGTCCAGTGACAAGAACTTATTCCATTGACAGGCAACAGCTTTAGATATAGGCCCTGTTCCAGTTGTTAGGTGACCCAGATGAAGACCAAGCTGCACATCTGCTATATATGTGAAGGGAGGCCTATGTCCAGCCCATATATGCTCTTTGGTTGGTGGTTCAGTCTCTGAGAGCTCCCAAGGGTCCATAATAGTTGATTCTGTTACTCTTCCTATGGAGTTCCTATCCCTTTCAGGGTCTTCAATCCTTCCCACAACTCTTCTGTAACATCCATCCATTGTTTTGCTATGGGAATCTGTATCTGTTTAGTCAGCTTCTGGGTAGAACCTCTCAGAGGACAGTTATGCTAGGCTCTTGTCTGAAAGCATAACAGAGTATCATTAATAGTGTCAGGGATTGGTGCTTGCCCATGGGATAGGTCTCAATTTGCACCAGTCATTGGTTGGCCAATCCCTTAGTCTCTACTCCATCCCCCATCCCTGCATGTCTTATAGACAGGATAAATTTTGGATGGAAAGTTTTGTGAGTAGGTTGGTGTCTCTATCACTCCATGGGGTTGCTGCCTGGTTACAGGAGTGTACTCTTCAGGTTCCATATCTGGAATGTTGTAAGTCACAGTTAAGGTCATCCCCATTGTCTCCTAGGATCCTACTCATCCAAGGTCTCTGGCACATCCTTGAGATGCGCCCCAGCCCCAACCCATGCCAACTGCACATTCTCATTCATTCTCCTGGCCCTCTGGCTCTCTCTCCTGTCTCTCCCCACACCTGATCCCAAATCCCCCCATTCCCCTCCCATCTCTTCTCACATCCATTTTCCTTCCTCCATCTGTCTCCTATGACTGTTTTATCCCACTTCTACGTGAGGGTTAATCTTGCGCCTTCCTTCTTGGTTAGCCTCTGTGAGTCTGTGGAGTGTAACCTGAGTATCCTGTACTTTATGGCTAATATCCACTTATAAGTTAGTACATACTATGCATGTCCTTTTGAGTCTGGTTACCTCACTCAGGGTGATATCTTCAAGTTATATCCATTTGTCTGCAAAAGTCATGATGTCTTTGTTTTTAAAAGTGGAATAGTATTCCATTGTGGAACATTTTCTTTATCCATTGTTCAGTTGAGGGACATTGAGATTGTTTCCAGTTTCTGGCTATTACAAACAAATCTGCTATGAACATAGTTGAGCAAGTGTCCCTGTGGTATAGTGGGTCATCTTTTGGGTATATTCCCAGGAGTGGTGTATCTGTGTCTTGAGATAGAACTATTCCCAGTTTTTGGAGAAAGTGCCAAATTTATTTCCAAAGTGGTTGTTCAAATTTACACTCTCGCCAGGAATGGAGGAGTGTTCCTCTTGCTCCACATTCTTGCCAGTATGTACGGTCACTTGAGTTTTTGATTTTAGCCATTCTGATGAGTATAAGATAGAATCTCAGTGAGGTTTTCATTTGCATTTCCCTGATGACTAAGGACTTTGAACATTTCTTTAAGATCTCCTAAGCCATTTGAGATTCCTCTGTTGAGAATTCTCTGTTTAGCTCTGTACCCCATTTTTAATTGAATTTTTGAGTTGTTGGTGTCTATGTTCTTGAAGTCTTTATATATTTTGAATATTTCCTCTCTGTCAGATGGAGGGATGGTGAGAAGCTGTTTTGTCCTATTGACTGTGTCCTTTGCCTTACAGAAGCTTTTCATTTTCATGAGGTCTTATTTATTAATTGTTGATCTTAGAGCCTGAGCCATTGGTGCTTTGTTCAGGAAGTTGTCTCCTGTACCAATGAGTTCAAGGGTATTCCCTACTGTATATTCAATTAGATTTAGTGTATCTGGTTTTACGTTGAGCTCTTTGATCCACTTGGACTTGAGTTTTGTTCAGGGTGACAGATAGATATGGGTGTATTTGCAATCCTCTACATGTAGATGTTCAGTTAGATCAGCACCATTTGTTGAAGATGCTTTCTTTTTTCCATTGTATGGTTTTGGCTTCTTTGCCAAAAATCAAGTGTTCATGTGCTCTACTATGTTCATAACAACCTTATTCATAATAGCCAGAAGCTGGCAACAACATAGATGTCCCTCACCTGAAGAATGGATAAAGAAAATATGGTTCATTTGCACTGTTCAGCTATTAAAAAACGAAATTGATGGGAGGTCATCTAATGACCAGCCCAATTTGGAATCCATTAGATGGGTAGGCACCGAACCCTGGCACTATTTCTGATAGTGTTGTGCTTGCAGACAGGAGCCTTGCATGGCTGCCCTTTGAGAGACTCTACCAGCAGCTGACTGAGACAGATGCAGATACTTATATAGCCAACCATTGTTGTAAGGTTGGAGACCCCTATGGAAGAGTTAGCAAAAGGAGCTGAAGGGAATGGCAACCCCATAAGAAGAACAACAGTGTCAACTAACCAAGATCCCTCATGTCTCCCGGAGACTAAGCCATCAACCAAAGAGCATGCATGATCCTGGATGCTCCAGGGAAGTGGGATACTGTGGGCAAGGATCGAGTGGAGATGTGTGGGTGAGGTAGGTATGGGTTGGGGAGTGAGTAGAGTAAGGGGTTGGAGTAGGATGGCAGGTGGGGAGAGTACCCTTTCAAAGGCAAAAAAAGAGGAGATGGGGTAAAGAATTCTTGGAAGGGAGATCAGGAAGGGAGCAACATTTGGAATGTAAACAAATGAAGCAAATTTTAAAAAGCCAAGTGTCCATAGGTGTGTGGTTTTATTTCTGGGTCTTCAATTTGATGCCACTCATAAACCTGTCTGTTTCTATACCAATACCACAGAGTTTTTATTACTACTGCTTTGTAATATAGCTTGAGATCAGGGATGGTGAAACACCTCCAGAAGTTCTTTCAGTGTTTTATCTATCCTGAGTTTTTTGTTTTTTTCCATATGAAGATTAGAATTGCTCTTTCAAAGTCTGTAATGAATTGTATTGGAATATTTTTTATGGGAATTGCACTGAATCTGTAGATTGCCTTTGGTAAGATGGCTGGAGAGATGACTCAGCTGTTAAAGCTAGGCTCCCAACCAAAAATATAAGAGCTTAGCCGATTTTAAGCCTATGACTGTGTCTTGTAGAATTTGGTGTCCCGATTTTGCAGTAGCTTATTCTTTCCTTCCAAGTGGCTCTGATGACTGAGCTTTCCAGTATAGGCTGAACACCAAGATAATCTACACAGCAACTATAGGAGATAATCAAACCAACACAATTTATAATACTAAAGCCCAGAAAGCACAGAAAAATAAGATAACTGGTCCAGCCAAAAGAGCATAACTCCACTACTAAATTCAAACAAACTGAAACAGTCTAACTGCTAAGTGAATAATTCAAAAGTTCAAAAATTCAAAACCCATAAAACCCAGCCAAGGCCTCAAAGAAAAGACAAACAAGTAGATCAATGGAGTAAACAAATCAGCTCAGTAATGGAGGAAAATGGCAACAATTTAGATGAGAAACTCTGAGAAATTCAGCAAGGACAGTGATATTTGGTAAAAGCACAGAAGCGTTAGAAAGGAAAACTTCATTAAATAAGTAAATAAATAAAAACCAGTCAAACTTGAAGAAAACACATACTGTAGATTAGACCAAGCAGAAAGAGATAATCAGGTTTGGAGGAAAAGGCTGAGAAAATTCTACACTGGAGCACAGTAAAAGAAAGAGTAAACAAACACAATTATACCTAGTTTATTCTGGTATGCGCTGCAGAGACCAAACCTAAGACCCCAAAGGAGAGAAGAAACAACTGAGACAAATAATAAAGATATCATATTTCAATGCAATTACTAGACATAGTGTACATATCTTTAATATCAGGTTGAGACAGACATATGGAGATCTCCATGAATCCCAGGCCAACCTAGTATAGCCAGGGCCAAAGAGTGTTTATGTGTCAAATATTTTTTCAATGAAATTGTAGCAGAAATTATTCCCATTTTAAGGGAAAGAAATATCCAACCAAGCATTTAAAAGATATGACCAGAAAATAACCCTTCATGACAAATTATAGTCAAAATACTGAAAGCACAAAACAAAACAAAAAAAGATATCAAAATCTGTAAGAAAAAAAAGTGCCAGCTTACTTACAAAGGTAAATACATCAGAATAACATTAGACCTTTCATCAGAAAGGTCTAGAAAATTGTAGAATTATGTTTCAAGCCTTTGAAATGAGGAATGACCAATTATGACTACTGTATCCCGAAAAATATTTTCAAATTTGTTGAAGAAATGAGGACATTTCTAGACAAGCATAAAATGGGACCGTATTCACAAACCCAGTATTAGAAAACTAAACAAACACTAAACTCAGAAGTGCAAGGAGTAGCCTCAACCAACAGGGTGCAGGAAGGGACAAATTTCATGAGAGGATTAAATAAAGGAAGGAGAACTGACAAAGTATCATATATCATGTCTAACAGAACACTGGCAAATCTCTAGTAGATAATGGGAGAAAGAAATAAAGCAAACAAACAAACAGACTACAATTCAATCAACCAGAAAAGCAACCAGCAAAATTACTGTAATTATAAAGCCTCCCTTTATAATAATTTTAGATATAAACAGGTTTAACTGTCCAATTAAAATTTGTAGCTGACTGGATTAAAAGTAAGATCTAGATCTCGAGAGATGGTCCAGCAGAAAAAATGTTCATGCCACATAAACCTCATGACCTGAGTTCTAACCCAAGAACCAACATATATTTGGAAGGATAGACTCAACTACACATAGCTGTCCTGTGACCTTCTTCATGTGGATCTCTTGGCATGCATGGATCTCTCTCTCTCTCTCTCTCTCTCTCTCTCTCTCTCTCTCTCTCTCTCTCTGTCTGTGTGTGTGTGTGTGTGTGTGTGTGTGTGTGATCTGTCTGTCTGTCTGTCTCTCCACACACACACACACACACACACACACTTAAAAGTTCTTGTAGTCTCCAAAAAAAAACATAGTTCTGACAGTAGATTAAGGGTTAAATCAGGGTGGACAATTTATCAAGCAAATCAAATGGAAACTGAAAAAAATAGCTATCCTAGTATATGATAAGGTAAACTTCAAAGTAAAATAAGTTAGAAAACATACAGAAGAACACTTCGTGTTACAAAAGGAATAACAAGAAGATGTGACAGGAATGGTATAAATCAAATTTGGGATTCCTAATTTCACAAAATAAACACAAGTGACTATAATAGGCCATGAATTTGAGAGGGAACTGGAAAGGGAAAAGAGAGTGGTCAAGAGAGGAAAGGAAAAAGGGAAATGACATAATTATATTTTATTTTCAAAAACTGAAAACAATAACTTTCAAAACGTCTTCCACAACATGCTTCACCATTGAACAGGCAAGTGAAGCGAGAAACACTCTGTGACTACCCCCCCATCTGTTTCTCCATTGAAAATGCAGCCGATGTAAACTTTATCTAAATATATCTAATCTTGCATGATTTCCTTGTTAGCTACTGAAAGGAAATGGCTAAAGGGGGCTAAATCAACAAAGAAAAGGACATAGTTTGGGAAGTTTGCTGATGTGGTCATAGAATCAGTCCAGTTCTGGTGAAGGCCTTCTTGTGGCATCCTAAGGCAATATGGCAAGAAATGGAAACAGGCACTGTGTCTGTGTCTATGCCTGGTTTCTATCCCTGTTACAAAGTCACCAGAATTTAATCACAGCTCTTCATGCCAATGGCCTTATCTAAACTTAATTATTTTCTGAGGACTGCAACTCTAACACTCTGGTTGTATTCCGGTTTCAGATTTTTGATATCATTAACATACTAATTTGGAAATGAGTTTGGGTTGTCAATAAGCAATAGAAACCTTATAGAATTACTAAAGGTCTAAACTATATTAATTAATCAAGGAAAAACTCAGCACTTACTAAGTATTTGCTTATATTTATTCTGATTTTCACTATTATAACTCCTAGGACATTCACAGGCTCTGCTGGTTCCCAGCTCTTCTCAACCAGGCTGCTGGCTACCAACAGTAAATCTACAGCAACATGATATCTGCAGAATTGGCATCCAAAGGAGTGCACTAAAACAGAATAAACAGATTTATACACCATTAGAAACAGCTACACCCCCTTACTGTGTTCATTCAAGTCTGTGTGGACACATATATAATGCCAAGTGCCAGAACTGTGGGAGGTTCTAGACCCATAAGAGGACTGTTTGATTCTTTTCAAGTAGACATGGGACTGGGGTGGGGGTGGGGATTTTGATGTGTCTAATAATTCTCTCAAGTGCTGGTGCATAAATGCATAAATGCACACTGAGTCATAATACATTTGAGAGGCTCTGGTAATTGTCTAAGAAGGGAAATAAATAGGCTTGGGGATAAATCTGGTTTTAAAATAATTTAGTTACATAAGCTTTTAATGGATTATATTTTTATAAGTACTAATACTTGTAAAATTTTTGCTTTTAGCAAATTATGCATCATTTGAACACACAGGCTGATGCTTAATAAGAATTAGAATTATATTTTGCTTGTTATATAAGTAAGTATCTTGTTACATGCTTGTTTAATGCTTGCAAAAGCATTCCAAACAATCTCTTTAGAATAAGAGTCTAATTACACATTTATCATTAAAATTACAGTGAGCTAATTGCCTTGGAGATATCTTTATCTCTCTTGCAGCTTGCTTAATCCTAATGCATGTTTTCAATAATCATTTGTTATTTAATTAACTAATTAACAAACAATACCTGTCCTATGGAAAATCCTAAATTAAACACTTGAGATGCTTTAATTGAATGCTCAATAACCCAATACAGCCCTTAATATTAGACCTTTAAATATTGCAAAGATTCTATTGAATCGCACATTACTTTGCTCCTGTTATCTTTGGGGCTTAATTGGTAGGGGGAAAAGGGCACTTGATAATACACAAGGGATAGCCAGCACAGCAAGGTTCTGATGAAACAGAAAATGCCCATTAATAGCTGTTGAGTAATAAAGCAGGCCAGCCATACAGCCAGCAACAGAAGCAGGCCATTCAGAGTATCAATGTCCTTGTCCCATAAAATTAAGAAGCATGGTTTGAATGATAATCAGAAACAGGCCCCAAATTAGCAGTCTATGACAGAAAGCAGACACCTGTGATGTCCTGGTTCCCCACCCTACAATGTACTCAGTATGGCTCTGAGCACAGCTGCTGCATAGTGTTTCCTCCTGTGACATAAAACCATGTGAAGATGGACTCAGATACTCTTTTGTATCATGTTGTCTTGCAGGCTTACATTTCTTGAGTCCAGCCCTCCCAGTTTAGCCTGGGAAGTGTTGCTGATAAGGATACCCTACAATGTAGTTCATATACGAGTTTCCTACTGATGTCTCCTATACTTCCTAAGCATCTCCTCTCACCTCCTTGATGTTTGCAGCTTTCAGTATTATCTTTCCTTCCTACCAACGTCCTAGCATCACTGGCCTTCTATAACTATGCCTCTCAATGTACCAACGTCATGGTTTTACCCGGTCACAGTTATCTACTTTGATTATTATTTGTCACTTTCTCTCAATGTCCTATGAACTCTTCAAGGGTACATCCTTCAAAGAATTGCCTTCTGTTGAGTTCTGTGCTGAATCCTAAAGCCATCTATTTTTGTGTGCCCTATATTTTATAAATATACAATAATTATATTATAATTACATGCCTCTCTCCCACCTAAAACTATAGAAATCAGAATTAAATACTTCAAAGAACAAACTAATAAATACAGCTTCAAATTCCTGCTTTACATACACAAACATTTGAACTTATACTTAAATATTTAATTTCTCCTTTCTTCAATTTCCACATCAGTAAAATGAGTAGAGTAATTGCAATTCATTCATAAGTTTATTCTGAGACTGGCATTATATATCACATATACAGTACAAATAAACAATGTCTCACATATGGAAAGTTCCAAAGTCATTGCAAGTTTTTTTAATGTCATTATGTATGTTTGTTATTACATATATGTTTTTGTGCCTAATACAGTTTATGGCTGGTGCGAAAATTTCTTCCCTAAGGGAAGACATGAACATATCCACCACTTCCTCCTAAGTTCCTAACAACACCCTGAGGTACATTTCCACCAAAAAACACTCTGGGGAATCAAGTTTATCAGGCTTCCTTCAGAATAATGGGTGAGGGATTATAGGTAGGGGTGTGAGCAGCCTTAAGTCAGCCACATGGAAGGTCTTCACTCAGAATGGATTGATTCTTCCATTGAAGCCTAGATGGAACCCCTTCCCCTAATTGTTCTCACACACACACTCTAGCTCTTCTCTGAAACTCTATGTAGGTCAGAATTTCATACAACTGCTTGGGAGGAGTGTTTGGCTACTCAGGTGAGGGTTCCAAGACTTTCCCACCCATCCTCCTAACAAGGAAGGCCAATAGTCAGCAAGCCCAGCTGTGGTGACACTCTGCAAATGATTACGTCTGATCTGATAAAGATGGTGGCTATTGGCCTAATGGATTGTCCCATACATTAATGGCACAGTATGTATATGTGGATTTAGTAAATTTTGCTGTAAATTGATTTTCTAAATTATTATATAAACAAATCACTGAATGTATGGGTTAAAGAGGGAGATAAAACTTTTGGAGAAGTACAGAACTTTTTTACATATTTAAAATTGCATTCTGTAGATTAATGTAATCAGAACTCATTCCTCAGATGATGGTGCATGATTAGAAAGTAAAACAATATGATAGAAAGGTCAGTTTAACACTGTAATTTTCTAATGATTAAATGTAAAATTGAATGTGTTTCCTGTGTTTCTTTTTATTTTATGTATTTATCAGATAACAATAACCTTCTGAGGGGTGCTATAGTGCTTTAGGGAAGGATTGTAAGACAACAGATAACGTCTCTGTGAATCTATGGCTCTGTTAAAAGTTCCATGTATGTTGTTAGTCAATATTCTGGACATATAGCATATATTCATTTACCAACTATACCGTTCAATGCCTAGTCTTTTAAGTTATCTCCATGGTGTCAGTGAATGACACTAGAATTATACTGAAGTTACACTTTGCATTATTTGTAGACCAGGAGCTTTTGTGAGAAGTTGGAGCTGTGTGGCTTTGTCAGGCAGGTACAAGAAATGAATATATGACGTTAGGCCTGTCTTCTTTGCAAACCATTCTCATTGTTTTCAAGTTTAGATGCTGATGCGTGCAATATGGAGTTCTTTCCCAAGAAATAAAATGCAAAATCTCTTAATTTGGGGACAAAAACTTGATAAACTATGCCATGTTAAAAAATGAGTCACTTGGAAATATTAGTTAGGAAGCAATGCATAGGCTATGAAAATCATCTGTCCACTTAAACAGCCTCAGAGCAGACAGACTTGGAAGGAGACTATCCATGAAGGGCTCCCTCTGGGAAACACCATATCCTAACCTGACTCACTCTCCTCTAAAAGCAATCATCCTTCAAAAGAAACAAGCCACTATCTCCTTCCTTCCCAGTGGCTCAACACATATGTCTAAAAATAAAAGCCATGTGGACCACCTGAACTTGTTCAAACTACTGTTAGACTACAGAGGGGTTTTTTTTTTTTCTCCATTGTTCATAATCTACCTGTCAGGGATTGTGAAAGACATTACACTTCCAATCAAAGGATTTTCTTTTGCTTGTGTTTAGAATGATTTCTCCTGGTTTCAATAATGTTTTTGTTAAACCACACAAGGTGAGAAATAATAATGGGATATTGCTTAATTGAATATGTCACTGTGGCAGGAGGCACAAGGCTCCATTTTAACACAGGCTTGCTGGCCACCCTGATGGATTGATTGCCTTCATTATATTTGTAGTCTGCATTTCTTTTGCCTGCTCCATCCTCTTCCCAACCCAGCTCTACAGAACTTTTGAAACCTTGTGTTTCAAATTACCCATGAATTCACCATTCTTTAGCACTGCTGCACTTGAGTTGTTGGTACCATTTCAAATGCCAAGAGACTGAGCGGAATTCTGAAAAGTTACATTGAAAGACATTTTTTTTAAAAAAATAATAATTTAGCTTAAGGATCACAGTCTTTTCACCAAGGTAGTAATTAAATCATCATGGTTACTAGACTTGGGCTGTTGCAATCACCTATACCTTATAAATGACTTTCTTGAAAAACCTGGCACCAAAGTCAGAATTCACTAAGTGAAAACTAATACCAGAAAATAGGAGAAAAGGTCATTAAATAAAACTCATAGTCCATTAACATTAGCCCTGCAGAAAATGACGAGGCAAGAAATGTAGGCAGGCACCCGTGTAATTATCATTGCCAAGAGGTTTGTCCAAACATTTTTTTCCTACTCAACTGGGGAAGGCAGACTAACTTGTACTTTAGGGGCATCTAATTTCTCAGGGCAGCTCAGCTGGAAAGAGCTTTGTTTGCTTATCTTTTAAATCCTTCATTTGCTTTAAGAGCAGTATTTATATGTAGTACATTTCTTCCGTAGTACATTTTCCATCTCCCAATCCTCCATCCCTACACCTTTAATAGGGATGCCACTATCCTGTTTTATAGAAAACTTTCCTTGGGAAACAGGCTTATTATCCTGGGGAATGTTTCTTTCATCCCAAGGCTGCAGCTTCCGTATTAAAGTAGAATTCTATGCTTCCAGGTAAAAGCACAGAAAATGAGGTGAGGCAGGCCTAGAACTTGGTCCTCAGGAATGGGTGACATGCAGACATAGTTCCAACACTGGACGGATTTTCACAAGAAGTCTCCTTACAGTGCTAGCACAACAAAGAGGGAAGCTGAACACTGGTTCCAGCTTGTGTGGCAGGTTTCAAGGTTAGAGATTTCCAACCTTGCTTAAATAGTTCAAGAAGCCAGGCATGGGTGGTGTCTGTCTGTAGTCCCTGCACTTGAAAGATAATGGTAGGAAAATAAAAGTGACTTTGAATATACAAGTTAGTGATTCTCAAAATCTGGTGAGTACAGGAGTCACGTGAGGGTCTGGAAAGGATTCTGAAAGTCTGGTGTAAGGCCTGACACTTTACCTTTCCAACACATCTCCTGTTGATATTTTGCCACTAATCCCTAGACCATACTTGGCTTAGCAAAAGTGCAGCTTATCTTTTTGAATGAAGAGAGACCTTTTGAGGTGACTACAAGAAGGTTTATGTGGAAATATCATGCATTGGCCCTGTGAGCACATAAAATCTTCAATCCATGATGCCAAACAAGGTGTGGGCTGGTTGAGCTGGGAATCAAGCCAGCCACCATGTCCAACAGGCATTTCACTCTTTGCCAACAAGTTCCTTGGCAGAAATGGGAAATGCACATCTTTGGCCAAAATTTCACATTTTCCTCTGTATTTCTTGTCCCAGTGAATTCTATATAAGCATCCTTTAATTTGCTCATTGATAACTCAGTAATTTTAAATTGGTTGCTGTATAAAGAACTTATAACAGGCTCCAGTCAGGCAGGCAGGTAGGCTGACTGCAGATCTTTACCTCTCCTTTAGCTCCTCTGAAACCCCCAGTCTTATCTCCTGTTCTGTAGCAGACTACTTGCTCCAGCCTCCCTTCCTGTCCTGCCCTCATCTCCAATGCATCACTCAGATCTTCCAATCCAAACTCCCTCACACCACCGCTCATTGCTTTATCCCAGACCTCAATTACAACAGGAACTCCTGGGAACCCATAGTCTACTTGGACCAGGGAAACAAGTAGGCTAATTGCAATCTTCACCTATCCTTCTCCTCCAAATCCAGTTCTCCAATCTCATTCCTAGCTCTGCAGCAGACCACTTGCTGTATCCTCTTCAGTATCACCGTGAATCTAAGAACCTATCAAAAGATCATTGACCATGATCAAGTAGGTTTTATCCCAGAGATGCAGGATGGTTCACTATATAGATAAATCAATAAATGTAATCTGCCATGTAATTAACCTGAAAGACAAAACCCACAGGATAATTTCATTAGTTATAAAGAGGGCCTTATACAAAATCTAACACACCTTCATGATAAAGTTCAGGAGTGGTTAGTGATAGAAAGGACATAACTAAACATAATAAAGACAGTTCACAGCAAGCCTATAGCCAATATAAACTGAAATGAAGAGAAATTCAAAGCCATTCCACTAAAATAAGAAACAAGACAAGGTTTTCCACTCTTTCTACACCTACTCAACATAGAAATTGAAACCTTAGCTAGAATAATAAGATAACCAAAGGAGATAAAAAACTGGAAAGGAGGGAGTCAAAATATCTTTATTTGCGTATGTTATAATAGTATACATAAGTGACTCTAAAGATTGGAAACTTGTATAGCTGATGAACACTTTCAGCAAAGTATCTGGCTATAAAATTAACACACACACACACACACACACATACACACACACTCTCTATTAAAAAAACTCAGTAGCCCTCCTATATACAAATGACAAACCATGTAAGAATGAAAATCAGGAAACAGCACCATTCACAATATCCTCAAATAATATAAAATGTCTTGGGTATAACTCTGAGCAAACCAATGAAAGAACTGTATGCTAAAAGCTTCTAGTCTTTGAAGAAAGAAATTGAAGAAGATATCAGAAGATGAAAAAAATCTCTGATGATAATGGATTGGTAGGAGTAACATAGTAAAAATGGCCATCCTAGCATACAGATTCAATGAAATCCTTATCAAAATTCCAGCAAAATTCTTCACAGGTATTGACAGGACAATTCTCAACTTCATATGGAAAACCAGAAAACCCAGGTAGCTAAAAACAATCCTGAATAATAAAAAATCTGTGGAGGTTATCACTACTCCCAATTTCAAGTTGTAGTATAGAGCTATAGTTAAAAAGAAAACAAATAAAAATTAGCTTGTCTTTGGCATAAAAATAGATACATTGATCAATGAACTTGAAATAAAGAACCAGACACAAAGCCTCATACCTATTTACATCAAATAAAGAAGCCAGAAACATACACAGGGAAACAACAACAACAACAAAACCAAAACAAACAAACAAACAAACAAAAAAATCTAGTGTCTTTATCAAATGGTGCTGGTCAAAATCAATAGCTGCATGTAGAAGAATCCAAATCTATCCATACTTATCATTATGCATAAAACTCAACTCCAAATGGCCAAATGGATCAAAAACCTGAACAGCAAGCCAGATACAATGAGCCTAATAGAAAAGAAATTGTGAAATAACTGGAAGTCATTGAACAGAAGACTATTAGCACAGGCACAAAGATAAACATATCAATGGGACCTTACAAAACTGAAAATGTGCTGCACAGTAATGGATAACATCATTCTGATAAAACAACAGACTAAAGACTAGAAAGAAATTTTTATCAACTACACATATGATAGTAGGATGATATGCAAAATATAGAAAGAACTTAAGAACCAGATATCAAGAAAACAAAAGCATAATTTATGTATGTTGTACAGATCTAAACAGAGAATTCTCAAAAGAGGAAACTCAAATGGCTGAAAAACACTCAAAGAATTATTCAACATTTCTAGTTCTCATAGAAATGCAAATCAAAACTACTTCAAGATTCAATCTTACACCTGTCAAGATTGCTAAGATCAATAAAACAAATGACAACTCATACTAGTGAGGATGTGAAGTAAGGGGACCACTCAATCATTTCTTGTGCAAATGGTAACTTGTACAACTGCTATAGTAATCTGTGGTGGTTCCTCAGGAAGATGAGAACCCATCTACCTCAAGAATCCACTATACTACTCTTAGACATATACAAAAGAAACATCACCTTCCCACAGAGACACTTGCTCATCCATATTCACTGCTACTTATTGATATAAGCCAGAAATGAAAACAACCTAGATGTCCCTTAACAGAAGAATGAATAAAGAAACGTGGTGCATTTATACAATGGAATATTATTTAGTTGTTAAAATAAATGACATCATAAAATTTTCAGGTAAATACATGGAACTAGAAAAAAAAAAAAACATCTTGAATGTGGCATCGCAGACCCAGAAAGACAGATATGGTATTATTCACTTATAAGTGGATATTATCTAAGTCAATGGTAACCATGCTATAATCCATTTTTTTTCCTTTGGTTTTTGAGACAGGGTTTCTCTGTATAGCCCTGGCTGTCCTGGAACTCACTCTGTAGACCAGACTGGCCTCGAACTCAGAAATCTGCCTGCCTCTGCCTCCCAAGTGCTGGGATTAAAGGAGTATGCCACCACTGCCCAGCATGCTATAATCCATTTAAGCATAAACATTAGTTATATGGAGTAAGAGACGAGCTCTTGTTAAAAAAGGAAATAGAATGGATACTTATGGATAAATGGAAGGGCTGGAATGAAAAGATCAAGTGAGGAGGGGGAGAGGAAAGGGTGATGAGTGAGGAAATATAGGCAGAGACAGCTAAATTTGAGGACCATTTGAAGAGTAGTATGGAGACCTAATAAAGTAGAAGCTTCTTAAAATATATATTTTAGGAATATATTATATACACATATAAATATGATCTAAATGAAATATCCAAATAATGGGAAAGACAGATTCCCAGCTGGTCATTTCTTGTCACCAAAGAAAGCTTCCAGTACTGGGATTGGGTTATATCTAATCAGGTTGTTAGCCAAAGGAGTCCTATGGGAATCTCTAAACAACTCACAATATTTCCAAGACTATAGGTTGCTCTTCACAAACTGGCAGCAAAGGCTCATTCTTAAAACAACACCTACAGCACTCACTAAACAGGTAGAAGTCAAGCCGGTGCCTACATAGATCATTCACCCGTATGTACTTAGTGTGTTCAGTACTGGAAGGTGCTCTGCAGGCTACCAAAACAGAAGCATAAACACCAAGCCTGCCACTAACTTTTTAATCTATAATGGTGTCCTGCCTGCAAAATATATTAGGTCAATGGAGACACAAAGCTGTGTGAGTAACCAACCGACATATGATTTGACTTAAGGCCCATTCCATGAAATAAACATGTGGGTGGTCAAGAATCTAAGCCCAGGGACCTAAGGTAAAACAAAATACTACTGTTTCCACACAAGGTAGCAATAAAATGACTTCTGGTGACATTCTGCTATACTTGAAGATCAAGGCCTTACTCAGGCATAATCAGAGACGCTTCTTCCTGCAGGAAATCAAATACAGACACCTATAGCCAGACATTTTTCTGAGACTGTCAGACTTTGGCACACATTCTGAACAGGAGGTCTCCATCATATTCCTCCACGTGGGGTTTTAGGAACCCCATGGAAAAGAAGCAGAAAATGTATGAGAGCCAAGAACAGGAGACCCTGTAAATCAACATGATCAGATCTTGTGTGCACTCACAGAGACTGAAGCAGGTGCACAGGACACAGGTCTACACGAGATCCTCTGAGTATATATCATAGCTTTCAGTTTAGTGTCCTTACGGGATTCCTGCCCATGTGAAAAAGTGGGTCTCTGTTTCTTATGTCTTCTCCTGGGCTCTTTTCCATGTTTGTTATGTTCAATTCTTATGTATTAGGAATATTATATTAATTATATTATATCTGTTATATTATTATCCCTGAGAAGCCTGTTTGTTTACTAATGAGAACAGAAATGGAGTGGTATGGGGGTGCAAAAACAAAAATGGAGTAGGGAGGGAGGTGGGAAGGAACTGGGGGAGTAGAGGGAGAGTAAACCATAATCAGAATATTACTGTGTGAGGGGAAAATGTATCTTCAATAAAAGGGAAAAAAAGATAGTAGGGATGATATATTTTTTAAAGAAAAAATATAGCTACAAAGAATAGAATCTTTGACATAGAAAAGAGACCATTTTCACATGGCAGAATCAAAGAATAACTGGCTTGAATACAGAGGATCCGTTAGCTGTCTGGTCCTGTAGGATTCGAATGAGATGTCACCTATAATTTTAGGTGTTTAAACTTGGCCCCAGCTTGTGGTAGTATTTGAGGAAGTGTGACCTTGCTAGAGGAAGTATGTCACTGGAGTCTACCTTAGAGAGCTTAAGGCTTTGATCTACTCTCAGTTTGTCTTGGATATTTGTGGTTCAAAATGTGAGCCCTCGTCTTCCTGTTCCTGCCACCATGCCTTCACTCTGCCATCATGAACTCTAACCTTCTGGAACTGTAAACTCCAGTAAACTCTTTCTTCTATGAAAAGACAGAAAGAAAGAAAAAGAAGAGAAGAAACTCACAGGATGCCAGGTTTTATTTTTTATACCATCAATCATCTAGCCAAATATGCCTAATGTTAATGGTTTGTTTAACAATTAAGTACTTGGTAAGAAAATACAAATAACAAATATGTTCAACATTTTCATTAGCATTCTTATTTTTATCAAAAAAATAGGAAACCATAAACATTTTCAAAAACTATATACTCATGTTGAGTTGTATCATGAGAGAAGTTGTTGACATTATGTGCACTGATAGTCTTCAAGCAAAATTATCATCTTTTAGATGACACCTTTTGCTTTCCAAAAACAAATGTAATCCACTAGTTACAAATGACAGCACAACAACAAGTATTTACTCAAATATTTTTATTTAAAAAAAAAACCCATAACAGGTCTGGGAGCATCGTGCTGCATTACTGTATCATGCAGTATTGTTTGGGATGACTCAATTTTGTCAAATCCATCACAATGTTGTACTATTGACAAAAGTTCCATTCAGTGACTACAAAGACTTGCTTTAGGAAGTAATAGTGATCTCTGGTTCACTAAGTGATGGAATCTCCAAGTATTTTGACTGAAACTTAGACTACAGTCTAAGTATTAACATGAATTAGACTGTCAGGTACACAGGACTGATATCTGATAAGGATATTCTCTAACTCTAAACTAAGGGTAAAGGAAATTTTGTTGTTGATTATGTGTGTTTTGTTTTGTTCTGTGTTTGATTTTGGTATTTTCTTAATCCTGAATCTGATTATATAACACCATCATTTTTAAATTATTTGGAAAATAATTTTTTCTTAGTAGCATGAATAATTTACCTGAAACATATATATTGCACTTAAATCTGTGGCTCAGTGGTAGAGCTTATCTAGCATACAGTGGGCTACTGAAGTTCAATCCACTGTACTGCAGAACTGCTGCCTGTGTCCTGTACTACTCACCACTTGCCTATACCGGCCCTTGGGAGTTGGAGATGAATTGACACAGAGTCAAAAACACAGACTCCAGGAGCAGGTGAGAAATGCAGCAGCAAGCTTCCCAACACAGCTGCAAGCTCCTTTAATACCCTCCACCCACACCCCATTGGTTCCAAGAAAGCATCTCTTCTAAACAGCAGTTCCTGATTGGCTGGCATTGTCTGCACCAACAATCCTTGGTCTCTCAGGCAGTTCCCAATCAGGTCCTCCCACAGGAGATGCTTTTGTGCCTGAGTGGCCCCCAGCATTTACATAGAAGCCACCTTGCCATTCCTGTTACACAGAACAAAACAATGACTTTCCTATAATAATAATAACACCCTTTCTGTCATCTAGAAAAAAGAACATGAAATTTTGTTTTTGCAAAAATGGGGTAAATTTATGGCTGATTCATGGGCACTTCAACACATTGTTTGTCTCCAGAAGAATTCTATACATGAAGACTTATGAGGCCATATAGCTAATGTGAACTTTGTATATTGTGTGTGGCAAAAAAATAAAAATCAAGAGCCAGCTATGTATGGGTTTTACTTGGCTAGCAAACTTTGTTTCTTCAAAACAGTTATTTTCAATAGGATATCCAGCAAGCAGAATAATTGCACAGTGCTTCCAAATATTTTAAGTCATATAAAGGAAAATCAATAAACTGCACTTTTCTGTCTCAGAAAATATAATGAAAGAAACTATAACTGAGAGGTCTGGGTCTCTCATCTAAAGCATTTTCTAACGGCGCTACATACAAGTACCAAACCTCTTTGGAAGCAATCTCTTCATTTATAAAGTAGAGTTGGTACTTACTTTCATTCATTGGTGGGCATATAGAAAAACTTCCACCTTATTAAAGATAGTAAATAGAAGTCCAGCGGATTCTCATATCAGAAAAACAGAAGCATAGTAACTATCAATGTTAAACTTTGCCCATGCCTTTGCCCTATGCTCAACCTGTACGTGTATTTGATAAAAAAATGAAGTGCAAGAATATCAATAGATGTTTTATTCATAGTAATTGAACAATAAGATAGTTCAATGCCTATTAAGATATGAATGAGTAAATAAATTCCTACACAATCATATAATACTACATTGAAGCAAGTATAATACTACTGCCATGTACAACCTGTGGAATTTCATTTTCATAACTTAGAAAAATGCTGGGTCACAAATGCACATGATATAGGGTGTTATGTGCAGCTAGCTTTTGAAGACGAAGATAAGTTAAAAATTTTTACCTTTAAGTTGAGGTAGCAAGTAGTACCAGAGAAGAGCATGAAGAATTCTAGGTGTTAAAAAAAATGGTTCTATGTCTTGATTTTCAAGGTAGTTATAAGGGTGTACATACACATAAAATTAATGACATGTGCATTTATGATTTGTAGCTTTAATGTGTTCCAAGGGTAGAGATTAGCTCCAGGCAATATAGGACCAAGTAGTAACACAAGCCAAGCTTTCTTTTTGTCCATCATCGTAAACAAGGCCAGCAAGATATCAGTTCCTACAGTGTGGGCAGGTAGCTCCCATTGCCCTGCTTTGGGTATATTACTAGGACAATTTGATGCGGGTATGAAAATTCAACAACATCCAACTGGAGGAGGAGGAGGACAAGGAGGAGGAGGACGAGGAAAAATAACAACAACAATGAGATGAAGGGGAAGCAACAGACGTAGTAGTAGTAGCCAACCATGACTGAACTAATGATGGAGCCACGCCATAAGATTCTTCTGATTTAGGGTATGGGCAATCTCACTAAGAAATAAAATAAGCAAAACATCATCATCTGAGACAGTCATTCACTAGGAAACATACTGTACAATTTTAAATAACAAAGTGCACGTAAGTTTTCTAAGAACCAGAACAGTTAAACTATACTGGTATTTCACAAATGTTTCCTAGACCAGCCACTGTCTATTGTTTTCTACCTCAAGGACATACCATAACTGAGTGGGAGGAACTGTTGGGTGACAGGTCCTATGTGAATAACCCTCAGAAATAATTATATTTAAGGAGAAGCTCATGTTCCCTCCTGTACCTTACCTTTTTTTGCATTAACAGTTCTTGGCAGTATAAATGGACAGGAAGAAGAGGCACATTCATAGGGACTTGCAAGAGTTTAATTTTAATTGTTATCTTGATGCCACCTGGAATTATCTGCTAAGAGAACCCCAGCTTGGGATTGTGTACATCAAGCTGACCTATGGGCATATTTGTGAAAGACGGTTTGATTGCTTTAACTGTTGTAGAAAGACCCCTGCCTCAATGTGAATGGCACCTTATAATAGCAGCCCAAATGGAAAAAAATGGGAAAAGCAAAGATTTGTTGTTTTGCTCACTTGTCTTCACTCTTGCTGATAAGTTCATCCACCCTATCACTGCTATTTCTGGTTCTTTTATGCTTTTTGAAAGTGCTCTTTGGGATCCCAGCAAAAACTGAATGAACACCAGCTGCTCTCCAGGAATTGTCTATGCCTTCAGCACCAGACTGGGACTACTGAGGCAACTAGCTTCATGGACTGAGCAATATATATATATATATATATATATATATATATTATATATATATATATATATATATATATATATCCTATATTGGGTGCTGTTAATAAATAAATAAAAGCTGCTTTTGTGGAATGCTTATTGTGTACATAAACTCAAACACTGCCAGGATTCTCTAAGGTAAGAATAAATATTATTCCATTTAGTGATAAAAGTAGAAGAAGTACTCCATAGGTAGAGTGTCCCAAGAGTGCAGTGGTCAGGTCTCAGGTAAACCGGCTCCTAGGTTTCTCTAGAGTCTCCAGAGTTCTTGAACTAGATTTGAGTTTCTATTCCACAAGATCTAACTCCTGTGTCCTTGGTCATCAGGAAGGGGTTGATGGACCTCTGAATCTTTGCAAAAGATCAATGGAAGATGTTCATTAAAGATTCCCAAACACATTATATCTGTAAAATATTCAATATTTTGTCAGTTTATAAAACCACCAATTGATACATGCTTACCCTCTAGGACAAGCCACTTCCTTCTAGAGTTGGTTGAAAGCCATGTAGAAAATTTTAACAAGAGAAGCCAGGTTGCAGGTTTGAGAGAAAGGACTATGGCAGGAACACTGTCCTCAAATATGAGTTGTGCTACTCACTAGCTACATGACCTAAAGTAGTAACATAACCTCTTTAAACTCAGTCCCTATATTGTAAATCATATGTAATCATGACACTGTTCTGGTGAGAAATTAGAAAAAAATGAGTCAATTAAACTTGTAAAACATTTAAATTAATCTTCAGTAAGCAATCATTTTAAACACAAACACTGTGCCATAGTAATCACCTTCATTGACAACATTCTGATACCATGGTACTCATTTTTCTAATACTTCAGCAAGTTATTATCCTTCCACAGAATCGGACTATTTTGATGATGGTCTAGGCAACTCAATCTTTTAAAGCTCTAATAAAATAGAGCTTGTAGTTATTGTTTTAAAATTCAAAAGAAAGCATACATTTCCCTAATTTCATAGCATGTCATTGAGAGCAAATCTAAGATGAAAAGATCTACCAGGCCACAGTGGGTGTCTTGGAAGACTGATGAAGGATCTTACTCACCTCACTCACAACTCTCTCTAGCTACAGCATCCCATGTTCAAACACCATCTTGGAGGCATTCCCTGACCCTTGCCACCAACTCATCCTCTAAATCCAGATAAGGATGTGAATTTAATACAAAGGAGTAGGAGCTGTTTACATTGTTTTCTTTTTTTTAATTTTACGTGGATGGGTATGTTACTTATGTGTACCATGTAGACACATGCATATACAGTGCCCATGGACACAGGAAGATGGCATCAGAATCTGGTGTGAGCCTCTACATGTGTGCTGGGAATTGAACCTGGGTCCTCTGTAAGAGCAGTCAGTGATTTAAGCACTGAGCCAACTCTCTAGCCCTTCTTTATTTCCTTGAGAACACATATAGGTTTCAATCCTCCCCTCTCCCCTTTTCTCACCTGTTTCCCCTGGTTACTTTGTCATTTGCCCTTGCCTTTCCACAATCCCCCTACTTAGACCTTACTTATACTACATTCCTTATCTTCTTTTTTTTCCTTTCATTAAAAGGCTTCCTGCTATTACCCAGTTCCTTCATTAACTTATTCCTCCAATGACTCATTAAACAAACATTTATCAAGCATCCACTGTGTGACACTTCCCATACAAGCTTGGGGAGTGAAATGGATGCAATCATACAAGACCTCTTGAAATCTGGCTGCCATCTTCTCCCAGGTGAAGGTGATGACCTTCAGTGTGCCCAACTATGTCTAGGTCCCCCTGAGGTCAGGGTGGCCTTTCACAACAATCTATTTCCTCCTGCCTTTGTCTGGTAACCTTTAACTAATTCATTAGGGGCAGAGGGATGAGTTCTTTACAGACTTCTGATTCCTCCTGCTGTGTTTACTCAGCATTCCTGGAGCTTCTCAGAGCCTTCTTTATTACTATGCCTTCTTACTACTTGTCTGAGAGTTGGGACGACTTGCTATCTAGACACTGCATTCCCTGGTTAAGATATGTTTTTTTGTTTTGTTTTTGTTTTTGTTTTTTTTAAGGACATAGTAAGCAATGCATGCTATGTAAGAAAAATAATGGTATGGACAGCTCTCTAGCGGATGTGACCACAGGAGCGAGGCACTGTTTAGATATCAGCACATGTACCCTGAACTTCCAGCTGCCTAGGAATCCTTAGGCCAAAGAACCGGAGAATCCTGCCTAATTTTCACCTAAAGCAGCCATCCTCTGAGGAGAACATGAAATTTTACAACCCAGAATGGATCATCTTATAAACCTAATGTTTACACTGTGAAATAAGTTGGTTCAGGGAAGTGAGCAGTAATCTGAGGCCATGTCGATCCTTGACAGGCAGGCAGCCACAGGGCTCCTTCTAGCAAAGCCAGACAACAGCTAAGAAGAACCAGAGCAGGTATTCTGAGAAACAACCAGCCTCACCGTCATGCTAGGGGGAAATACCATTAAAATTTTAAAAGGAAACAAAATAAATTGAAAAATAGTCTATGCTAGCTAAAGGCTTCTTTTAAAGCACCAACTGTCATTACAAAAATAAATCGCATCAGGTATTCTGGTTTGGGGCATTATTCCAGATCAGGATGACTGATAAGCTTGGGAAGAGAAGGTAAACTGGGCCTAAAAAGGCTGGCGGGTGAAGGAGGAGGAGGGAGTGGAAGGGCCATCATTAATTTACCTTCTTTAGAAGCGCGAATCCTACCCTCCAGTCCCCTGGCTCTTCCCCACCCATCTCTGCACACTTGAAGTCAGTTCAGGCTGGTCTCCTCCACAAACAATAAGAGAAGAAAAAGTCACATATTGGTTGTTAATGCATTTGGGGGATGGTGTTTGGGGATGGCGGGCAGCCTCATAAACAGAAATTCAAGTCAGAAAAGCTCCTTTATTACGAGAAGCAGAATCTACCACAGCAGGTGCCTGCTAAGATGGAATGAATCACTTCTGGTCAGAAGGTATGGGAGTAGGGACAAGTCTGAGAGAGGATGCCACTTAGCCCCCAAGTACCAAGGAGGAAGGCAGAAACCTCGGTACCCATTTGAGCTTTGTCCAGCTGCCATGTTCCGTAAAAGAGCAGGCAACCACAATTAGTTAGCCTTCCTAGGAGCAGGCCTCTACCCAGGCTGGCATTTCTTTCTCTTCATCCTAATTCCCATTCATCACGTCATGCCCTGGATCACAGCTCCCCAAACGAAAACACCATGGCCCTGACACCAGGATCTTTACAGAATCTGTGCCTAGAGCACGCTTGCTAGTGAGTGGGCGATGGAGGGTTTCGGGGCGAGGAAGGGCGCCTGGGTTCAAAAGCAGAGTCATCAAAAGTAATGAGGCAGTTCCGCCCAGCACTGCCAGCCAGGGGAGCAGAGCGCCCTTTCAAATTGGCTGTCCCAGCTCGGCAGCTCAAATAACTGGTCACAGAGAGCTGCAAGCAAATTGCTCTGACAAGGCTGTAACTGTTGTAAGGGTTCAAGGGTGCCGGCCACTAGGTCAGCGACTGCCAATCAAAGGGACGGAAAAAGCCGCTCATCGAGCCTGTGATTTCTACCTAGGCCGCAATTATCCCTGACTATTCCGGTACCTCGGCAGCTCTTCTGATTAAACCTGCCTCCCTTTTACATCTCTTTCAGAGTGCGCTTCACACACTAATTAGTTGCCTGCTCTCCACTGAGATGTCAGACCCTCCGTCAATTTATCTCTATTTCAGCCTGCTCAGAGTGACTTCCCCAGTTATCAAAATTTAATCATGCCTTCAAAAATGTTGAAAAGTGGTCATTAGAGGCAAAAGGCCACAGGATACAATATTCATTTTTCTCTATCTTCCAGCCATCCAGCTGGCATCTATAATGGATATCCTGGGGGCTGTGAGAACGCGTTGATTTATGCAACCTCGGCCCTGCTCTGACTGTGCTCCGCCAGGCTGCCTGAGAGAACAGGCTTTAACAAGGTCTGAGGTGGAGGACATTAATCACGGCAGCATTGTGTGTGGAAAGGGTGCCGTGTAGTCAAAGAACCCCCTACAGTAGGGCAGTTAGGGTTTTTTTTTTTTTTTCTTACCACCTTCTCTGTGATAAAAGAGTTTGACAATTGATTAGACCTTTCTGTAACCTTGCAGTACTGCGAAATGATGAAAGAAAAGAGGGAGAGAGTGATTCTCACACTGGTGGTTTTAAATGTGCAATAACTTTACGAGTCTTGACTGAAACTGGCTATCAAAATCAGTCTGGACTCAATACCATCTGAAAAAAAAAAAAAAAAAAGGAAGATCTTTCTTGGAATAAGAGGCCTCTCGGCCAGTGTGTCAGAGCCAATCATAGGCCCCGGGGTCCTGTGGTGACTGCGGCTGCCTCATGGTGGGCTCTGATAAAAATCACATCTGATAAGTTCACCTCTGTCTACCTGTTTGGCTGGAGAGATGGTTTTAGTCCAAAATCAACAATGATGAGCTGAAATCTATCAGCAGCTAACGACTGCTTTTAACCTGGTCCGTTTTCTTTGAAAAGCCTTGAGACCAAGGCTCCTTCTGCCCTTGAACATTATACCCAAGCCTGAGAAAGCCAAGGGAGCTATGGAATGCTCCCTCAAATGTCAAGATTGTACTAGTCCCCTGCCCCTTCTGCCCTAACACATCTAAGTTCTTTGCCCACAGATCACTTCAGCCCTTTCTTATCCTACGTACTCATGGTAAATTCCTCTAAGGTCACAGAAGGGGCAAGGTGATTTCTGAGACACCTATCTATAATCTATCTATCTATCTATCTATCTATCTACACATACACACACCATTTATAAAGACTGATCGGATAATATTAATGTATTTAGGAAGTTTGTGTGTGTGTGTGTGTGTGTGTGTGTGTGGTGTGTGTGTGTAACAACCATTAAAGAAAAAGAGGCCATGGATGTGCGAAGACAACAAGGTAGGCACATAGGAAGGCTTGGAGAAAGGCAAAGGAAAAGTAATTATAGTATAGCTTCAAAAATATTACAAAAATAATCAAATATTTAAGGTGGGAAAACTATGCTAATATTTTTTGTTCTTTATTTAAGTCTATCTTAAAAAAAAACTTGTCTTTTTAAAATGCATGTGATCAAGGAAAAAACAATCAAAGGACTTGGGGACATCTTACAAGGTCTGTGACAGAGAAGAGTCATTATAGTGTACCTGCAACTCTATCTTTCTTATCTGGTAATTCAGCATGGCCTAGAACAGCAAATACAATGTCCCTTGGAGAATAGTATAGAGGTGTGACTTGAGCACTCATGCCTCAACTTTTGGGTGTTCGGGAAGGTGAAGACCTGAATGGCACAGAGCTGTAGAGCACACACCCTGGCCGGGCTCCTCAGTCTGGGGAAGACCATATCTATGAGCAAGTCTGGAAGGAAGGCACAGTAGGAATAGACAGTGGGAATGCAGCCAGGTAGGGTTACTGATTCTCAATTTGACATTTGTTCCGGTATAGACTACATTCTCAGAAAAAAGAAAAGACTATAGCCTAGCTCATAATAATGATAGCCTTATCTGGCATCAAAGGGATGGGAGACCCTTGGTCTTATGAAGGCTTGGTGCCCCAGTGTAGGGGAATGCTAGGGAGTGGGCAGGTGGGTGAGGGAGCACCCTCTTGGAAGCAAGGGGAGAGGGGTGGGATGGGGGTTCTCGGAGAGGAAACTGGGAAGGGGATAACATTTAAAATGTAAATGAACAAAATAACCAATAAAAAAAGGTTTTTAAAAAAGTGATAAAAACAACCTACTTTATAATAATGCTTCTACTCACAGTGGGTCTGTCTTCAGGAGCCAACCAAAATGGGCCCAGCAAACTCCAGCCACACCTACTGATACCAGGTGTCTGAGTAAGCTTCACTTTCCAACCCATAACTGCATGCCCCAGATTCCTTGCCTCACTGTTTTAATCCCACATTTGACGTGGAGCATGGCTTTGGTTTTACAACCATAGACATTCATCTTTGCCATACTCTGTTCTGTTGGACTTCAGAATATTACTCCACTGCTGAGCAGTGTGGCTACTACTCACTCTAGATGTACCACTGAGCCTGAAAAAGAGAAAAATGATATGAAGTTACAAAGAACCAGTTATGAACTATTGATCCACTACATGAACAAACAAAGCTATTGCTCTATCAAAGAACTATGTCCCCAGCCTTCTGTGGAAAATGTTTCCAGCAAAGATGCTTAAACTGGGATTTGTAATCTATACTCAGTTCTCTCACAAGACTGGGCCATTGCACAATTTTAAAAGATTGCTTTTATGTTTAATCATGCTCACTTGCGTGTGTCTGTATGTAGGTATATGCCTGTGAGTTCAGGTGCCTGTGGAAGCCAGACAGGGTTCAGACCCTGGGAGCTGGAGTTACAGATAGTTGTGTGCCAGCTGCTGTAGGTACTGAGAACTGACCTTGGGCCCTCTGCAAGAACAGTGCATGCTCTTAACCTCTGAGTGAGCCATCTCTCCAGCCCTCATTATACAATTTTTGATAGATTTTCAGAGGACCTAAAAACTGTGGTGTAAAAATATTTCCTCCTTGTTTTTGCTACTCTCTAGCTATATTCAGCATTTCATTCTATCACAAATATAGACTAATAAGCACTCTAGCTTTGGCAGGACTTATGACTTTGTCACCAACAGAAATGGCAAATATTGTCACATCACATTACATTTGTTCCAGAGAGCTCAAAACAGCATTTCAGTTTGTCTCTTTGAAAGTATAGCTATTATTAGTCCTGATGTGTTTAATAGTCCTGGTGCAGTTATTACCCGATGCACTTTGTGAAGACGGACACATTGCTGTGCTGCACGTTTTAAATACTGCCTTTCAACATATTCATTCCTTGTGAAATACTGTGTATTTACTGTGCATATTGACAACCCTCTTCTAAAAAGTGCTTTCTGGGCTTTCTACGCTGCTTATAGGGTCCCTGGTCCTTGCATACACAGAGGCAATTAACAACATTGTTGTAGGGAGGGGAATACAGAACTATAGAAGAAACCTTGCCTAGGATATGGAAATTCTTGGGTTCAGTCTGTTACACTGAAAAAGAAAACAGTTTTGGTTTTGAAAGAATCCTGATGCTGTCTTGTCTTCTATTTTATTTGGGTAGTAAGAAAAACAAATGGGTTCTTGAGAATCTCCCATATAAATGTGTTTTCACAAAACTCTGCTTTCTCATTTCTGCACACCTGTCAAGTGATCAAAGGGGATAACATTTTGCATGGAATGGAAAGCTTCAATATTATAGTGATCTGAAGTTCATGCTAAATTTCATTATCCAGATGCCAGCTATTTTATTATGGGATCTGCGGTGGTCAAACAAAATAACACACCAATATTCATGCACACATACAACCCTTCACATATACAAACACAAATTATATATAGACACATCACACATATGCATACACATATACATAAACTCACACACATATATGTACAACACACACACACAGACACATATATAAGCACCACACATACCTCATGTACTCACACCATACATGCACATATACTCAAGAAAGATATATACAACACTTCTCCAAAGAAACCATACGCATCTCATACACACATATACACCCTACAAATACCCATCCCAACCCACAAATACACAACCTTCATATATACTCCACATATCACATATACACACACACACCATATACAGAAAACACACACCCATATACATACATTCCACACACACACACACACACACACACACATATACATGCATGCACATATACTGAGCAATGGACAATATAAATTGTTATCTACACTAAAGATTGTAGAGTGAGGGAATAGAATGAGTAATTATGCCATGACAACATTAGCAAACTGGAATTGTCTTCAATAATCTATCATGTACCTGATCAATTTATGTAGAACTAGTAATAGTATACCTATCTTTATTTTGAGTCATTAAACAGTGTTTATATGTTATAAACTATTAAAAGAAATGGGAAAGGTCAACATACTAGCCCTACAAAGCTTTTTGTGAATAAGCATTAATAATGGGATTCCATATTTGACTTACATAATTTAAAAAATAGAGGTAGGATCAATGTCTTGGGATTCAGCAACTTAATCTTTAAGTTGAACAGATCTAATGGCTACTCTCAGATCAGACAGGGGTGCAGAAGAGTTTTAAATATATGACATCAAAAATTCTTCAATAATGATCTATGTGTAATACTTTCAGCATGTAATTTTGCTTACTGTAAGTCCCCAAAACAAACAGAACTATTGCTACTACATTATAATTATATTAATTTTTTCTTGTGTTCTATCAGCCCTGTCAGCAAGAAATAACCCTGAGAAGGAAGTAATATAATTAACTACATAGCATACCAGTTGTTTCCTTTAAATAAGTTTAATGTATCATTTCTATCAATTATGGGTATTGAAAGGTGTGAAGAAGGTGAACACCACTGGGGAATAAGATTATCACATATTCAAACCAACATCCAAGAGATCACTTTAAAACATACAAATAATTTAAATAATATGTAAAGCATTTTACATTTTGTTATATTTAAATGGCATTATCTCTACATAGATTATCTACATGATCTTTATTCTTGCCCAGTTTGCATCACTGCCCCCTCAACATGTCTAGTCTAGCTCCCTTCTTGCATGTTCTTGGTTACTGTATATCTTAGTGCAAGTCTTAAGTCAGTACATGCATTGTCATCTAGTTTAGGCCTTGAAATGTGTAAGAGATACCATTATGGGTTGTTTGAGTCTCTTGAACCAGAATATTCCAATTCAATACATATACAATGCATATGATCTGAATGCACTTCAATATCTAATTCCAGCATGTCAGACTAGGCATGATATGTTTTCAACAGGATTAATGCTCCACTCTTCTGTGGTGTTAATAAAGAGTCATCAAGGTCACAATGAGTGTAGTACAACAGAAGACTATTAACAACATCTCAAGCAAGCCTTCTTGTGCATCTGAAAACACTTAACTTTTAAGATATAAGAGCAAGTGTCATTTTTTAAATTGTTCAAAAATTAGTGATGGAAGAGTCAAATTTACTGTAAAATGGAGAAAATAAGATTGCAGAGAGAGAAAAATTTAAATGTTCATGACATTGAAAAACTCAACACCATCAAGCAGCAGCACTGTCTAATGGACAGTTATAGAACTCTGTATTCCAAAGCGACAAGAGAAACATTTCTTTTGAGTGACTATAGAATCTATATCTCCACAGGATGCACCATGCTCTGCAAAATATACAAGAACTGAAACCAGTCAGAATTTATTCTATGGCCATAAAATATTTAAAACAGAAATAAGTAACAAAAATATACCACAAATGTCTCCAAACACTTAACAAACAACATGCATTTTAAATAACTTTCAGATTGAAAATGAAGTCACAAAGGCTATTTGAAAAAATACATCAAACCCACTGAAAATTACAACACACTTCAAAAGTAATGCACCACCTATGTGAAAAAGAAACAGCAATAAGTACATGTATTAGCATACAGGAAAAGTTTCTGATCATAATCTAATATCCCTCTCCAATATCTTAAGCAGAGAAGAGGAAAATAGTCACAAAAGAAACCAAGAAGAGAAAATAATATGATAACAGAACCAATACAATAAGGTAGAAAGACAAAAAAGAAAATGGATGAAACAAAGAGTTGGTTCATTAAAAATGTCAGTGAGACTGACAGTTCAGGCAGGACTGGTGAAGAACATGGAGACACAAATTAGAGAATAGTTCTGGCAGAAAGAAAATTATGTCTGAGAAAATAAAGAATCTAAGTTAATAGTGTTTTTAAAATCCATAATAATAGCTATATAAGATTAAAATATAAGCAAAATTTAATATCATGACAATAAAAGTATCAAAGTCAGAAGGAGATTATCCAGGTATTTTGTTTTAAAACAATATTCTCAGGTTCTTCAGTCTCCTACATCAATATGTGTAGTGCCTACCCCTTGACTTTAAGTCCTAGAAGCCAGAGCATCAAAACTCATAGAGCTCAGAATTGCTCTCTTGTTCTATGAGTCCCAAGGCCTGCATAAAACAAACTGACTGCTTTCCAGCCATCATTCTTGAGAGGCCATATTAAGATCATGAGTCCATTCTCAGGTCATTACAACCCAGACACTGTGTAAAAAGGTGAAGAAGCCATCTGTTTGGGTCACCTTCAGCTATTCTTGTCATGAGAACTGAAGACCAAAACACCAAGAAACAGAGATAATCCACCTGCATCTTGCTTTTTCAAAAATTCTAACACAGAGAGTTCCTAAAGAAGCTGGATGACATCTAATGCCACTGGATTTTAGGGAAGCTATTATACTGTACAGATAACCAGAACATAGCATCAGGGTCATCTAATGCCCTTGAGCTGTGCAACATCATTTGTGTTGAAATGAGACATATCACAAACATCTTTTGTTCTTTAAAATAATCTGAAAATTGCAAGGGGTATACAGTTATATTGTAGATACAAACAGTTCTCATCTAACTTTTTACAAATTTTTTTACTTGGGCTTCTAATTTCAAAATAGCCTTTCTATAAGCTTTTCAGAAGAAATCTGTGACCTTTTACAGAAGTCTCATAAAATTGTCATTTCTGGCCCTCCCTACCTCCATACCTGTCACTAACACTAAACCTCCACACCACAGGAGATACTAATGAGCATGGTCCTACTGGTGCCATAGAAATGCCCAGTGACTGATGCAGTTTTCCTAGATCTTATGGAAATATAAGATCACAAGATAAATATTGGAAGATTTCTTTCCAATTTTCACTTTAGCAAAAGCTTAGCTTATCGAAGCTGAGTTCTATCTCTTCATTTGTTTGGGTCTCTGACCTGGAAGAAAAGCATTTCAACTTAAGTCAGTATTACAGAACTGAGAATTTTGCAACTAACACATATGAACCTGCCCAATCCATCAGTCAGAACTAAACATAGCTTCTTAAACTGGAGGTCACAACTTCCATATGAGGTCAGATAACTGAATGTTGTATGAATGTAGTAAGTATAAGAGGTTTCTAAATGTACAACAACCAAATCTCAATTCAAAATCAAATGTATGATAAACCCAGAGTGATGCTGACACAGCTCAGAAATTTTTGATCATATGAGTTACTACAGTCATGGTCTTGAACATAAAAGGACGGTTCACTCTCTTTATGACATCAGACCAGGCAACTCCAACATGCTGCCCAAAGCAGTTTGCCTAAGCTTTGAAACTACTGATGTGGTGAATTTTCAATGTGTATGATACATATAAAGGTTTTTGCTCTGGAAAAATAATAGTTTCATCACAGAAAATCAAGACTTCTAATACTTCCATAGTATGTATATATCAAATTAGTATGCCTTTGAATTGTGTTGTGTTAGAATGCTTGATTTCTAAGATTACTTTTGAAGTTTTGATTTGAGCTTCATAAAAATTGTTCAGTAAATTTTGGCATAAAGTAGCAACAGAATTTGTAGTAATTTGTCAGATGACCCTATATATAATTCTGCCATTTCATTATTACGTATTTCTGCAAAGAAGGATTCTCAGCATTAATGATTATAAAATCAGAACATCAATAACCTGAAAATGTTGAGGATTTAATTCTTTATGTAAAAATGAACAAGCACAGTATCTCATTAGCTTATAAATTTCCTTTTGTCTTTAACAAGTGGTAAAATTCTATGTGTATTAAATATTTTAAAAATAAATCTCTGTATGAATTACTAGCCCTAAATATTTGGTTCATATACCTATTTTGTATGCCGATATATCTGGTGTCCTGTAAAAGTGTCTCGGATTATAAGGAATCATAAATGGGAAAAGTTTAAGAAGCCATGATGGAAACCATAAAATAAAGCAGTTGTATGAACCCATCACTAAAGCACTTGGGACTTTAAACTTCAGTAGAAACAAATTTATTTACCATTCCAATGAATGTGGGTACCAATCCATAAACATAAAACACTCCAGGGTGCACCTTGGTACTTACATCAAGAGGCATTTTTTCTCATCTACCAATCATCCTTCTCCTCTACAACCTTTCCCCTCATAAGTACAGATATATAAGAAAGCTGTAATTGTCATTAAAAGACTCAGGCAAATTCATAGAAAAAGCTAATTGATTACATAATTGAAGTGCAAACAGACAGCCTATGAAATAGAGCTTATGCCGTATTTGTGCCTACTTTCTAGACCTGTGTCAGCAGAGGAAACAGGCAATGCTGATGAATATCTGCATGAGAGAAATGTGGTGCAATCAAGAACAGCTTTCATTCCCACATTACACTCTGCCCTCACAACAACAACGACACAGATTCAAACTCAATCATTTACTAACCACTGGAAACAGGCTCAGGTCTGATTTGGGAATATCCAATGAAAAAGAGAATGTCTGTTCGACTGAATCAATTATTTGAAAATATATAACTCAACGTAACACAACATGGAGGAGTCTCTCTGCCTTGGTTTCATCTAAAGTATGAAAATAATGGCAGATACCTCCAGGAAGGACTTGCACACACAGAGGCTGAGTCTATTAGATGATTCTTTAACCTCTCACCGATGATAATAAACATTGTCTGAATCATATAGCCAGTTTGGTTTGAATAGTGGTGGGTGAACTCAATGAGTGAATATTAAATTAAGGATTAACTTAATTTTCAGATACTAAGAGAGCCAGAAAACCACAAAACTCTTCCTGGTCAAAATAATGCCAGGGCACACTCTGGCAGTGTTGGATGTTCGTAGATTCAGTATAATAGGATACCTTGGGAGGAGCAAAACAAAACAAAAAAATCTATTTTGGTTTTATTGTTTGTTTGTTGTGGCTTTATTTATTTGTCTGCTTTTGTTTTTGTATTTTGTGACAAGGTTTCTCAGAGTAGCCCTGGGTGTCATAGAACTCTCTATTTGTAGACAAGGCTGGCCTCAAATTCGGAAACCTACCTGCCCCTGACTTCTGAGTGTTAAAATCAAAAGTATGTATGACCATGCCCAGCCCCCCCAAGTTTCTAAGTTATGTATCGAAAGACAAGGAAACCTGACAGAATAAAGATAGAATAAGGAAACATTCATCACATGTCCCAGTAACTTACACTGTGTTTCCCAAGATATTCATGAGACAACCAGGAGTGGGGAAATGCCATTGCTGTCTGAGAACCTGTCTCAGTACATATAGTGTTGCCACTGTAAAAGACTTGGGACTGGCTATTTTATTCAGAGGCCTATTCAGTGTGTTATTCTGGTGCCTGGAAAGTGTAAACATCATGATACAGCATCCTAATGAGAGCTTCCAGGCTGCACTGAAACATGAGTAGGAAAGACAGACTGATTGTAATATGTGGGGTAAACTGACTTCCCAGAAGCTCACTCTCTAAAGAATGTATATAGCCTATAAGACTTCACCTTACTCTCTGGAGACTACGTGTATCCACTCATGAAGGTGGTGCCCTATGACCCACTTGACTTGCACTAGCCCAACCTGAAGGATCCTGTCATTTTAATATCGCCATACTTGGAGCTAAATTTTCAAAACAGACTACAAACAATATTACAAAGACCCAATTATTTAACCATATCTGCACTCAAATCCCTCCCTCACTTGGAAGCTATCACAATTAAAGTTTGCAACCTGTTTAGGTGGTGCCCTAGTTTGAACATACATATCTAAGGATTCAAAGTCAGTACCCCCATATGGGAGGAAATACACAACATTTATCTTTTTGAAACTAGTTGAACTCATTCAGAATAATCCTTTCCTGCTCCATTTACCTGAAATTTTCATAATTGCATTTTCTTAAAAGCTAAAAATTCCTACTATGTAAATATAGCATTTTTAAAAATCCATTTGTCAGCTGATGGACATAGAGGCTATTTTCATTTTCTGGTTATTGCAAATAGAGAAGAAATAATGTATGTGTAACATATGCTATAGAGTCCTTTGGGTATATACTCAAGAATGATAGAGCTAGACCATATATTTCTCCCATTTCTAGCTTTTTAAGGAATTTACACACTGGTTTCCATAGTGGTTATGGCAGTTTGTATTCTCAACAACAATAAGTCAAGAAACCACACCACCAATTGTTGTCATTTGATTTGTTTTGATTTCATTTTAGCCATTCTGAGTAGAGTGAGATGAAACCTAAAGATAATTTTAATATGAACTTCCCTATAAGCCAAAGATGCTGAAAAATTTGAAACATTTTTTTAGCTATTCAGCTTTCTTCTTTGGACAACTCTATTCAGTCCCATGGACAATTGGATTGTGTCTTGGTTACTATAATGAAACATCATGACAAAGAGCAGCTTGAGGAGAAAAGGGTTTATTTGGCTTGCATATCCTGAGTCACTGTCTACAGAGGAAAGCCAAGACAAGAACTCAAATCAGACAGGAACCTGGAGGCAGGTGATGATGCAGAGGCCATAGAAGAGTACAGTTTATAGTATTGCTCCCCATTTAATATATAACCCAGGACCACAACCCCAAAGTGGTACCAACCACCATGATCTGGACTTTCCCACATCAATCACTATACATCAATCACTAATAAAAAAACTGTTTTACAGACTTGCCTGCAGATGATCTTATAGAAACATTTTCTCAATTGAGATTTTACTAAAATGGTTAAAGCTTATGTCAAGTTGACATGAAACTAATCACCAGCAGCTATTTGTTATCTTGATGTTTAATTTTTTGTTCTTCTATTTTCTACACTGGCCCTCCTTTAGGTGTACTTTTCCTGTTTCCTGTTTTGTGGGCTGCCACTTCACTCAAACAATGCTGTAATTTTTGGTACAGAAGATTTTTCATTTTTTATGAGGTCCTAATTCATCAATTATAGGAGAAAATATTGGGAGACATGGTGGTAGGTGTCTAAATAAGACCAATAAAGGAAAGAGGAAGACCCAGGGGTTTACAAACTACCCAAGCCAGCATGTGATTAATGGACTTTTGTCTTTAGGCTTCGCCCTTCCAGAGCATAGAAATTGTTCCTCTTCTCAACAGCTTGGTCTTCTATCATTCTCAGCGGTTCAGCAATCTTTTCAGGTCCAGGAACAAACAACAATTTCCTAGACGACCGTCAGCAACCCGCGTAAGAGTTTTGGTAAGGTGAGAGATGTGGATCTAGTTTCTTTATTTTACATACAACTATGCAGCCTGGTGAGCACCACTTGTTGTAAATATTGGTTTTTTTCCCTCTAATGTTTACTGTTGACCTCTTGTAAAAACTCATGTGGCTATAGACATGTGGATTTTTACCTAGGTTCTTGATTCTACTCCATTGATGAACAATTTTTTTTCAGTGCCAGTACTGTGAATAGTTTTATCACTATAGGTCTGTGACATAATATGAAATTAGATTGTGAAACCTCCCAAATATTCTTTTCCTTATGATTTCTTTAGCTATACTTTGGTGTTTTCATACATATTTTTAAGATTGATTTTCTATGGTTGGGAGGAATAGCTCTTGAAATTTTATTGAGGTTGCATTGAATTTTAAAGTGTGTGTGTTGTGTGTGTGTGTGTTTATAGGATGACAATTTTCATAATATTGATCATCCTCACTAGTGAGCATGAGAGGCCTTTATATCTTGTAGTCTTCTTTCTCAGTATGCTTGTTGCTGGTATATAGGAATACTGCTAATTTTTGTGTGTTAATTTTGTATATTGATACCATGCTGAATATATTTATGAACTGCAGAAGTTTTCATAAAAGTCTTTTATATATAAAATCATATCACTTGCAAATAAAGATAATTCAACTCCTTCCTTAATGTCCTTCACTTGTCTTATTGCTTTATATAAGACTTCAAGCACTATATTGAACAGGAATGGAGACAGTGAATATCCTTGTCTATTTTCTTGATTTTAGTGGAATACTTTGAGATTTTCACTATTTGGTATGCAGTTGACTATGATCTTGCTGTATATTATCTTCATTATGTTAAGATATGTCCTCTGTATCCATGGATACTGTGGGACTTTTATTTATTTTATTAATTATTTTATTTATTCATATTCCATCTGTTTCCCCACACACAGGTCCTCATCCTATTTCCCTCTCCTTCTTGTCTCCAGGAGGGTGCTTTCCACCCCCTACCCCTCTTCCCTGGGGCCTCAAGTCTTAAGGATTAGGTGTATCTTCTCCCACTGAGGTAAGACCGGCAGTCCTCTGCTATAGATGTGCCAGGGGCCTTTGACCAGCCCATGTATGCTGCCTGGTTGGTGGCTCAGTCTCTGGAATCTCCCCAGGGTCTGGGTTAGTTGAGACTTCTGGTCTTCCTGTTTTGCCACTCTCCCCTTCAGCTCCTTCAATCCTTCTTCTAACTCTTTCACCGGGATCCCTGACCTCAGTCCAGTGATTGACTGTAAGTGTCTACATCTGTCTCAGTCAGCTGCTGGAAGGGCCTCTCAGAGGACAGCCATGCTAGGCGTCAGTCTGAAAACACGTCATAGCATCAGTAATAGTGTCAGGTCTTGGTCCCTCCCTCCCTTCCGCCACCATGAGATGGACCTGGAAGCCTTTCCTTCATTCTCATCTCCATTTTATTCCCTGCAGTTCTTTTAGATGGGAATAATTCTGGTTGAGAAATTTTGACTGTGGGTTGCTAACCGTATCTGTTCACTTGGGCACTGTCTATTTGCTGGAGGCAGACTCTTCGAGTTCCCTCTCCCCACTGTTGGGCATATTGGCTAAGGTCACTCCCACGGAATCCTAAGAGTTTCTCACCTCCCAGGTTTCTGGGAATTTCTAGAGTCTCCCCTGTCTCTGGCCCCCAGAAGCTGCATATTTCTATTCATTCTCCTGGTCCCTGGGTTTCTCTCCTGCCCTACCCCTCCCTCAATACCTGATCCTGTTTCCCTTTTCCCATTTTGAATTTTTCACAGTGTTTCTTCTACATCCAATCAGATGACTATTTGGTGGTTTCTGTCTTTCTATTTATGTAATGGGTTAATTTATAGGTGTTGAATGATCCCTACATCTTTGGGGTAACACTGATTTGATCATGATATGTGATCTCTTCAAAGTGATTTTGAATTAGATTCTCAACTATTTTATTGTGAATTTTTGCATCTATTTTCTCCAGAAAGATGGGTCTAGAGTTTTATTTTTTAGGTCTTTGTCTGGTTTTGTTATCAGAGTAATACTAGCTTTGTAAATGAATTTGGAATTGTTCCTTCCTTTCCTGTTATATAGAATTTTTTTGGAGTACCAATATTATTTCTTCTTTAAAGGCCTAGTTGAATTCTGTGCTGAATTCATATGGCCCTGGGTAGTACTTAGTTGAGAGGTTTTAAAATCTGCTTTTGTCCCATGAAAACGTAACTTTTATTCACCAGATGTAATTGTCATCTTGGAGGCTTACTGCTGAATAAATTCACCCTCTCTAGTTCTTTCTGAACTCTGGCTGTTCCATTCAGCCATTCTGGCTCAAAACTTCTCTCCAAGCAGACTAATTCAAACTGGCTTCCCTCAGCTTCTCACTCAACTGCTCTGCTTGGAAAAACTGCCTCTGAATTCCATGAACTGAACTACACTGACTACATGAACTGAATAGAGAATTGAACTCCACTGAATAGGCTGCAGTCACTGAACTGCCCTCCACCTGACTCACTCTGCACTGCTGTTAGCAGTTGTGCGTATGCTATCTCTGAGTCAACCTGTCAAATCATTCTCTGATTCACCATTTTGTCTGTCCCACAATTAGACATCACTTTAAAACATGGCTGCTTCCTTCTACAAACTATCTTATCTTCACTGTTTGGGATTAAAGGTATGTACTAACAGTATGTCTGTACTATAGTCAGAGGGATAAAAGGTGTGTCATTCTAGTCAGATCACACAGATCTAGAAGGTCTTTGGATGTGATCCCTCAACAGATCAATCATGTTGCTAGATTAAAATTCCTCTACAGTCTCATTAATTTCAATTGGCATATTAACATTAATTATTTCATCTTTGATTTAATGTTAATAGGATCAAGAAGTTCATGTATTTTTGTTTAGATTTTCCAGCTTAGAGGGATATAGATTTTTAAAGTATGTCCTTATGATCCTTTACATTTCTGCAATGCCTGTTGTAATGTCTCTCAATGCAAAGAATTGACCTTTTCATTGAAAAGGCCTTTATCAATATTTTAATAAACAATCATTAATATATGTATTTCTAGTGAATGATACATCAAAATTATGAAAGAAATTTTAAGGACATAAAGGCTATCTGCTGTGCTCAAGCTGTTGCTCTTCTATTTGTAAAATTATTATTTAGTAACATCTTGGTGTCATCATATAAGTACAATGTGTTGCCATTCAGTTATTGCTCTGGTGCTTGTTGTGTTCATCCTTCACAGATGAACTAGCACATGTTAGGAACCATCAGGATATATGGTAAAGAGATTAATCTAAACTGGCTAAATAACACTGACAGAGTTTGGAATAAGAGCAATACTGCTACAGAAAAGTCAGGAGCCATATAAGTTTATTTTGATTTCTGTACTGATTTTTGTTTATATTCTCTTGTGTTTTCTTAAAATAAAAGTAGTTCTCCAGGAGTAGCAATAATCATATCTGCTGGTATATATATATATATATATATATATATATATATATATATATATATATTGCTGTTTATAAACAAAATCTGTTTGACTGTATATATAATATACTAACAAACTAAAGGTACCATTTTAGCTATAGAAAACTAAGTTAATTATAGCTCTCTATATAATTCCTTAGTGATAATATGCAATATTAAAGTTTGTGCCTTCATTATTTATTATATTCAAATGATAGAACTTATTTGAAGAAGCTTGGATACCCTGGTCAAATGTGATGATTTGTAGTTATGATATCTGCATCTTACAACTGTATATTGACAAATGAATCTCACTAAATTTACATTAGCTCCAGTATTTATATTCCTTGAATCCAAAGCCTCTCTTCTACCATAAGAGATACATTCTGATGCACAGATTTACATACATTATACTAGGGTGGTATCCACATGACAGGTACTTGTGTCTGTCTGCTGAACTGTGAAGTACACTGTACTACAACACAAATTCTATCAACACAGTAAAACTGTGTGCAGACCTCATAATGGCAAGTTTGTGTGTGCAATTACTATTTACTTATATTTTCCCAAATGATTCTATATGCATTTTTTATCAAGCTGTTCACTTTGTGGTGCATTTTTTCCTGACAGAAGTTTGAGAGGACATCATGAAGAAAGCTAGCCTACAATTTGGTAAGTACACACTGAAGCTATAAATGAATGAAAATATGGCTATCCCAATTTAGAAACCCCAAACACCCATGCTATGAAGCCAAGTTACATATGTTGAAGGTTTATTTTGCAGTATATCAATAGACTTCCCCAAATGAATTGAGTCATATTGTGTTCATCATACGTGCACTGAGGTTGCAAAAGAAAGCTTAAAAAACATTTTAAAAAATGTGTTTTGGTTTGGGATAAGACTTGGAGCTGAGCAAAGTGAAGTAGCCAGAGATCTCTGTAGATGTGTCTCACATCACACTTGCCTGTACCAGGACCACTTCTTTCTGTGCAAACAGAAACAGGAGGCTGTAACTTCAGTCCTTTCCCTAAAAGTGGAGAAAAGGTAAATTTGAGTCATGATGGGAAGGATAACGCCATCAACTACAACAAAGGGAATTCTCAAGGAAGATAAAATAAGCCACATGTTCTGAAGTAACCCACATACAGTAAAATTATGACCCTTCTATCTTTATACACATGGGTACAGTTTTCATGCACTATTATAGTCTCGTATTATATATCCTTAAATCATCTGGCAAAAGTTCCTGCCTCTGCCTAATGCTGGCTCTAATTTAGGATGAACAACTACTCTCATAAAGAAAAACTGCTGCTGCTGCTGTTTATTAGGCTGCAGAAAGGTCTCACTGACTAATGTCTCAGGATTAAATGAATGTGGAATAATAAGAGCTGATTTATTTGTGCTCTGCTAGGATAAAGCTGCCACTGATTTTACAAGAAACTATTCATCTGAGTCCCGCTATAGCTAGTAAATTGTGGCTATTGCTGAAATTAGTCTCCAGGCCTTCGTGTAATCTACAGTGTGAAGGAGCACAGTGGTAATAAAGCCATTGTGGGCACTTGGTTTATTTAAAAGGGCTCCCCTTATCCTCATCTTCTGGGATTCTAAAAATGCACCTTCTGAGATCGCTTTTAGAAATTTACCATCCCTTGACCATGAGCTACATTTCTAGTTGAAGACTTTAGGGTTGGAATTAAAAGTATACAGCCCCCAATAAATACACATCGAAGAGGACACATCTGTCATCTATTTTTTTGACCCAGCACACAACAAAGGCATATTCCCAGTGACAATCAGAATGCAGCAATCTCAGGACAAAAAGAATTGTAAGAAAGAATGGTGATTCTGCCTCTTAAAGGTGGCTTCACAAGACCTCCAGACCCATCATCTCCGAAGTCACTGACTTTTTATAAAGATCTTTGGTCTAGGAATTTTCACTAGATGAAATGTTCACAAGCCAATGGAAAAGCCTGCTTCCAAGAAATCTGTAATAGGAAGTACAGCTGTGAAAACAAGTCCCCACTCACTATGATGGTCCCAGAGAACGTTGGAGCCGGTGGAAATCACCTTGAATCTTCAGAGAACAGAGCCTTTCAGACTCTAGAATCCCATTTTAGAAACGAGGGGAACTGGGGGTAGTCACTAGAAAGTCCCAGATGCCAGGAACCCAAGAGGTTTCCAGAACCCAACAGAGAGGACTTTAGCCTAAATATCAAACAAAGGGGCCTATAGAACCTGTAGAGACCATATCAGGGATAGTCACAGCCCCCAGTTGAGTGATGGGGCCACCCACCTATCTCAAAAATATTAATCCAGAATTCCTCCTATCAAAAGGAAATGCAGGGACAAAGAGTGGAGCAGAGACTGAAGGAAAGACCATCCAGAGACTGCCCCACCTAGGGATCCATCCCATCTGCTGACACCAAACCCAGACACTATTCCTGACACCAAGAACTGCTTACTGACAGGAGCCCGGTATATCTGTCCTCCTGCGAGGCTCTGTCAGAGCTGGACCAATACAGATACGGATGTACACAGCCAAACATTGGACTGAGTGTGGGAACCCCAATGGGGAAGTTAAGGCAAGGACTGTAGGAGCTGAAGGGATTTATAACCTCATAGGAAGAACAACAATATTAACCAACCAGACACCTCAAAGTTCGCAAGAACTAAACCACCAACCAAAGAGTACACAGGGGATACCCGTAGCTCCAGCTAGATATGTAGCAGAGGATTGCCTTATCTGGCATCACTGAGAGGGGACCCCTTGGTCCTATGGAGGCTTGATGACCCAGGATAGAGGAAGGCTAGGCCACTGAGGCAGGAGTGGCTGAGTGGGTTGGGGAGCACCCTCATAGAGGCAGGGGGAGGGAGGAGGGGATAAGGGGTTTGTGGAGGGGAAACTGGGAAGGGGTATAACATTTGAAATGTAAATAAATAAAATAACCAATTAAAATAAAAAAATATAATAATAATAAAAGAAACTGTTTCTTAACTTATTCTGTCTCACTATTGTTATTCAATTGTCAAACTCAAAAACAAAGAAAGAAAAAATAACCCCACATATTACCACAAAACAACCAAAATTACAATTGCTTCTCTGGTGAACAGTCTCCTCCATGTCATCACTAAGAGTCCTATCAGAAATCACTTGAAGTTGCTCTTCATTGCATCTGGCCTAGTTTCCAGATTGTTTATGAGAACATGATAGTGTTTACAGTTTATGACCGAAATGATGACAAAGGCAGAAGCAAAAGAGGAATTTGCATGGTGCTCTCTGTGTGCCTGCCAGCATTGGAAGCACCCAACACAACAGCAGCTCACTGGGACTCAGATTAATCTTAGTAGAAAGGGTCAGTTGTCCCCATTTTACAATAAAGAGATTAGAGGACAATAGGTGCCTAATTTTACATAGGAAAAAGGTGCCTGTGCCCCTTATTGGGTTTTTGATTGTTCCTTTATTTTTCCAAAGTTCAGAAAATTTGGCCACTTATATGTAGTATCACCAGAATGTGAAAATGAGTTTATGTTAGTACTCATCCTATTACTGCAAGTGTGATCATACTTAATTTTAATATCTATAATCTCATTCTCTCGGATTGCTTGGTTTATTACCTATCTCCCTCCATGCCTCTTTTTCACAAACTATAATTAGAAACAGATCCCATATTAGGCATAGAAAGTCAAACTTGTAATCTTAGCCCTGGAAAGGCTGAGGTAGTAGAATCAAACCTTTAAAGATAGCTAAGATAACAAGATTCTGTTTAATTGAACAGACAAATTAACAGAAATATAATCCTTACTGGCCCTGGTTTCTCAACCCTGTTCCCCAACGTCATATCTTCTCATAGTTGCTCATTTGGTCCCGCAATGTTAGACCAGTGGGAGGTGGTAATGCTCTCTGAGAAGGATCTGATCTAGTCACATGATCAGTGATCTGAGAAAAAGTGGAGGTGGAGAAGCCAGCATCCCAAAGCTAGTGCATGACCAATATCCTCTCCCAATACTGACTTCTCAACTCACATTGAAATATTAAAGACAAAAGAGCTATCTAGGATCACCTTCACCTGCAGAACTCTGTGCTAACCTAGAACAGACATAGACATCAGTGTGCTCTTGCTCCATGTATATAATAAAACTACCCTCACTCTTCATGGGCAAAATAATCTATCTGATGATACCTTACTCCAGTTTACGTTAAAGCTACAATTTCATTGTAAGTTTTGGTTCGATGCAGTCAGGGGAATCGATAGAATCCATTGAGCATTGTAAAGATGTCAACCTGGAATTCATCTGTAGGAGTCTGAGGTGTAAAATGTTTCCTGTGCTTCATGATTTCCTCCTCCTCCAAGACCAGCCTAGGATTCTACAGGAAATACTTTTTCTCCAATTATGGAACTTGTTGCTTTAATTAGCCATTGTGTCAAAGCTAGAAGTGAGTAGGAGATATTGTCCATTGTACTGCTTCCCTATTCATCACTGAATCTGCCTTTACCAACGCATAAACAAAGGTGATTTCAACATTTACTATTAGTATTTTCCTACTATTAGTTTTGTAAGTGTAGTATGAACATCTTGCTTTTATGTAAGAGCTTGGTTCTTGGTTCTCACAATGTACCCCTCATATTAAGTATCACTGGCGTCACCAGGAACTGTCCTTAATCTATGACTGGTGTTACACTTATGGTATCAGAATATGAAATTTAATAAGAATTCTTGAAAATTCATGTGTACACTGGACTTTGGAGAGGATAATGGAGGTATAGGGAAGTGTGAGAGTTCAACCAAGAGCAAAGTCAACCTCATATCATTCCTTGGGTCATCCACCTTATTTTCTGATGTCGAGTCTCTCACTTCCTGAAACTCATCAACTGTGCTGGCTGGCTGAGCAGCAAGCTTCAGGAGTCTACCTGTTTTAGCCTTCCCAAGCTGGGATTGTAAGCATGAGTTACTGATTGTGTCTAGGGAATCTAACTTGGCTTCTCATACTTGCATAGCAAGCCTCTATACAAAATTAGTGAAGGCTATCAGTTAAAAGACTCCTTCATTTTTTTCCCCTTACAGCAGTAGGCCTACATAGCACTCAAAATCTTCAAAGACTACTGAACTGAAGACAGAAGGCTCAGACACTCCCACCACTCAGTCTGCTTTAGAAGATTTCAGAAGTTTCCAGAACCGCCACTTCACCATCAGAAACCTTCATGTGTTCGCAAAGATCTTTCTTCCCAGGACTACACATGCTTTCTTAGATTTCTATTGGAAATATTTTAAACATCAGATATGTCTTGACTTTCAATTTGATAATTTCAATTTCAATATATATTTAAAATGCACACATAATAATTAAGCATACTTATGATGACACTTGTGATGCTTCAATACATGTATGAGCTTTTTATTTTTTTAAGTTATTTTGAATAGGAAGGCTCTGGTAGGTTTCTCACCTGGCTATTCCCATCTTTCAGTTAGCCATCCTAAGGATATTGTGCAGAAAAAACATGGTGCTATTAAAGAAAGTCATAAAATGTTCATATGGTTAAAACTGACTGAGGGAAGAATGTTGAATGTTTTCTTTGAGCTGAAGGGTCTAATCAGGGCATCAAAGATCATTATATTATTGAAGTATCTTAAAGACTTCACATGAGAAAATCTTGATAGGCACACTTATCTATGAAGATTTTCATGACTACTCCTGAAAACTAATCAGCAGATAATATAAGGTCCTAGTGCAGCCAAAGTTCAGCTAATCCCAAAAAGGTTTCTGAGTGCTTCCCAAGTGAGTGGACTATTATTTATTTCATGGTGAATAAGAAAGCACAATGGACAAGCCCACCCTTCCAAGTCAAACTTACAAGCCCACCAGCTGTTTGACTCTGGCCACTTAGATGAAAATCATGTTAAGCTGATACAATTGAAATTGGGGTTGGTCAGCCAAATCAAGTTTTTACTAAAGTAGGAAATATACTTAAATTGTATCTTAAATGCTTTCTCCCATTTTCCTTTAAAATGCAAACTTGATCTCATTCTGTACTGGGTAACATAGTCTTTTCTTGGAATACAGCTTTCCAATTAGAGTTCCTCATTGATTTTCTTGTAGAATTCACATCCATAATGCATTATCTATGATTTTCAATTTCTGAACTTGATAAAAAACTTAACGTTTAGCAATCAAACTGAGAGTGAGGAATTTCTATATTTTTATCGCTTCCAAAGTTTTAATATATTTTGCCTACATTTAATATAGCAATGTTACAGCTATTTATAGAGAGAGAACCTCCAAAGTTCCCAATATAATTTTCATAGAAATAATGACTGTGCCTTTGCATGCTCATAATATATAATTTTATGTAATAGCCAACCTAATAGTAATCATGGATACCTCCACTAGACACAGGAACAGGGACCTCTGCTTAGGTCTATGCTTTCAAAGCTCACATTTGGATGCTGGATCTGTCATTCAGCACACCCATTCAGAGTCTACATACTTCTTTTTACCTATGCTCATAATACAAGAAACCTGAAATTACATAAAAAAAAAAATAACAACCAAGAAGAAAGCCTTGGAAACATGGGTTAGATATATTAAGACATCTCATGAGACCTCTTACTGTATCTGACACATGAGAGGTTAGAAGACAAAGAGAGGTCTCAAATCAAGGGCTGCATGATTGTGAACATGAACCATTTCTCTGCTAACACAAACTGCCTACAACACCAAATATTTTGAGAATTAAAAATTTGAACATGACCTTCCTAAGTAATACCATGATGTATGTGTTGAATAAGGAGGACATGACACATTCTTCATATATATCTGTTTAATGGTTAATTTTAATTTCAAATATCTAGATCCAAAGGATATGACTTGCATTTCTTTCACAGCTTGGGAAGTTTGAAAACAGAGCTGAAAATGGCAGAGCAATTTCTGACTCCACATTCTGACTCCAGAGTGCTTTGGTGAGTCAATTCTGTTTTATTTATTTATTTATTTATTTATTTATTTATTTATTTTTATTTAATACTATTCATTTGCATTCCAAATGTTACCCTGCTGTCCAGTCCCCCCTCCAAGTGTTTTTCACTCCATCTTCACTCCCCTTTGCCTCTGAGAGGGTGCTATCCACCAAACACCTCATCCACTCCCAGCTCACTCCCCTCCTACCTTCCCTTTCCCTGGGTCATCAACTCTTTACAGGATTAGGATCATTCTCTCTCACTGTGACCAGACATGGCAGTCTTCTGCTACATATGTGCCGAAGGCCAAGGACCATCCCATGTATGCTCTTTGGTTGGTGGCTTAGTCTCTGGGAGCTCCCAGGGATCCAGATTCATTGACACTATGTTGGTCTTCCTATAGGGTTGCCATCCTCTTCAGCTCTTTCAATCCTTCCCTTAACTCTTTCTTAGGAGTCCCCAACCTCAATCCAGTGGTTGACTATAAGTTTCTGCATCTGTCTTAGTCAGCTGCTAGTTGCCATGCGAGGTTCCTGTCTGCAAGCACAACATGGCCTCAGTAACAGTATCAAAGTTTGGTGCCTGCCCATGGGGTTGATCCTAAGTTGGGGCAGTTACTGATGACGTTTCCTTTCATTTCTGCTCCATTTTTGTCCCTGCATTACTTTTAGACAGGAATAATTCTTGGTCACTGATTAATTTCTTTTATAAAAATATATATATATATATATATATTTTATATATATATATACAGTATCTTACTTTCATTTTTCTACCTTACAGAGCTTCCAAAGTGAATATCTTGGCTATGTCAGATGGATCATTTACAAGATACACTCATTTTATAAACTTCAAGCCGTACAACCTGAATGATAAAATAATATAAAGAATATTTCTAAACCCTTCTTATAATCTAATTTTCCCCATGTCACAAACATAGAAATGATGACATTTAACTGCCAAGGTATGGTGACTCCAGGAACAGTCCTGGCCACTGTTTTTATATACATCAGTTATTTTGTGTTTAGGCTGTAAGTACACATTTTGGTTTTGATTCTGAATCAAACATTTCTACTTCTGTCATTGGAATATTAACTTGCTCATTTAATCTAATATTTCACATTTATTCTGTAAAATTTTAAGTTGTTAACTACTCTCACTTAAGTTAAGATTATCAAGGTTTTTATTTGGCATTTTGCTATTCCCAAATATAGTATCTATGAGTATTATAAACTGGCATATCAGATTGACTGGTTCTAAGATATTATTTTGCAAATGTAGCTCCAAACTAGACCTAGACTAAGATGATCATGAAGAAATCTTCATCTTACTTAAAAAGAATAATAAAAAAAATTGATAAATTTTTCATTATAAAAGCCCAGTTCTGAGATTTCAAGTTTGTGACCCTAAGTTAAATTCACAGTAGAACATAATAGCTCACAGTCACTTAAATGTCTTGTATGAGTTGTCAACAATTAAAAATCAAATTTGCACAAAATCTCACAATTTCAGTTTCTATTGAAAATTGTCAAATGTATTCACCTAACTGACTTCCACCTGGCAACCACTAGAGTTGAGTAACCCCATGCAATAACTTACGCTTCACAGTGACTGTCATCCCCCTATAGTCATTCATGTCTTTGTGTTCAGTTACTTAGCTCTCACAGCAAGTGTCTTAGCTAGACACAGCAAGTGTTTGCATCTAAAACTTCTACGCCATATAACTTAGTGTACAAATAAGTTGAAGTTTAATGATTCAAGGCAGTCTTTAATGTCATAGATAGGTAGGCTTGCCAAGACTTTCTGATGATCAAGTTATATGAATTAAAACCAAGAGTTTTACTGAATTTATAGTAAATTTATGGCAGCCTCATTCTGGTTTATCCTTTTAAGGCATAGGGCTTTCTGCTAGATCATAGCAAGAAGCTACAATAATCTCACAAGATTTATTCTTTACATTGATCATTACAATACAACCCATCCTGTGGAATTCCCCAGCACATTACTCTACTTTTCCAATTCAGTAAGCAAAGATGATGTGTGATGACTTCCTGAGATGCTCAGAGCTGCCACCGTGAACATAAGATCCTAACAATTCAAATGAGTTACGTCCACCATTATTCCAGTATTTGAAACAGATTTTACACAGGTGAGCAAAACTCAAGTAAATTTGCACTGAAGGTACATCATGACCAAGGTCTATTTGCATTGTACTTAATTTCAGCAATGATGGCCTCTTAACAAATGGGGATTATGAATTTCCCATAGTAATAAATAGGAAAAGAATAAAACCAGGTATTTTCTGCTATCTTCACTAACCATACTCATAAATCACTTGGTAATATGATCCTTGGGTCACTTGGTTTTAATTTGAATCCCCAAATTATTTTTAAATCATGTAACAAAATAATATTGTGATGGGAATGAGCAGAGAAGAATTCTACCCTATGAAATACTGTGCTTATATAAGTATATGCTGGAATGTAATATAAGAGCTTGTTTGGGTCAAAAGTTAAAATATTGTAACAGAATGAGACAAATTCTATAAGAAGGGATTTTAAGATTTTAATCTTCTCACCAGCCTTCTTCTTAGATAAGAGATATTTGTCAACTGTGTTAGGCCTTCACTAAATCATTTAAATGGACCACTTATCACTAATTCTTCTTGCAACTTGCCAAATTGCAGAGCAATACACTCTCCAATAATATGCTTCTAGTTTTCAAGATGCCAAAACAACCATGCATTCAGTTCGCCCTGTCAGCTGGCTTCATCCAAACAGCTGTCATCAACAGAATCCATCTTGACCTTCTGGGGAAAGAGTAAGGAGATACACTGAATTTTCTATAATTTTACCAAAAAATGGGCTCTGGCTGAGACAGAACAGGGATGCCATACCCAAAATAGGTCTTTGTCACTCATTAGGAAGGGCATGCATCAGAGGAAAGTAAAAAACAGCCCACTGATTTCTACTTAATTTCAAGATGCTAATTGGAACAGCAGGGGGAAATAACATTCTCAGCCTCTTCCCCAATGAACATCAATTGTCACCACTTGCTTGTAGCTGCAGTTTGCTTTAGTTCTCAATTGTGCAAAAATCCACCAACTCTATAGGGTACAACTCCTTAGAATATGTCCATCTGTCTTGAAAATGTGCCAGAAGCACATTTTTAAAAAGTGCAAACCTTTACACTGGGCTTATAGTCAACTATGAAGTAGAACTAAATGAAGAAATAGGGCTTTAAAAAATACCAGTTGGGCTTATTTTCATATTTAAATATATCTCTAGAGTTCTTATAACACACAAGGCTATCAACTCTGGGAATCTTTTTGTTGCATTATAGAATGCTGATCATTCAAAATTCCATTGTTGTTTTTCAATCAAAACAACTTATGTTTGTGGACAAAATAGGCTCATGGTACAAAGCTGGCTATAGGTTCAGAGGAACAAGTCTGCAATCCAAAGATCCTTGTGTTCAGTGTTGCTTGATGACCATAGATTAAATGAACAAAAAGGTAGTGCCCTAAATCCTATCATCCGTGAAGGATCAACCATGCATGCTCTTCAGCATAAGGGAGAACAAAATTCATTAATACATGTTGCTAAAAATGTAGCTAAGCCTGGAGTAAGGGCTATTCTTGATTGTCAACTTCACTACATCTGGCAATAACTAAAACGTCAAAAATGGAAGGCATGCCTGTGGGGGATTTTTGCTTAATTTGAAGGGGAAAAGACACACCTTTAATTCAGATCTTGAGGGAAAAGATAAAACTTAAATTCAGATCATTTGAGCTAGGAAAACCCATCTCTAATCTGGGCAACCACTTTTGCAAGAAGCCTATATAAGGACATTGGAGAAGGAAGCTTTTGCTCATTGCCTGCTTGCTCTCACCTTGCTAACAAGTTCCTTTCTTCGCTGATATTAGCATGTACTTCTTCAGGATTCCAGCATATACTGACAACCAGCTGAGACATCCAGCCTTGTGGAGTGAGTAACTACTGGATCCTTGGACTTTCTATTCATAACCTGCCACTGTTTGATTAGCTGTACTGCAGCCTGTAAGTTATTCTAATAGATCCCCTTTGTCTATCTATCTATCTATATCTATCTATCTATCTATCTATCTATCTACTATCTATCCATCCATCCAAACATCCATCATATCTATCTCTGTCTGTCTATATGTCTGTCTGTCTGTCTGAGGACAATGTTTACTTCAAAGTTGACCTCCTGAACATGAAACACGGCAAAGACCTTTGATATTTAATCCACTGTTATGGGACTTGCATGTTACTTACCTATGCTAACTACTAGAAACTTCCAATACAAAATCCTTTCTGGGTTTAATTGACAATTAACAACCACCCACTGTATCCATGTACCCTGATAATTTCATGCTCACACCAACTTGCTATTTTACAGAAGTGGAAGGGAGACAAAGTCACAGTTTATGTCAGTGGCAGATGCAAGATCTGAATGCCAGCCCAGACTTGGTGACACATGCCTGCAATCTCAGCACTTGGAAATGAAAGAGTGAGACCTGGCAGTAAGGCCATCCTAGGATGCATAGAAAGGGTGGGGCTAGTCTACACTTTATGAGACCCTGTCTCAAAAGAAAGAAGGAGAGAGACAGAGAGAAAGAGAGAGAGAGAGGCAGAGAGAGAGAGAGAGAGAGAGAGAGAGAGAGAGAGAGAGAGAGAGATCTGACTTCACCTCTAGCTTTCATTCAATTACACGCAGGATTCCATTTATTCATCAAATCTTTTCTAATCCATTTTAGACCACTACTTTTAGCCTCCCCAAAAGTTTATAGTACCCAGTATTCCTGTGCATTAGAGATATTTTCTTCTTGAAATTGGCACATAACTGGTAAAATCTAACCTTTAAAAATAACTGTCTTCAGAGAGCACAGGAAGAGCTCAGAAGAGAGAGTTAAAAGAACAATTTTCCTTTCAGTAATGTCTTCCCCCCAGACAAGGGGGACAAAGGCAGCAATCTGAATGATCGCCTCTCCTGGACTTCTTATTAGCTGTCCCCAGAGATGGCAGGACACGGGCTTTGCACCACGCTGCCACCGTCACTAGAGAAGCACTCATTTCTCCATTCTGTGGCTGAGCAGGTGCTGGATGCAAAGCTGGATGGTGACCCAGTTTACTGCACTGAAGAAATAGAACAACACCCCAGCTGGGGAGAAGACATTCCAGTTTCACTCTTTTCAGAGATGTTTGTATAGATAAATGGAAGTTTATGTGAGTACAGAGGATATATTGTCCTCCAGATGCACATGTGTAACTTCGATTCAGCCAGCAGTTATCATTATAATAACTGAGGTTTATAGAAGGTTCTTTTTCTAGAAGGATCCCAAAGAGCTTCACAAAACCCTAACAAATTACTGGCAAAAGCCTTCTTTCAGATCCACATGGAGAATCTCTGTGCTAATATTCTGCTTTCCCAGAACAAAACGACCAGATGTCAATGAAAGATTACTCATGTGTCAGGAGAATAGAATATTGGAGTCAAAACTGACCATGGGGCCAGGACAAGTGGAATTTTGCCCCAAATACATATAATGGCTATGTCTCTGCCCACCTATGGTATTGTAAATGACAGCTGCTTACAGCTACCCACTAGCATGCACACTGGCTCTATATTGACAGTAAAAGAAAAAATGACATTGTTGCATCCTCCTGCAAACTTCACAGGGGTTAGACACAGAGAATTTGCTTCTCATTTTTTTTCTTCTTGCCACATGTGACACAAGCTCACTTGTTCCAACTTTAATAGTATGGATAAAAACCAGCAATTCAACTGCAAACTATTCTTAAAACAAAACAGCTCCAGCATAAGCAAATTGTGGTTTCTTCTCAATAAATTATGGTTTAGATAAGGTTGCCTTCTACACTTATAATCAGGACTTGAGTTGGAAGGGGATTCAAATTAAATCATGCAGTTCTTTCTAGAGAATTGAATCATTTTTCTTTGATGTACCTTATTCACATTCAGACTAACCCACTCAGACCATAGGGAAGAGGCTGAGTTGAGATTCACGTTCAGTTCAAGGCTCAAATCAAAATTAAAAATTATAGCAAGAATTAGTTATATTTACATATACTCTGTGTGTGTTTCATTAAAAAGTTATACATTTGAAATATTTTGTGTCCTTTAAGCCAAACAGATTTTTTTAGGCCAAACTCTACTTTATTTAGGCATATGTTAGAAATCATCACACATTTTCATAGAATAATGAGTCTTTTCCTTCAACTAAAATGATATGTTCTGAGGTGTGACTACAATTTAATAGAAGTCTTAAAATCATACAATGGGGCTTGGACAGATGGCTAAATAGTTAATCACACTTACTGTCTTCCAAAGGACCCAAGTTTCCAGCATCAATCAGGTGGTTCATAACTGCCTGCAAATTCAACATATCATATGCTCTCCTCTGGCCTCCATCGTACCTGTACCCTTCTGGCATCATCGTCATCATCATCATCCTCTCTCCTCTCTCTCTCCTCTCTCTCTCTCCCTCTCTTCCATACATATGCGGGTTCATAAAGAACACATCGAAAAGAAATCTTAAAACAATGAAAGTAAAGTTTAAAAGAGAAACCTATTACAAGCTCTACATTTAATAATATAAAATGTGGACAGCTTCAAATTATATCTTAAGTCCATATGAAAAATCAAGTTGGGAAGATAAAAATAAAATTACACATTTGTGTGTTTGGAGAATTTAGTAACCTGCAAAGGATAGAAAAGTCAAGGAGGTAAAACTTAACTTGAGATTTGAAGATTTAAAAGAATTAGAGCTATCTGAAGTTGACTGTGGACTTGCAGGCAGTTGTGAGCCCCCTGATGGATGTTGGAAACTAAACTTGGGTCCTCTGGAAGAGCACAGTAAGGGCTATTAACCACTGAGCAACCTTGCTAGTCCACACCTCACCCCCATGTGATTTTCAGACTCCTATTACAGTGTAGTCATATCTCATAAAATGACAAGGACATCCATATGGCTGTTGCTGCCAGTGTCTTCTGTTTTCTCACCTTGTCTACTTCATTCCTGCATCAAAGGCCAGCAAATGTGGGTGCCAGTGAGAGACATTTTTAAGTAGCACAAAGGTGTGATTTTGCTCATTTAGGAGCGAATGTTCCAAACATGTAAGATACCCCATTAAGATCAGGAACAGGTGACACCTGAGCATTTTGGCTAAGGTGCTTACCCTCTGTGAGTGGTCACTGAAAAGACCAGAAACCAATGTAACAGATAGCTGCCTGTTTCCATTCTGAACCACACACATTGGAAACATGAACTGGAGTCAGGCTTTGTAAGTAGAACACAGGCAGACAAATGTGCAAAGAAAACATTAATAGTTGCACATGGAGGATAGACCTCACATACTTAGAACAGAGAATAAAGATTAATTAGATTATGAATATGACAAAGAACAAATAATAGTTATGTATGTCACAGGTAACAACATGAGGGAAATATATGAGGTTTTTTGTAAATCCAAAAGAAAATATGAATTTTTAATTACATTATAACAAAAAAAGTGATAAAAATATTAGTTCTTGTTCTGGGGATGTAGGCCAGCACTAGAACACCTACCTAACTCACATAAGGTCATTGGTTCTGTACAAGCACTGGAGAAAAGAGACTTCTATCTAATTAACAACCAAAAAATGATTATTAAGGTAATGCTATGATACTTATCACCTGTCATATTGGTTTTAAAACTAATGCTGTGAAGGCCACATTCTTATAGGAAGTATATATGATTACATTTTTTTTCTGCATTGGTATTTGGAAATAATAATTTCATGTCATTTGGTCCAAGAAGTTCATTTTTATTTGTTTATTATAAAGAAATAACCAAGAATATATAAACTATGTATTCAAAATACATTCTCCAAAATACTTTTTTATAACGATTCGAACATCCTCATGTAGGAGGAAAGTGATTAAGTAAATCCCACAGAGTTGAGAAAACAGTTCTGTAGAGTCTTTTAACAGGTGCTGCCATGTTCTTCTGCTTGTTTGTGGTGGATGGGTTTTAAGATTAGACCTTAAGTAGCTCAGGCTGGGCTCCGAGTCACTGAGTAACCCAGGCAGTCCCTGAACTGACGTACCCCCAATTCCTGAGCTGATAAAATTACAAGTGTGGCTTTGTAGTATTGTACCTTCAGTAGATAAAACATACGATATTCAATTGATACATATAGTATGATCCCATCTAGATTTCTAAAGGTTATACACAGTGAATAGAACAAGTTGAAGTAGAACATGAAAAAGATTATAGGTAAACTTCCATAAGTACCATGTGTTTCTTTTGTTATAAGAGGAAACACATGATTTGAGGTTTTTTTTTTTTTTAAAGGCACTGGCTTATACAACTTTCTTAGAAGCAAATGAACATCTAGCTGTAATTTTATTCTTGTCAGAAACACTGAAATCTTTGAGTCTTATTCTTTTAAAAGCATAAGCCTGAGTCTCTGAAGAAAAGGCTTAGAGAAAATAATCCAAACAATGACAAGAAACCAGGTCAAAGGGCAGCACTGCTTCTTCACCCAAGCTGGTGTGCTCACTGGGCATCATCAAGGAGTGGGAATTCTTCAGGCCCCCAACATCTCAGGCTCTATGCAAAGTTGAATACAGAGTTACTAAACTCTGGAATGAATCTTGCTACTGCTATTAGCAACTAATGTCCTTGGGTGGGAATAAGGTATCCCGACATTACTGCAAGAATGTAGAGCTCTATTCCTGGTATCCCAACACTCCTGCACCACTGCAGAGATCCAATCCTCTTTCTAGTGTCTGCTCATTTGTTCTATCACAGGACACCCCTTGCTGATGTGCGGTGACAGTGTTTGTATATCATTGTAGAGGTACTTCCTCCCTTGTTTATAGACTGAATGTTTGTGTTGTCCCTTAAATTCATATGCTAAACCCCTAATTTCCATTTTAGATGTATTTGTAGATGAGATTGGAAGGGTGATCATCCAATATAGGCTTTTGATAGATACCTTGACACAAACCTTAGTCACTTGGAAAGAGGGACCGCAACTGAAAAACTGCACCCATCTGATTGGTCCATAGACATTTATATTAGACATTTTCTTGATTAATGATTGATGCAGGAGACAGCCTACAGTGGGCAGTGCCATCTCTAGGGAAATGAAGCTGAGCCATAAAAAAAAAAAAAAAATAGCTTAGTGAGCCAGTGAGAGCAAGCTGGTAAGCAGCTTTCTTCTGTGGTCTCTCTTTAAGTTCCTGCTCTGACTTCCCTCAGTGATTATTACCTGGAAATATGAGATTGAAAATACCTCTTTGTCCCCAACTTGTTTTGGTCAGTGTTTTATCACAGGTCTGTTAAGACAAGGAAACTAAAAGAAGAATGAAGATTTTCTTTTCTTTGGTGGGAGAGAACAGAGCAGACGGTGGTGGCTAGTTCCATGTATTTCTCGGTTTATCATAGGCACTGTTGCAGTGCTCTTAGGAGTCTGGATTCTGAGTTTACAACCAACTCCTTTGAGACATGAACCATTCCCTACATTCCACATTTCTTCTCCACCTGTAGCAGCCCATACTCAATTACTTGCAGATGCAGGAGCACCAAGGCCAACCTCCTTGCTGCCAAGTGGCATAAATCTGTATAGTAATTCCAGCTTCAGACTTTTATGTGGGATTAGCTGAGGCTTTGCTGAGTAAGGTAACTCAGTTCAAATTTTCCCATCTCAATTCTACTTTAAAAAAAAAAAAAAAGAAAAAACAAAAAGCTAAGTTTCAAGTGCTAGTCTCAAAAGTATGTTCCATAAGCCTTGCAAACACATCATCTTCATCTTACACTCTATTTCTTATGAAAACTAACCTAAGACAATGCAGGAGAATAATCAGGTCATTGCTAGTCATATAAACTGGTGTGAAAGACACTCTAAGACAGAGTTACAAAATTTGTTCTCCCTTTGCTAAACAGCCTGTTGATCGAGATCTCCATTCAGTGTTCCTGTGCATAGCTCCGGGACAGTATTAGACCTTTATGTTTCACAGTTCAATTTCAGCTCTGCATGGCTGACTGTGACCCACTGGACTTATAAGAAACTCAAAAGTGACATCTGCAGACTGCAGTGAATTGCCTCAATTTGTCGTTGATTCCTTTTAAAATACATCACGTGGAAATACATCACGTGGATCTGCATTTCTTCCCAACAACTACTGTGTACAAAGTGTCATGATTATCATTATATTATGATCGTACCAAAAATCAAAAGAGATTCATAACTTGGACTATTTTTCCTAGAAAATTTTTCTTTTGAAAAATAGGAAACACAATAATTTCAACCTAGATGGGTATCCAGGTTAGATGCTATGTGAGAATCTATAGAGTATAAGACAATGTATACTTTCAGAGATCTGTCTGGGAAGGGGAGGTACACCAGAGGCAATTATGCCCAAGTTCTTAAGTGTAGTCTCTGAGTAGAACAGCCTGAAAGAGTCGTCAGAATAGCTGGTCTGGGAAAGTCTGCAACAATGGGATGTGAACCGATTGAGTGGCTGGTCCTAAATACTTGAAATATAATGTTTTAACCATATTCTCTTATCACAGGAACTGTCTCTGTTTTAATTCCACACAAAAGTAGCTTGTACTTCAGACACTGAATGTAAATTGTGTATAATGAAAGTATAAGCCTGGGTCCAGGAGTCTTCTCATGTGTGTTAGTCTTGTGAAGTAAATGTTGATCTGTGAAGTTGACTTGTCAACTATTTTGTCTTAAAAAAATATATGCTTAATCATAATTCTGGTAAGCCTTGACATCAATCATCCCTACAGTTGGATTTAGTATCCTGATTATTTTAACACACATGCATATACAGCTAATGGTTTGAAAATCTTTATCTAAAAATCTGAGGTGAAAAACAAGCTCAGATTGCACATTTTATTAATATAACAAATGGGCTACAGATGTTTGCACCACATGGTAGGCCAATTTCTCATGATGCCCATTACTAAGCAAAATAAACACTATTGGTATCCTCTCCATTAAACTAATCCTAGGCAATATCAACTGGTCCTTCCCAGGAATTTAGGAATTACAGCTGCCTTGTTTGCAAGAATTCTGTGTCAGCCAATGAAAGCATTGCCTCAGGCCAAAAGCATACCAGGCGATGGTGAATTTTTTATGAGTCAGAGGTTGGATTGATTCCTAATTTAAATAATCTTGTACATTTCTACAAAAGTGGAAATGAGATGTGACAATTTAATTTTCTCTACCGTCTGAATAAAAGAAAGATGTTTTAAACTATATTCCATCACCCAAGACTAGCTTAAAATTACTCAGGAATGACATCACCCTTTTTGAAGATCAGCATTTGGTTAGAATCATTGTAAAACTATGAATTCAACTTTGAGCCACCCTGTGAGTGTTCCTACTGAGGTTCCTAAAACTGCTTCTTTACACTTATGATTCATGAGGGTCCTTGTCTCTGTGTCCCTGATAGTCAGGTTAGGCTCTACCATAGCTGTCATAACTCTGTCAGCTGCTCACAATCACAATGTCTCTTCTTTGGAATTCCTTCTTTTTACTCACTGATGAGTGCATTAGTCACTTTGCAGTTGCTGCGATAAAATACTGTGGCCAAGGTAACTTAGAGAAGAAGGAATTTACATTGGCTAAGGATGCAAAGGACTAGAATCCCTAGTGGAGGAAAGAGCATGACATCTGTTGGTGGGCATAGTGGCTGAAACAGGAAGTTGGGAGTTTACATCTCCACCACAAGCACAAAGCAAAGAGAGCAAACAGAAAAGGTATAAGGCTTTTTCCTTCAAAGTTCACCCTAGTGATATACTTCTTCCAGCAAAGAAGAAGTATACATCCTCCCCAAACAGTGCCACCAGCTGGGGAATAAGTGTTCAAACACCTGAGACTGTGGGGAATATTTCTCATTCAAACCTCTACACTGTTTGTACTTTAGCTTCCTACTAAAACTCTTGTTTTACTGTTGATATCTGAAACCACATTCCAAATAATTAATAGGATATCAGAAACCCCATTTTTTTATACTCAGTTCCCTTAAAAAATATTTCCACATAAGCATGTAATACATGCAGGTAGGAATGCCCTTGAGCTTAAGAATGTGTGTGGGTACAGGTGTGTGTGCAGGTGTGTGGGGGAGGGTGACACATTTGAGCAGACCAGAGAAGGTGTTATGGTTTGTATATGTTAGGTCCAGGTAATGGCACTATTAGAAGGTATGGCCCTGTTGGGGTGGGTGTGGCCTTGATGGAATAGATGTGTCACTGTGGCTTTAAGACCCTCATGCTAGCTGCCTGGAAGCCAGTATTCTGCTAGCAGCCTTCAGCTGAAGATGTAGAACTCTCAGCTCCTCCAGCACCATGCCTCCCTGGATGCTGCCATGCTCCTGCCTTGATGATAATGGACTGAAACTCTGAACCTACAAGCTAGCCCCAATTAAATGTTGTCCTTACAAGAGTTGTCTTGGTCATGGTGTCAATTCACAGCAGTAAAACTTTAGCTAAGACAGAAGGACAATCTCCACCAATACCTGATTTAATTCCTTCAAGCCAACTTCCCTTAGTGAGCTTGGATCTCAGTGTTTTTGTGCTAGGTTGATTGACAACAAGCTCCAGTGATTCTGTTATCTCTATCCCTACCCAGTATTGGGGTTACAAACACATGAGCTATGTTTGGCTTTTACCATGGGTGCTGGAGATCTGAACTCAGGTCCACTTCCTTATGTAGAAGGTACTCCTATCCACCAAGCAGTCTTTGCAGCTTCAAGTACCAGAATCTAGAATTCAATGCTCAGATGAACTCATGTGCTTACATTGATTGGATCATGTTTAACATATATTTGGATAGATTAGGTATTGTATTAGTCAAAGTTTCTCTAGTGGACCACCACTGTGATGTGAAAGAGAAAAAGAGAGAGAGAAACAGAGACAGAGTCACAGAGAAAGACAGAGACAAAGACACAGAGATGACAAATGGATGGATAGAATAGATAGATAGATAGATAGATAGATAGATGATAGATAAAAGATAGATATAGATAGATAGATAGAAGATAGATAGATAGATATAGATGATAGATAAAGATAGATAGATAGATAGATAGATAGATAGATAGATAGATAGATAGATAGATAGACAGACATATTGTCAGCTTTGAAATAGTAACAACATCAGAATCACACAGAAATGCTTGAAACCTAGCAGTTTACCAGTCCTTGAGACTAGGTACCTCTGAAGTGGAAAGTTCTGGTTTCTTTAACAACTCAGTTGTGTCACATGACATTTTTCTGGAAGCTGTTTTTTAAGAGGGCATGTGATGTTTTTTCTGAAAACAGACACTTGAGTGGCCATGTGATATTTAGAAAGAATATAAATAGAACCCCACAAACAGTGAGAGAATGTTCTTGCATTGCTATGGGGTGCGATGCTTTGCTTCTTCACTGGTCTTTGCTGGTATAGAGAGAAATGCACTGAAGAACTTCTTGTGATGCTCCAGCTGATTCTGGCGACTTCCTCTGACTCATTGAAGATTTGGCAGAGCCTTGCTGTTTTTGCTGGATCATGGCACTACTGCTGATTTGTGTTTGGTGTTTGCTATTGAAGCAGACTGTTGGTATCCTGACAATGAAAAGTGGAATTGCCCCAAGGAACTACTTCTAAACAGGTCCACAACACTCTTTTCCTATTAAGCTTCTTTTTGCCCTACCTCTGATTGGTGTGTTAGAAGGAAGGCTGAAGCATTTAAGAACCTTAAATGAAATAGGTTTTGAAATAAATTCAGTACCTCAGTAGAGTAGTTCCACAATGGCTGTTGCTCAGTGGAGGGGCAATAACTCCTCAGTCTAGTAGGCTGGTTGTCCCAGCCATCCCAATCTGGCCCAGTAGACTGGGGAGATTCCTGAAGAGCTCCTGGACCATAGTCTACCATGGAAGACAAACATGCTGGTTGTGACTGTAGCGAAAGAGTCAGCAGCAGCAACAGGGAAAATCAGCTCAGCAGCAAGGGAGGACGGTCAAGGAAGAAAAGAGGAGCCAATCTTCTTTCTGCCATGCCCTTTTAATCTGGATTGCTACCAGATGATGCCACCCACAATCAGATTAAATGGATCTACCACACCAATCAAGAAGTCTCCCTACTAGGACTCTTCTGATTTGTGGAAAATTGACATTAAAACTACCCATAATCACTATCTTTTTTTTTTTTAAGAGAGTATTCTTTTTTTTTTTTTTATTGGAACTTTTATTGACATTTCAGGTGTTTTCCCCCTTACCCCTTTTCCCTCCTCCCTCCCAGGAACTCTCTATCCCTTCCCCCCTCCTCCTGCCTCTATGATGGTGTACCCACACCCACCCTCCCCAGAACCTCACCTCCCTACCCTCGAATACCACCCCCCAGATGTCCAGCCTTCATGGGACCAAGAATCTCTTCTCCCACTTATATATAGCTCCTTTGCATATATAGCTGGAGCCATGGGTCCCTCCCTAAGCGCTCCAAGGCTGGTGGCTTAGACCCTGGGGGCTCTGGTTGGTTGGTGTTGTTGCTCTCCTCATGGGGTCCCGTACCCTTTCTACTCCTTCAGTCTTCACTCTATCTTCTCTGTTGGGAACCCCATGATCAGTTTAATGGTTAGCTGTGAGCATCTGCCTCTGAATATGTCAGACTCTTGCAGACCTCTAAGGAGACAGTTATGTTAGGCTCCTGTCAGAATGCACCTCCTGACACCCACGTCATCATCTACCTTGGTGACTGCACATGGGATGGGTACCCAGGTGGAATGGTCTGCAGACGGCCCCTCCTTCAGTTTCTGTCCTGCACTTTGCATCCATATTTGCTCCCTTGAGTATTTTGTTACTTCTTCTAAGAGGGACTGTAGCCCCACACACACACAACTTGGTCTTAATTCTTCATGAGCTTTATGTGGTCTGTGAGTTGAATCTTAGGTGTTTCAAGCTTCTGGGCTAAAGTCCAATAATCAGTGAGTGAATACCATGTATGTTCTTTTGTGATTGGGTTACCTCACTCAGGATGATATTTTTTCTAGTTCCACCCATTTATATAAGAATTTACCAAATTCATTGTTTTTAATAGCTGAGTAATATTCCATTGTGTAAATGTACCACATTTTTTGTATCCATTCCTCTGTTGAAGGGCATTTGGGTTCTTTCCAGTTTCTGGCTATTATAAATAAAGCTGCTATGAACATAGTGGAGCATATGTCCTTGTTATGTGTTAGAGCATCTTCTGGGTATATGCCCAGGAGTGGTATAGCTGGGTCCTCAGGTGATATGTCCAATTTTGTGAGGAACCACCAGACTGTTTTCCATAGTGGTTGCACCATCTTGCAATCCCACCAACAATGGAGGAGTGTTCCTCTTTCTCCATATCCTCGCCAGCATCTACTATCACCTGAGTTTTTGATCTTAGCCATTCTGACTGGTGTGAGGTGGAATCTCAGGGTTGTTTTGATTTGCATTTCCCTGATGACTAGGGATGCTGAACATTTCTTTAGGTGCTTCTCGGCCATTTGTATTTCCTCAGTTGAGAATTCTTTGTTTAACTCCATACCCCATTTTTTAATAGGATTATTTGGTTGTCTAGAGCCTAATTTCTTGAGTTCTTTGTATATATTGGATATTAGTCCTCTATCAGATGTGGGATTGGTAAAGATCTTTTCCAAATCTGTTGGTTGCCGTTTTGTTCTATTGACAGTGTCCTTTGCCTTATAGAAACTTTGCAATTTTATGTAGTCCCATTTGTCAATTCTTGATCTTAGAGCACAAGCCATTGGTGTTCTGTTCAGGAACTTTTCCCCTGTGCCTAGGTGTTCGAGGGTCTTCCCCACCTTCTCTTCTATTAGTTTCAATGTGTCTGGTTTTATGTGAAGGTCCTTTAGACACTTGGACTTGAGGTTTGTACACGGAGAAGATAGAGTGAAGGCTGAAGGAGTTGAGAGGATTCGAGACACCATGAGGAAAGCAACAATCCCAACCAACCAGAGCCCCCAGGGTCTAAACCACCAGCCTGGGAGCACTTAGGGAGGGACGCATGGCTCCAGCTATATATGCAAGGGAGCTATATATAAGTGGGAGAAGAGATCCTTGGTCCCATGAAGGCTGGACGTCGTGGGGGGGATGATACTCGAGGGTGGGGAGGTGAGGTACAGGGGAGGGTGGAAGGGGGTACACCAACGTGGAGGCAGGAGGAGGGGGGAAGGGATAGTGAGTTCCTGGGAGGGAGGGGGGAAATGGGGTAAGGAGAGAACATCTGAAATGTAAAAAAAATTTTCCAATTAAAAAAAAAAAAAAAAAAGAATGGATCGATTTGCATTCTTCTGCATGTTGTCCTCCAGTTGAACCAGCACCATTTGTTGAAAATGCTGTCCTTGTTCCACTAGATGGTTTTTAGCTCCTTTGTCAAAGATCAAATGACCATAGGTGTGTCATTTCTGGGTCTTCAACTCTATTCCACTGATCTTCCTGCCTGTCTCTGTACCAATATCAGGCAGTTTTTATCACTATTGCTCTGTAGTACAGCTTGAGGTCAGGGATGGTGATTCCTCCAGAAGTTCTTTTATTGTTGAGGATGGTTTTCGCTATCCTGGGTTTTTTGTTAGTCCATATAAATTTGAGAATTTCTCTTTCTAGCTCTGTAAAGAATTGAGTTGATATTTTAATGGGGATTGCATTGAATCTGTAGATTGCTTTTGGCAAAATGGCCATTTTTACTATATTAATCCTGCTGATCTATGAGCATGGGAGATCTTTCCATTTCCTGAGATCCTCTTCAATTTCTTTCTTCAGAGACCTGAAGTTCTTGTCATACAGATCTTTCACCTGCTTGGTTAGGTTCACCCCAAGGTATTTTACATTATTTGTGACTATTGTGAAGGGTGTCATTTCCCTAATTTCTTTTTCAGCCTGTTTATCTTTCACGTAGAGGAAGGCTACTGATTTGTTTGAGTTGATTTTATAACCTGCCACCTTGCTGAAGTTGTCTATCAGGTTTAGGAGTTCTCTGGTGGAGGTTCTGGGGTCATTTAAGTATACTATCATATCTGCGAATAGTGATATTTTGACTTCTTCCTTTCCTATTTGTAGTCTTTTGACTTTCTTTTGTTGTCTAATTGCTCTGGCTAGGACTTCCAGTACTATATTGAATAGGTAGGGAGAGAGTGGGCAGCCTTGTCTAGTCCCTGATTATAATCACTATCTTAAGCACAGAAACTCTGAGCTTGCGTGGGGCTGGTAATTAGCACTTATACTTCTATACCTCGAAATTTGAAAGCACCACTAGGCAATGCTAAGGAGGTCCAGATGAGTCCCTGGAAGGATTCTGCTGCCCTCTCACAGAGACTTCCTTCTCTGGAAGTACTCATTGTGGGTAGTTCCATCAATTCAGGCTTCCGTTATCAGTAATTCTGAGTTTAAGTGTTAGATCTTTATCTGCTTTGTTACTATGATTGAGTTATTAATGTTTCCAATCTGCTAACATGCATTTACACTTAATATGGAAAACTAAACAAATAGCTTTTCCATCAATGGATACTCTGAAATGCCTGTTAAGCCAATCTTGAAGCAGCTATTGCCACTGTTGGGTACAGAGGCTCTACCACAGGAGGCAGCTTCTAAATGGACTTGTCCACCTTTCAAGAATCCTCCTCACCATGACAAAATGTTCTAATCATAACTTCTGATAGAGCACAAAATGAGCACCCCATGGCATTTGAAGCTGAGATTTGTAGGCTAACCATCTGAAGCCTTATTAGAGCTGCCCAAATGTCGTGCAATCTGAAAGGAATCACACATACTGAATTCCAATCTTACAGTTCTAGAGAATATACAGAGCTGAAGCTTTCCCCTTTCAGAGCATGGTTTTTGAGTGCTCACAGCAGGGACACAAAACGTTTGAATAATTAAACCCCTTCCTTTCTTCTCTCTCACTCTCTCTCCCTCTTTTCAAGGAAAGAGATAATAGTATATATAATTATGCCATATCTCAGTGACTATTTATTTGAGGTAGAGATGCTATCATGCACTGAAAAATGATGTTTCAATCAACAGTAGATGATATACAAGATGGTGGCCCCAAAAGATTATAATAGAGTGATGATGCTGGTGCAAACAAACCTAATTCACTTCCACATACTGAGTGGTGTTAGATTATGTGCAGACAAACAGTCTTTTATAATGAATAGGACTTGATAATGACAAATGACTTATGTTCCTGGTTTACAGCATTTACTATAATTTTTACTTTTGTTTTATTACATATTCTTAGTTTTTGAAAGTTCACCGTGAAACAGCATATTGTGTCATACAGCAGCCTCGTATATCTTATTTTACCAACTTTCTTGATTACATCAAGCACTTGCATTAAATGCTAGACCTACACCATCTAGATTATGAACATACAATCCATGATACTCACTAGCAGGCAAAATTGACACATTTTCCTGTACTTATCTCTTCATTAAGCAACAGATGGTCAAATTTGCAAAGTTTGGTCACTGTGTAAAAGGCACACAGGGGGTTAGTGGCAACATGGGGATAAAGAGGGTCTTTGTGTTGACCACTGCTAGGTCTTCACCAGCACCATGAGGCATCCTAGTGCTTCACATTTTGTGATGGACATGTATGCACAGCTGAGGGCCCTGGAGCTTCTAGAAATACTATGAGGCACAGAGACAAGAGCAACACACTGTCCACCAGCCTTATCAGATACTCCTAAAACAAGATAAACAAGTGCTCTTACATCAAAATAAAACCTCTTTCTATGAAGTTCATTTACAATCAGCATCACAGAAAATGATAATAATAAATGCATCATGAACTAAGATAAAGAAATATACCATATCTGTCATTTAGAAATACCACATTTTGCTTTTTCCCTAACCTTTATTTTATTAGTAATATTTTATACTGTTTTCTCAACACAGTATTCAAATTTCTCATAGCTACTAAAGAATAAACTACATATTTTGTATTAATGGTAAAATTAATATTACTGTCCTAGTGTATCCTATATAAAACACATGCTAAGGGGACATTTCAGAACCAGAGACCTTCTGACTTTAAAACTCCAAAGAACCACCATTAAGATAAACTTTTCTCACCTGTTACACCACACTCCCACATAACACAAGATCCAACAAACATCAAGAAAAGTGTGAAAAGCTTCAATTCTTGTCTAATTACTCAATGATAATATGAGAAATGGTTTGTAATTGTATCTGGTTATTATTAGTAAATGTCAATTACTAGTTACTTTAAACCATAGCTCTAAAATACCAACAACAAATAGTATTCCTCAATATAAAGCCATGGAAAGTGTATAATGCAAAATAGATAAAGAATTCTTAGAGGGCAAAAAATCTAAAATTTGTAAAAATAAAAATGTAGCTACATAGTATGCATAATGTGTTCATATGTGCGTAAACTTATAAATGATTAAATTACTTAAGCTCCTCTAATAACATATAAACAACAATATTACAATATAACCATTGAGAAATGATTTTAACATATATAGAACAGGAAAATACAATGCCCAAATGGAATAGAGCAAACCTAAAAATGAATAAGAAAGAGGAAAGCTTTAAAAAAAAAAAGCAAATATATACTCTCAAAATAGAGGAAAAGTTATTCAAATCATGAACAAAGTATATTTCAAAGACTTACATCAAAGACTTACAATCTCAAAAACTATAAGGGTAACCAAAAATAAGCCCACACTAGTATCATCTATGAGCCTTGTAGTAACTGCATAGTGCTAGGTGACCAGTAAAGAGTATGTGAGGTCAGGTTCTGATGACTAGGTTGTACAATTAACAATATAAGTGTTCCTTAAAGCAATGTGCTTGTGGAACCAAAGAAATGTGATTTTGAAAAACTCTATTTTCCACAAGAAAACAATGTGAAGCATGTTTATTGTGATATTATTTGTAATTGCTACAAAACTACAAAGTAACTGGAAGTTCATGATTAAGGAAAGTCCTGCTGAGTTAGATAGAGTGCATCAATTAAGCAAGTAATTTACCCAGATATTGCAAGATAGATATGTCTCAAAAGCATGCCCAGCAGAAATTACAAATTAGGTCTAATACCAGTATGCTGATATTTACAACCCCAAATTCTACACTATGGTAATCATCCCTATCGTTAGTGGTGCAGAACAAATCATTCCAAAATTTAAGTGACTTAAAATAATAATGTTATGCATTGAGTTATGTCTTCTGGATTTCTATGTTGAAGCCTCAAGCCCTGATGTGATTATATGACAGAATTATGGATAACTACAGAGTTAAGGTTAAATGAGGTTATAGGGTGGGGACCTCATCCAATATGATTAATATTTCTATAAGAGAAATACCAGAACTAATTCTTCACCTCCTCCTTTCCCTCCATCTCCTCCCCATCCTTTTCTCCTCTTTCCTCCTCCCCATCCTCCTTTCCCTCCTCCTCCTCTCCCTTCATCCCCTCCCTCCCATCTTTCTTTATATTCTTATTTCTCACATTCTCACACTCACCTTCCCTGTCTCTCTACAACTAACTGTCAGAACAAGAAGAGAACTGACTGCAAGGTAGGGAAGGTCCTCAGTAGCAGCCAAATATGTTGGTGCTCTGATAGCATACTTGAGTACTGCAGACCTGTATGAAAATACATTTGTAAAAAATGGGGGGGAGTATCAATGAAATGACTCATAATGATATACTGTTGTATTCATAAATCAATGCCTTATTCAGTCATCATCAGGGAAGCATCTTTCTACACAGATAGGAACAGATGTAGAAACCCACAGGCAGATGTAGTAGAAGGAATTATTTAGCCCTCAAATTTGTCGCTGTAAGTCTACCCAAATGAGACCAGTAAAGGAAGACACAACTCAATAATTATGGTATAAATTGCACGCCTAGATTGGGTAGATTTACCACTACACTACTCTAATCCCCCGCTATGAGATCCCTTATAACTTGCGGTTCAGCGTGGTTGTCCAGCTCTGTCGCTGGCTTCCTTCTGCTTCAGCTTCCTCCTGCTTCTCCTTCTGCTTCTCTTTCTGCTTCTCTCCTGTAGACTTCCTTCTCTTCTGCTTCTGCTCTGCCTTTTATATCCCCTAAAACTTTTCCCCGCCTCCCCCTCTACTACCCAATCTCTGGATCTAGTCTTTATTTTACAGGTTTTAATTGGACAGAAGGTTTACAAGATGTCATCTGTGTACAGATTCAATCATCCTCTGCAGCCCCTCCCAGAAGGGTGGAACTAGGATCAAAATACAAGCCTGGGGCTATCCACAACACTGATTCAATCCTCCTCTGGAGCCCCTCTCAGTGGGGTGGAACTAGGATCAAAATACAAGGCTGAGGCTATCCACAACAGGCAGATATGAGAGAGAGAGAGAGAGAGAGAGAGAGAGAGAGAGAGAGAGAGTTCTTAGAGCTCACAGTTCTAAATGGGATGTCTTCATAAAATCCCTTACCTCAGAGTTCAGAGAACAGGCAAAAGAGGAGCAAAAAGAGTATAGGACCCAGAGGGGATGGAAGGCACCTTGAGAACAAGACACTCTAAATCAACTGAGGAAGAATAATATGAACTCACAAAGACAGAAGCAGAAGATCTTTGCATATATATTTTAGCTTTCAGCTTAGCATTTTTATGGGACTCCTGAATGTGTGAATGAGTTGGTCTCTGACTCTTGTGCATTCTCTTGAGGCTCCTTTTCTCCTGTTGCCTTGGGCAGCCTTGTTGGTATGGGTTTTGTTTTATCTTATTAGATTTTATTTTGTCACATTTGATTTCTATCTCTTAGAGGACTATTCTTTTCTAATGGGAGACAGAAAGAAAATGGATCTGGAGAAGAGGAAGGAGGGGAGGAAAAGAAGGAGTAGAGGGAGGAGAAACTGTAATTGGGATGTATTGCATGAGAAAAGAATCTATTTTCAATAAAGAGGTTAAAAAACTTATATTATCTAAACCACTAGCCCATGATACACTGTTGTAGCAAGCTGAGTTGACAAACACAGAACTCAACCTTTGGGTTGGGCATGCATCAAAGGGAAATTTCATTTCTATACCACTCAGTCACAGTTGGGGCAGCAATATAATCGACTGACGCTTGATTGTTTCTTTCTCTGCACCTGGGGACTGAAAGTCCTGGGCCCTCAGCATCTCTCTATGCAGAAGTGGGCTCTTTGGCATGGTAGCCTTATCTGTACTTCTTATGCATTGACTCAATATGTGTTCATATGTGTACACAATTGTACAAATACATGCAAGTCTGTGAAGGCCATATGTTGATATCCAATGCTTTTCTCAATCATTTACCTTAGTTTTACAGAGTCTCTCTAACTGGCCCTAGAGTTGACAATTCAGCTATACTGAGTAACCAGCCAGCCCAGAAGATCTTCCTTTCTTTGCCCAACTTCCCAATGTGAAAACAAGTTTTATAAATATAGTACACACACACACACACACACACACACACACACACACACACACACACACGCTTTAAAAGCACTATTCTAAGTATACATGGTTTAGTCAATAGAAAGCAATGAGTCTATTGTGTGTCAGTTCTGTATTTAGTTTCAAGAGGTCATGTCCAATTCTCTTACTTTTGGATTCCTACCTCCACCTTAAAAAACAACCCTGAATTGGTTTACTGGAGGATGAAAGACCCTGTGGAGGAAAATTGAAGGGTATTCCAACTGTTGCCTGTTCCCAATTGGCCTGTTCCTTCCCTTGCCAAGCTGATTAACCAGCTGATCACAGATACATGAACAAGCTCAGACCAGATAAGAATCAGAGCTCTCATGGATCTCTGTACCCAAAAGGAATACACTGTACTAAGCCAATGAATAATGAGTTGATATGCTCCACAGCCATAATAAATGATACAAAGTTCTTGCCTTAGTTAGAGCTTCCATTGCTTTGAAGAGATAGCATCATCACAGGAACTCTTATAAAGGAAAGCATTTAATTAGGACTGGCTTGCAGTTTGAGGTTTTAGTCCATTATCATCATGTTGGGAAACATAATGGCATGCATGGTGCTGGATAAAGACCTCAGACTTCTACATCTTGATCCTAGAGCAACAAAAGGAGACTTTGTACCACACTGGGTGTGATTTGAGCATATTTGATCTCAAAGCCCACCTCCACAGTTCCAAACTTCCTCCAACAAGACCACAACTACTCCAACAACCTCCTAATAGTGCCACTCTCTATGGGCCAAGCATTCAAACACTTGAATCTACAGAGGCCAAACCTATTCGAACCACCAAATCTTGTTATATTATTCTCTAAGTTTTCTATATTTCACTATTATTTAAGACAAGCAAGAACCAGAATGAATGAAAGTGGAATAAGATGAAGAATTAAAGCTACATTGGTAGAATTGATAAAAGGATCAAATCTAAAAGGGCTAAAATTTGGTCTTTTATTTGACTTCCATGAATAATAAAATTCCAAAGTTACTTAGTACTTGGAAGGAAGTTATACATCATGAACCAAATACCACTTTAAATGATTAAAACAGGGGCTGGAGTGATTGGGAACACTGGCTTCTCTTTCAGAGGATCCATGATCAATTTCCATACTCATATGGCAGCTCACAGCTGTCTGTAAACTCAGTTCCAAGAGATCTGATGTCTTCTTATTGCCTAGGTGAATACCAATAGGCATGCTTATTGTACCCAGACATACCTACAGGCAGAACACCTATACACATAAAAGTACATTAAATTAATAAGTATTTTTAAAGTATCAAAACAAGAGAATCCCACTAATTACAATAAGAAGCTACAACCCAGAATGTTCATACTTGCTAACACAAACTGATAACTGTACTTAATCTTTATTTATTCCCTATAATGAATAGATATAAAGTAAAAAGTTGCTACTTCTATTGAGCATAGTGGCAATTTGAAACAAATCAACATACCATGAAGAGCAAAATAAGACTTAGTCAACTCAATTTCCCCAGCCAAAAATTCTCAAGAATAGAAATATTTTTTACTTACCCAGTAGCATCTTTATGATTTAATCTTTTTTAAAAAATTAATTTAATGATGAGAGGGCTTTTTTCTGGCACATGGTTCATTGTTTGGTACATTTAAAAGAAAAATAGATGGCTCCATTAAATAAAGATTACTTCAACAGCACCCTCCACTGGTTAAGGCTCTGATAAAGCAAGTATACTTCAAAGATAGAGACATAACAGGTAGCAAGAAAGACTGTTCCTCATACTCTCTCTCCAAAATGTTTATGCTGGGACATTTTGTAGGATTTATAGCAAAAGGGACTATCTAGATAACTGAGAACACAGCATGAGCTGAAGTGATCAAAGTCCTCATGTCTACACAAATGAGGGAGTACTTATCACTTTATAGCTATTGCATTTTTATTTAATTTTGTTCTTTATGAAATCTGCAACTTTTCAAATATCAAAATATTCATAAGAAAGCAAAGCTTTTTAAAGACTAGATGTCCTATATGTGTGGTTGAAACAACAAGATGTGTGTGTGTGTGTGTGTGTGTGTAAGGGAAAGAGAGAGAGAAAAAGGGAGAGAGAAGAGAGAGAGAGAGAGAGAGAGAGAGAGAGAGAGTCCTGAGACTTTCAGGGGCTTCTGTGAGGTTTGGCACATAGAACAGATGAAAATTAATTGTTAAGTGAGGCAGCCATTACGTCCCTGTCCTCTTGGAGCAGTGCACATAAAGACAATGGTGGGAAATCAGTGTCACTAGGTCAAGGGCACTTGACAGCTCAGAACCAATAAATGCTCTTCAATCATATTTACACAGGACACATCACTTTAAGAGAAAGTGATTTCCACAGCCATAATCTCTACTCATGTGAAAATCTCAAGGCTTTTGTGGAAGTTCCTATCCAGTACATATTTCTGCTGTCAGACTACTTCTGTCACCGCATTCAAACCATGAAGTGCATTCTCTGCTGATTCCACTATTATGGCAGGAAAATGACCTGTAACATTCTTTGGAGGAGCTTGGCACTTTGCATATATTAGAGAAATACAAGAGGAAAAATATGTTAGCAACGAAGTTTATGGAAAGTCATGCAACTACACTTTACATTTCATAGAATAAAGAGGCTGACTGATTTTCGAGACTAAGGCAGGAGGACCTGTCAAGACAGGAAAAATCTACATATTCTCATATTTTCAAGGGCAGTTGTCAACTTTTTTTCCATCTACAAAATCTTGATGGTAAGTGACAAAATGAAAAATGTGCCAAAATGTATTATTTGACCTCCTTTTTTACCCTCATAGTTCTCATGTTCAAAGAACTTAATAGATAGGGACACGGGAACATATGTTTTACTAGGTATGAGGAGTAGACAAAATTTGAGAACAATCTGATTGAAATCAATGACAAAAGCCTCATTTTTTAATGATCACTTTAATGGAAGTGACCTTGGTTTCCCATGTACGGGGGGTGTCTAAAAATGTATCTCTCAGAAGTAATGTGGGATAGCTCTGATTTGTAGCAACTGAATACATATGAGAAACAAATTTTCTGGGTCTGCACCACACCCTAGAGCAGTGAGCGTCCCTCATGAGTATCCCTCATTGATGATAGCACAAAGGAAGAAGCTAGCTTTGGGCACAGGGTGCTGTTTACACCAAGAGCTTTCACCTACACTGGAATACCCTAAGAGAGCCTCCACCCCTCCCAGGTAATTTCCAGATGGGGAGGAATAAGAAGTAATTAACCATTTCACTGCTAGCTGAAGATAACTGATCCATTCAAAGGCTTCTTTCTCCCAGCTCACTGGTCAGGTATCAAAGCACAGTCTTGCTTCCTGACCCAGGATGGAATTTTATTCCTTAATCATATCCTCCTGGCTGCTTCACTGGCTAGCTCCAGAGAGATCACAGCCCCGTTATTTACTAGAATTAAGGAGCTTGGGGAGCCAGGTGGGGGGAGACAGAGGGCATTTTTATCATAGTAGCACTCTCCAGCATCAATACAGCTAAAGGTCAGCCGGCATTTCCATCAAAACCTCCCGATTTCCAGCCATTTATAACTTGGCTATAAAAATCACTCTTGGCTGCAATTCGGTAAGTGGTACCTCAGCTGAGCGGAAAATTGTCTGCTCTCGGCGGCTGTTGGTTTGTTTTGGTTTGCCTTTTGTTTTTGTGATTTGAGAAAAACAGTTATTTGAAAGATATCATTTAAACGTGACCCCTTCTGAAGGAGAAACGTGAACAATTTAAAACATTCATTTGTATTTTCACCTCCAGTGGCTTTGGCTTCGGCTGCACAGTGAAGAGTATCCTGGTCTCATTTACTTTTGGCATTTCCAAGAAGCCAAGATGAGGGACTCTGTCCTTCAAATACAACTGGTTAGCAGAAAGCTTGAGGCTTGTACTGAAGGTGTGGATGACCAGCGGTGGAGTGACGGCTGGAACATGTTTCCCTCCAATTAAGACTGAGCTCTTGTGCTGCCTGGAGCCCTCTGTTTTAATTTCCACAAGGTTCTGTTGGCAGTGTAGGAATGGAGGCAAGAGGATCCAATAAAGAATCCTCTGGATGAACCCAATCATTCTGACTCAGAGCTTCATGAGTTCCCTGGGTTGTTGCTCTAGACTGATTACCAGGGCTGGGTTGGGTATTAGGCTTCCCTTTCCTCTGTACTGGATAGAGCCTGACAGTTCACTGGCAGATGACAGAGATCAAAGACCCTGGGGCCCATGGGGATACTGGGAAGCTGAGAGTTGGAACAGTGAAAAAGGAGCCCAGCCAGCTGTGTAAGCCCAAGTAAGGAGCCAGACAGGGGCTTTCTACTATGCATTCCTAGACACCAAGGAAAGGCATTCTGGCTCCCCTCTGAACCCACTCTGGTCAGCTGCTGATGCTCCAAGTATATCTGTTTCCATTATTTCTAGGAAAGAGGGCCATGCTTATTTCACCAACAAAGAAAGAACAAATAGAAAGGCCTCTGAGGTTTTGAGAAATAATGAATGTTTTTATGGCATCTCTGGAATGTTAGCTGGCCCTGTCTCAGGCTGGGGTCTAGGTGTGGGAAGAAGGGCTAATACATTTGAAATATTCCCTGAGATTTTAAAAATGAAAAGAGGATGCTCTAATTCTTTTTCTCATGGAGCAATGCACCAAAAGTTGAGAGCTACATAAGCTGCAAGGCTAAAAGGACAAGGGTGTCCACTACTGTCACCTCAGGTTCATCCCTACTCCACCTCTATCTCAACCCATGCAACTATAAATGGAAAAGCTCTAGAGCCCTGACCCTCATGCCAGATGGATTATCCTCCAGCTGCTCTGAAACTCTCTTACCTGGGCTGCCTAGTGTTCACCAGACCAGTAGGCCTGAAGACAGAGAATGGAGAAGTGGTTGTTTGCTATATTGCTGGAGCTTGAACAGTCAGCCTAGAGCCTTTGCAAATATCCTTGCAGAGCAGGACAAAGAAGGATAAAGAGTCCGGAGGATGGCCAGGGGACAGGTCTCTGCAATTGCTGTGTTTGGCCAGAAGTCTAAGGGTTCTACCTCTGAACTAGCTACTCAAGTGTGTTATAAAAACATTTTGCACAAGACTGAAGCTAGACAACGATGTCAATCTGTGTGTATGCTGACTTTTGAGTACTTAGAGATTATTTACAACTTTGATGTAGGTTCTTTGAAGTATGGAGGTGGATTTTTTGCAAAACCTCCTTTGGGCTAAGCTCAGGGGTACCCAGAGCATATGGGAATACAGGGATAGTCTAATTTTACCTCATTTGTTCCACTGCTGAGATCAGCGATCTGTTTCTCAGCTTCCGGAAATCATGGCCACCTAAGTTTTCATTTGCAATGACTTGTTTATTTCTAGTTCCTTCTCCTCTCCTTGGCTTTCTCTAGTTCCTATTTACACCCATTGTCCTCTCCTTTGTTCACTGGAAGTTCTATTATTACTCTCAGGGTGCCTAATGGTTATTTTTCTCTTTTTGCATGTTATAATATAATGTATCTTATCCTATTTGTATATCAAAATTAATATTTATTCATAACCATAGGCTAAAAAAAATGCCTTGGAAGGCATACTTACTTGTTCCTCTTGTTCCTCTCTGGCCCATTTCCAAATTCAAGACTTCACTAAGCTAGTTTAGTTTGAGGCTGTTATTGACTTTTAATTGCTGTATTTCTCTTTCAACCCAAGAGCCCTTACTTAAACTTGTAAAAATCCCTTTTATAAAGCCAAAAGTAATTTCTTAATCTTTATCAAATACAAAAGCAAATTCCATTTGGATTCAATATTAAATTCATCATAAAGCCCATTTAGACCTATTTAATACATTCTGGAAAACTTTGGTTGGGTTCTAGAAAAGGGCAAAGTGGCTGAGCTATAAATGACTATAACATGTTACTTAAGTCATGGTAAGAGCTAGGCCTCAGGACATACACAGAAGCAGGAATGGATGAGAAGGGTCCATGTTTGGAGGCAGAGATCATTCAAAAAACAAAGGTGAGAGGAAACCAGAAGACAGCAGATGCAGCTATGAATCCATGTCAGCTATGGAATCCAGACCAGGACAGTGCAATGCTTGATGTTGGCACAGAGTGGAAGCTCCTTATATCCTTAGCAGATTACAAAGCACTTTTCATGTAATCTAAGATCTAATGCTTCTCACTTGACAATCCAAGTACTATCACTGCCTGTAGGACTGTGAAAGGCAACCTGATTTCTGGTTGAACCAGGTTTCAAACCCCAGTGACCCAGCAGGTGACCCCACAGGGTCCCCTGCAAGGGACGGTAGGCATTTGCCATGCTCTCAGACTCCAGGCTCCTAACATGAGGCTACAGCCCTCCATAGATTTGTGTCCTTTAGTCACATAGGGCAACCCCCCTAGCCCCTCCACAGGTAGAAGGTGTAACTACAGATCATGGAGCCTCAAGACAGATCTCCATATTAATAAAGTACCTAAAGGCCAGAGGGGAGTAGCCAATTAAATATTCTTTCCCATACCCTCCTCCCTACAAAAGGTATTTAACCTCAGACCTGTCCTAAGAAAACTGGGGTACAGTTTCTCATCCACTTTCCACCATGAAAATAAACATCTTAAGACTATGGACTGTTTCTCTTTTTTGGGATCAGCTATTGGGGAACAGTGGAGCAGGCCTTCATTTACAGAGCTACTGTCTGATCTCCCATAGAAGACCTCTCTGCGTTCCCAGCCATGGAGACCACCAACCTAAGCAAGCTAGTGAGACTCTCATCCCTGTGGAACACAGCCAGAATCTTTCTCCCTTTCTCTCCCTTCAGCCACAGGCCAATCCAACCCATACATCCCCACTTCGTTCCCGGCTCTTTTGTGACTTCCCCAGCAGTGCCTCGGTGCCTAAGAGCCTGAGAACCAGAGGAGCTAGCTCTGGCCCCCCACAGAACTTCAGACTGAGCTCCCAAATGCCTGGTATGGGATCCCATGGTTTCACATAGCCCGATGCTGGCTTGGGAAGAGCACAATCAAACTTCCCATGCCTCTGTCTTCCCAGAGTGTCCCTAGCTCTGTGGTGAGATAGACAGACATGGGACACATTAACCCAACAACTGCCTCTCTTACATAGGAAAAGAAACTGAGAGTTAAAGTTTTCTCAGTTCATTGTGTGTGAGGCTGAAGGAGATAATGACAGTTTAGGAGCCCAGGATCCTTTAATCTTTAATCTAAATCCATATCTACAGAGAACAGAGATTTGTTTTTCAGTTGTTGATGGTGTTATATTTTGTTTCATTTGTTTGTAAAGTGGCGGAATTTGAAACCAGAACCTTTCTAGGCAAGAACCTGCCTAGCAAGCCCATATCACAAGGGTTTGAATGCAACACTGGTGGGAAATGATGACAGCTTTCAGTCAAAACAGCTATGCTGAAATTTCTGGATTCTATCTTGTTCTCTGATGCATCTGAGATGCAAGGTTCAAGAAGTTGCTTTAACTACTCCTGATTGTCATTTCTTGAACAGCCATTTATGGGCATTCTATGAGTTTGATCCCTGGCACCACCCCCAGACACATCAAACTAGCAGTGGATTTGACAGTTCTGACTACTGGCACGAAATTCACTAGCCTGTGCAGGGCACAGACATCAAGAAATATGTCTCTCTGTAAATACAATACAGGGAACTTAGCTACTGTGGCAGCCAGGAGCAGGAAAGGACGTTGCTCTCAGGTCCCCAAATGAGGAAAAAAGATGATATATGATGTTTGGTAAGATATTAATCTTCCTTGACACTTCTAGATAATCAACTAGAGTCATTCTTGGGAACAATTGCTTTTCAAGGATAAAAGTGAATAAACAGGGAGGGGCTTATCCAATCTGACAGTACACCATTGATGAGATGCTGACTGGCTTGAGTTTATTGAAGGCCGCTTGGCAATTAGGCTTAAGGATTTTCTGACAAGGCAGTGATTGTAGGATGTTTTGTATTCCATTTATCTCATGCACCCTGGAGTCATCTCAGCAGAAGTGCCAAGGCTGTGTGTAGGAGACCCATAACAGGTCAAAGCTATTGTCCTCCAGGTTCACAACATTGTGAAACATTTTTTTTTGTTTGTTTGTATCTCTGTGAGAACCGGCATCATCTGAACGTCTCTAGGCCAGCAGAGGTGCAGAGTGATACTGTTTCTCATTGTGTAGAGATAAATGCAGGATGACTGATAAACCATGGAAAACAAACTCCATGAGTGAGACCCTTAGTGCCATGCCAGATACAGTAAGAGTTGTGGTCTTTAGCCCTGAGTAATAACTCAAATTAACTTCAAGGCAGTGTCTAGGGGCTGGAAGAAGGATAAGGTACTGGGTCTTTTCATAAGAACTGGATTAGGGAGTTGCAAGTTGAGAAGACTACCTCAATGCTATTCATGAATATGATAGTATAATTCTCTAAGTGTAACAATAAAACCGCAGCCATTATGTTAGCAAATCCATCCAGTGGCCATAATCATAAAGTACTCTAATATGTCAACATGTTTGACCTGAGCATTTGAATTTAAAGTTGAGATTTTTATTCATTATTCCCCTGTTGGAACTCAGTTCTGTGATTTCTTTATTTTTAACAGAGATAGCCTGTGGCTGTCTACATTCCTCCCAGTGCTTCTGCCAGGCTGCCGTTCACAGCTGCGTGCTTGCTTTGTACCAATCTCTTTTCCAGAAAGGCAAAGATGAAAAGCTTAAGATGGCTTTCTTGAAAGATCTTGAGTCAGCATGGAGGAAGACATGGAAATGGCTAACTGACAGAATAAGGGCTGAAGTGGGTCTGGGTTAAAAAAAAGCATGTGAGCCCAGGCAGATCACATGGGTACCCCAAGCTCCTGCTGTTTCTGTGTCAGAGAGAAGGAATCTCAGGGAATGGCCTCTGACCCAAATCCAGAATGCTTTCCATTGAACCAAAAAGGCTTGCATAATCAGTCACATTTTGATCAATAAATTTTCATTAATTTAAAAATTCTAAAAGTTGCTAAGATGCTCTTTGAACCTGTTAGAGCAGTTTTCCACGCATGCCTATATACTGATTTTTTTTTCAGTCTCTAAATCCCAGGAGCCACTCTTAGCTTTTTCTGTATCTCAGATTCATCACAATCAGCAAGAAAACGGTTCATTCCTCATTCTTGCTCCCCAGCTTCTGTATACTGTAGTCTGTGGACTCTATCAGGTGCAGCTCTTCTTGAACAAGCATATCACAGCTGAGATGCAGGAACACAGAGTCTCCTCAAAGGCAATCACCATGAAAGAGGTTACAGATTTATTCTAATGACACTGAGATTGCGCAAAGTCATGTCCCATTAGGAACTTCCCTTTTGCAACTACATTTGACATGTGCAATTTCTTTAGTTTTGAATTGCTTAAAATGGTGGTAAAACTGTCCTCTTCCAAGGCTGGCTTTGATTTTTTTTTTTTTTTTTTGAAACAGCCACAAAAAAAAAAATATCAAGGGATGGTTTGCATTGAAGGCCTTTAATTTTCTGACATTTCATAGTAGCTCATAATCTGATTCAATGAGTAATTCTGAAGTCTTTGAGTACTGTTATTAGGAATACAGTAAAAAGACACTTTCCTGTGGTGACCTCTTTAATGAAGTATAGAACTCTATTCTTACTAATCAGTGAAGAAAGATAAATGGAGACATAATATTTATACACCTTTTATGGGGTATGTTATAGTAGTTTGATATGTCTATATAATGTATAGTAATTCATTCCTTTAAATATTACTCTTTGGAGTCTCAGAATTTAATAGCCTGAAATAAACATTTTTTGACCCACAGTTATCCTAGTGTGCTAGAACACCAGAATTTCTCCTCTCTGTATTTGGTGCAACTTTATTTAGAGTTTTGCTTTTCCCTTCATTTCTCCATCTCCAGGGACCAGTATCCCATGCATTTTCTCCAAGATTAATTAATTTGTTTCTACAAATGAATAAGAACATGTGGTATTTGCCTTTCTGTGACTTATTTTGCTCAATAATCTTCATTTCCATCCACATTACTAAAAGTGACAGGATTCTATTCTCATCAAAGTTGGATAACTTGGTGAGATAGTATATCCCACTCTTTATCCATTTGCTTGTGTCTGGGCTTTTGCTGTTATGGATGGTGCTTCAGTAAACAAAGTGTAAGTGCCTTTTTGTGTAGCCTTTTCATCTCTGCTGTGTACAGTGGTGGGATTAATGAATCAAGTCATTCTGGTTTTAGTTGTCTGGGAAACCTTCATGTTTGTTTTCATTCCAGCCATACTAATTTGCATTCCTACCAACCATGGAATGGTCCCTTTCCCCAAACCAACACATGCACTACTAAGATTCCTTACTCAGTACTAGTCATTCTGACTGTCATTAGATAATGTTTCATTGTCCTGATGATTTGCATTTTCCCTATGATTAGTGAGGTAGAGCATTTTTTTCTTGTGCCTCTTAGCTTCCTGCATTTCCTCTTTAAGAAACACCTACTGAAATCTTCAGTTGATTTTACATCTCATTTACTTATTCATTCAGTTTGTAGTGCTTCCTTGCTAACCAAGCACTCTCCTGTTTCACAGCCCTGGCCAATCTAGCCCATTGTCTTAGTTAGGGTTCCAATTACTGTGATAAAGCATCATTACTAAAAGCACCTTGGGATGAAAGGGTTTATTTCATCTTCCAACTCTGAGGGAAAAGTCATCACTGAGGGAAATCTGGGCAGGAATTCAAGCAGGGAAGGAATCTGGAGGCAGAAGCTGAAGCACAAACCATCAAAGGATGAAGCTTACTGCTTTTCCTCATGACTTATTCAGTCTGCTTTCTAATAAAATCAGTACAACTAGCCCAGGTTGTCTCCACCCACAGTGAGCTGGACTCTTCCACATCAATTATCAATCAATAAAATGCCCCCACAGAGTTAACTAAGTGAGTTCAAAAGCATTATAGGTAATTTGCCATTGCTTTTGTTTACCCCAAGAAATGGAAAGTAAGTCCCTATTGCTAAAGAAACCATGAATTTTGGATATGAGATACCAGAGGTTCCAAGCTAGATCTTAACTGAAAGCCTTCTCTTTGAGGACAGCTTTCATAATTCCAAAAGGTGCTATGCAATCTTCCAAAGGAGAGAAGCAACTACCAGCTATGTGTACATAGCTATGATGCCTATAAACCACAACAATGGCCATCATGGTACAATAACCCTTAAGATTGCAGTAGTGGCACACATACCTTGGTGATAACCCACAGCTCTCTAATTTAGATTTAAGGGTTGGCCAACAACTAGAAAATCGTACCTGGTACTGAAAATCTAGCCAATTACCCAGAGCTAGTAAAATCATAGATCTTGGAGAAGAATCTATACCCACCTCTCTACTGAACTAACACAATCCCTAACTACATTCTAAATATTTGTACTTATATTCACAGATCAACATAGTCCCCAATCTTCATTAAGGAACCTTCTCTTTACAACAAATAGAAACCAGTAACAACAACAACAACAACAAAACACATGACCAATCAAAATGCAGAATGTGGAGAACAGTACCAACTGATACATCTTAACACAACTCTGCATCTAACTTCAAGGATCGTTGAGAAAATGGGTGGTGAAAGGATTGTAAGAGCCAGAGATAGTAGTTTACTATAAGACTGTATCTTTTAGTAGTGTCAGAAGCTATACCCATAAATTCCCACCAACAGGATTATCTACACATGAGCAGAAGGATAATACCAATAGATATGCTAACATGGAAGGGGGAAAGGTCATGGAGCCTTAACTCTAGGCAAGTAACTATAGGCAGCTAAGGTATGCTGAGAGCAGAAGAAACAGTCTTCCTCAGAATAGCCAGCTGGTTATTCAATACCAAATGATCACCAATGAAAACATATATGCAAGTAACATTTACAGAACTGAGTAGGTGGTATTTATGTATTTAGAAATATAATACAACTATAAATATACTGGCAATAAAGTTAAAGAGCCATGAAACTTAAAGAGAGCAAGGAGGAGGGTACATGGGATATTTGAATATTAAGAAGGGAGAAATGGTGCAGTTATAATCTCAAAAACGAAAAAGGCCGGGGCTGGAGAGATGGCTCAGTAGTTAAGAGCACTGGTTGCTCTTTCAGAGGTCCTGAATTCAATTCCCAATACCTACTTAAACATCTGAAACTCTAATCCTATGAGATCCAATGCCTATTTTGTTTCTAAACAGACAAATGTGGTGTGTTTGTGCAACAAATATATACACAAAGTGTATATATTTGTGTATATAATATATATAAATATTAAATACACATATATACACATATGTGTATATATTTATGTATATATATATATATATATATAATAAATAAATCTTCAAAAATTTATTAAAGAATACCCTACAAGTTTACCTACAGAGTAGTCTTATGGAGACATATTCTCAATTGAGATTCTCTCTTCTCAGATGATTTCAGCTTGTGTCAAGTTTATATAAAATCTAGCCAATCTACTCATCTTTAATTGGCTTGTTGGGGTTTTAGTTTTCAACTTTTTAACTTATTTATATAGTCTGGATTTTTTGTTGCTGTTAAATGAATAATGTACGTGAATTTTCTCCCATTCTGTAGGTTTTTCTTCACTCTGTTGCTTGTTCTCTTTGCTATGCAGTAGTTTCTTTTTTTTTTTTAAATTTATTTAGTTATTTAAATTGCATCATAATTTACTTATTTACACAGGGGTTATAAACACAAAAAGGCAGGATGTGGGGAAGGGAATGGCATCGTAGCATAGGTGTTCAGGGGAGTACAGATACCTTTCAGAACAGGGTATCAGCTGGGTGTAGGTTCAGGGAACAGGTCACTATGACTCTGCCTATGTTCACTTGTCCTTATCTAAGTTGGACTGTCTACCGAGGCTGCCTATTTATAAGACCTATGACTACTTGGGCTGGTAAATTTCCACAGAAGCCGCCTGTTTACAATAGCTTATAGCCTGCTGTTTCAGTGTTTTCCACAGAGACCCAAGACTTGGTTTAGCATGCATGTATGTCAGGACTTTGCTGACTTTGGGCCTATGGCTGATTTTAGGCCTTTAGTTATATGTAGGGCTGCTCCTGACATCTCCTCCCTTCTCTAAGTATAGAAGGGCCTTGGTGATTCTATTCTTGCGAAGGTGGGGATAGAGGCCTGACCTCCAATAATTGAAGGGAACCTTGTAATGGCTCAGGTCCTCCTGTCGTTGTCCAGTGAGGCATGAAGGCCATACCCATCCCATGTCTTTTTCCTGGAGAGGGATACTTTTGACATCAACCCCTATGCAGTCAGGCTTGTCCCTCAGGGAACCCAGATAGATATTTTAAACTTTTATTTATATTCCCTTGCAGTGCTTAGCCTCTGAAGCCTAAGCAAGAATTCAGATCGCCAGACAGAGAGGGTTCTGGGTAGCCCCTCTCTGCTTGGTCTAGGGTGAAAGTCTCTTCTTTTAGGTTGGGTGGAGATGGGTTTGAAGAACACCCTGGATAAAGTAGCAACCTCATCTTGAGTCTCGTGGTCCTCCATAGCTAACTTATGATAATGTATCTGAATAGGTTTTGCTACCGAATTATCTATCTGTTGTATCACAAAGTTAGTCAGCCTATTTAAGGCCCGGGACTAAAAGAAATCAGCAGAGATAACCCAGTTAATGTCCCAAGATGGGAGGAAGTGGGTTGACAACCATAGAGAGGTTGAAAACCAGTCCTTGTACCAGCTTTCATATTCCTTTTCTCTTTCTCACTCTGTCATTTCTTCTGGGCCTTCTCTGACCTTTTTCATGTTCTCTTTAACCATCCCTGTCTTGACTATGTAAGGGCAACATTCTTCTTTAAGGGCTGTACACAGTCAAGAGCTGTACACAGTCTTTTCTATTGTAGAAGAATAAATCAAGTCCAATAAAGTCCTTTGCAATTTTTGGAGATCAATTCAGACATCGAAACAAGGGATTTCTTCAGATTAGTGATGTCAATCTCTAGCTGTTTGGTGTCCTTGTCAATGGCCCATCAAAGATCTGAGTAGTGTAAGTCTGGAGGCCACATCAGGATTAGAGCTTCTACCAGCAGACATCACAGGTGTTTCCTTTTTACCTGTTCTCAGACTGGAGGTTTAGACCCTGGGAGCTCTGGTTGAATCTTTTGATACTCATTTTAAAAAGGACAAAAGCACCCTCACTTTGGTCTTCCTCCTTCTTCTTGAGTTTCATGAGGTCTATGCATTGCGTCTTAGGTATTGTGTGCTTTTGGGCTAATATCTGCTTATCAGTGACTGGATACCATGTGTGTTCTTTTGTGATTGGGTCATCTCACTCAGGATGATATTTTATAGCTCTACCATTTGCCTAAGAATTTCATGAACTCATTGTTTTTAATAGCTGAGTAGTACTCCATTGTGTAAATGTACCACATTTTCTGTATCCATTCTTCTGTTGAAGGACATCTGGGTTCTTTCCAGCTCCTGGCTATTATAAATAAGGCCACTATGAACATAGTGGAGCATGTGGCCCTGTTGTATGTTGAAATATCTTCTGGGTATATGCCCAGGAGTGGTATAGCTGGGTCCTCAGGTAACACTACGTTCAATTTTCTGAGTACCTACAGACTGCTTTCCATAGTGGTTGTACCAGCTTACAATCCCACCAACAATGGAGGAGTGTTCCTCTTTCTCCAATCCTTGCCAACATCTGCTGTCACCTGTGTTTTGGATCTTAGCCATTCTGACTGGTGTGAGGTGGAATCTCAGTGTTGTTTTCATTTGCATTTCCCTGATGACTAGGGATGCTGAACACTTCTTTAGATGCTTCTCAACCATTCGAGTTTCCTCAGTTGAGAGTTCTTTGTTCAGCTCTGTACCCCATGTTTTAATAGGGTTATTTGATTGTCTGGAATCTAGTTTCTTCAGTTCTTTGTATACCTTGGATATTAGCCCTCTATCAGATGTAAGGTTGGTGAAGATCTTTTCCCAATCTGTTGGTTCCCCTTTGTCCTATTGACAGTGTCCTTTGCTTTACAGAAGCTTTGCAGTTTTATGAGATCCCATTTGTCAATTCTTGATCTTAGAGCAAAAGCCATTGGTGTTCTGTTCAGGAACTTTTCCCCTGTGCCCATGTGCTCAAGGCTTTTCCCTATTTTCTCTTCTATTAGTTTCAGTGTAGCTGGTTTTATGTGGAGGTCCTTGATCCACTTGGAATTGAGCTTTTTACAAGGAGATAAGTATGGATCAATTTGCATTCTTCTACATGTTGACCTCCAGTTGGACCAGCACCATTTGTTGAAAATGCTGTCTTTTTTCCATTGGATGGTTTGAGCTCCTTTGTCGAAGATCAAGTGACCATAGGTATGGGGGTTCATTTCTGGGTCTTCTATTCTATTCCATTGATCCTCCTGCCTGTCTTTGTTCCAATACCATGCCGTTTTTATCACTATTGCTTTGTAGTACAGCTTGAAATCAGGGATGGTGATTCCCCCAGAAGTTCTTTTATTGTTGAGAGTAGTTTTTGCTATCCTGGGGTTTTTGTTATTCCAAATGAATTTTAAGATTGCTCTTTCTATCTCTGTAAAGTACTAAGTGGGAATTTTGATGGGGATTGCATTAAATCTGTAGATTGCTTTCGGCAAGATAGCCTTTTACTATATTAATCCTTAAATCCAGGAGCATGGGAGATCTTTCCATCTTCTGAGATCTCCTTCTATTTCTATCTTCAGGGGCTTAAATGTTCTTGTCATACAGGTCTTTTACTTGCTTGGTTAGATTCACACCAAGGTATTTTAAATTTTTTGTGACTATTGTGAATGGTGTCGTTTCCATGATTTCTTTCTCAGTCAGTTTATCCTTTGTGTGGAGGAATGCTACTGATTTGTTTGAGTTAATTTTATACCCAGCTACTTTGCTAAAGTTGTTTTTCAGGTTTAGGAGTTCTCTGGTGGAAGTTTTGGGGTCACTTAAGTATACTATCATATCATCTGCAAATAGTGAAACTTGACTTCTTCCTTTCCAATTTGTATCCCTTTGATCTCCTTTTGTTGCCTAATTGCTCTGGCTAGGACTTCCAGTACTATATTGAATAGGTAGGGGAAGAGTGGGCAGCCTTGTCTAGTCCCTGATTTTAATGGGATTGCTTCAATTTCTCTCCATTTAGTTTAATGTGGCTACTGGCTTGCTGTATATTGCTTTTACTATGTTTAGGTATGAACCTTGAATTCCTGATCTTTCCAAGACTTTTATCATGAAGGGGTGTTGAATTTTGTCAAATGCTTTCTTAGCATCTAGAGATATGATCTTTTTTTTTTTTTTCTTTGAGTTTATTTATATAGTGGATTAGTTGATGGATTTCCATATATTGAACCAACCCTGCATTCCTGGGATAAAGCCTACTTGATCATGATGGATAAGTGTTTTGATGTGTTCTTGGATTCAGTTCGAGAGAATTTTATTCATATTTTTGCATCGATATTCATAAGGGAGATTGGTCTGAAGTTCTCTTTTCTTGTTGGGTCTTTGTGTGGTTTAGGTATGAGCATAATTGTGGCTTCATAGAATGAATTAGGTAGTGTTCCTTCCATTTCTATTTTGTGGAGTAGTTTGAAGAGAATTGGTATTAGATCTTCCTTGAAGGGATTGATAGAATTCTGCACTAAAACCGTCTGGACCTGGACTTTTTTTGGTGGGAGACTTTTAATGACTGCTTCTATTTCTTTCAGGTTATGGGACTGTTTAGATGGTTTATCTGCTCCTGATTTAACTTTGGTAACTGGTACTTGTCTAGAAAATTGTCTATTTCATCCAGATTTTCCAATTTTGTTGAGTATAGGCTTTGTAGTAGGATCTGATGATTTGTTGAATTTCCTCGTTATCTGTTGTTATGTAACCCTTTTGGGTTCTGATTTTATTGATTTGGATACTGTCTCTCTGCCCTCTGATTAGTCTGGCTAAGGGTTTATCTATTTTGTTGATTTTCTCAAAGAACCAGCTCCTGGTTTTATTGATTCTTTGTATAATTCTTTTGTTTCTATTTGGTTGATTTCAGCCCTGAGTTTAATTATTTCCTGCCGTTGTACTCCTCTTGGGTGTATTTGCTTCTTTTTGTTCTAGAGCTTTCAGGTGTGTTGTCAACCTGCTAGTGTGTTCTCTCTCCAGTTCTTTTTGTATGCACTTAGAGCTATGAGTTTTCCTCTTAGCACTGCTTTCATTGTGTCCCATAGGTTTTGGTATGATATGTCTTCATTTTCATTAAATTCTAAAAAGTCTTTAATGTCTTTCTTTATTTCTTTCCTCACCCCATTATCAATGAGTAGAGTATTGTTCAGTTTCCATGTGAATGTGGTTTTCCATTGTCTTTGTCGTTATTGAAGACCAGCTTTAGACCATGGTGATCTGATATGATGCATGGGATTATTTCGATTTTTTTGTATCTGTTGAGGCCTGTCTTGTGACCAATTATATGGTCTATTTTGGAGAAGGTACATGAGGTGCTGAGAAAAAGGTATATTCTTTTGTTTTAGGGTGAAATGTTCTATAGATATCTGTTAAGTCCATTTGGTTCATAACTTCTGTTAGTTTCGATGTACCTCTGTCTAGTTTCCTTTTCCATGATCTGTCCAGTGCTGACAGTGGGGTGTTGAAGTCTCCCACTATTATTGTGTGAGGTGCAATGCTGCTTTGAGCTTTAGTAAGGTTTCTTTTATGAAAGTGGGTGCTCTTGCATTTGGTGCATAAATGTTCAGAATTGAGAGTTCATGTTGGTTGACTTTTCCTTTGAAAAATATGAAATGACCTTCCTTATCCTTTTTGATATCTTTAAGTTGAAAGTCAATTTTATTCGATATTAGAATGGCTACTCCAGCTTGTTTCTTAGGACCATTTGCTTGAAAAATTGTTTTCCAGCCTTTACTCTAAGGTAGTGTCTGTCCTTGTCACTGAGGTGGGTTTCCTGTATACAGCAAAATGTTGGCTCCTGTTTGCGTATCCAGTCTGTTATCCTATATCTTTTTATTGGGGAATTGAGTCCATTGACATTAAGAGATATTAAGGAGAGGAGACTGTTGCTTCCTGTTATTTTTGCTAAAAGGGAGGCATTGTTTGTGTGGCTATCTTCTTTTGGGTTTGTTGGAGGTGGATTACTTTCTTGCTCTTTCTAGTGTATGATTGCTCTCCTTGTATTGGGGCTTTCCTGCTATTATCCTTTGTAATGCTGTGTTTGTGGAAAGATATTGTGTAAATTTGGTTTTGTCGTGGAATATCTTGGTTTCTCCATCTATGGTAATTGAGAGTTTTGCTGGATACAGTAGCCTAGGCTGGCATTTGTGTTCTCTTAGGGTCTGCATGACATCTGACCAGGATCTTCTGGCTTTCATAGTCTCTGGTGAGAAGTCCGGTGTAATTCTTATAGGTCTGCCTTTATATGTTACTTGGCCTTTTTCTCTTACTGCTTTTAAAATTCTTTCTTTGTTTTGTGCATTTTGTGTTTTGATTATTATGTGACGGGAGGTATTTCTTTTCTGGTCTAGTCTATTTGGTGTTCTGTAGGCTTCATGTATGATTATGGGCATCTCGTTCCTTAGGTTAGGGAAGTTTTCTTCTATGATTTTGTTGAAGATATTTACTGGCCCTTTAAGTTGTGAATCTTTGTTGCGCCTGCCTTGACCAGCAATTAAGACACAACAAGGTCGGATTCTTCTCTTGGACGGGGACGGGGACTGGACCGGGACCTAGGGACAGTGACCCCCAGCAGCAGAAAGGAGCTGCTTATATATCTTCCCAAGGCAGGCTGGGTGACGTGTTCTCTCAGGATAGGTTAAGCTGCCAATACCTCATTAGCATAAGCCCACTAGGGAGGGGCACGAGGTTGACGAATGCACAAAGGACTTGTTTACCAGTTATCTGAGCTGGCCACACTGGAAGCCAGCTGCTTACTTTGTCAGGTGCTAGTCATACCACTTTGCAATTGTCCCAGGTGCTATCTTAAACAAGGCTGCCTACAAATCTTCACTCTCTTCTATACCTATTATCCTTAGGTTTGGTCTTCTCATTGTGTCCTGGATTTCCTGGATGTTTTGTGTTAAGAGTTTTTTGCATTTTGTGTTTTCCTTGACAGTTGTGTCAATATTTTCTATGGTATCTTCTGCACCTGAGATTCTCTCTTCTATCTCTTGTATTCTGTTGGTGATGCTTGTGTCTGTGACTCCTGATTTCTTTCTTAGGTTTTCTATCTCCAGAGTAGTCTCCCTTTGTGATTTCTTTATTATTTCTATTTCCATTTTTATGTCCTGGATGGTTTTGTTCAAATCCTTCACCTGTTTGGCTGTGTTCTCTTGTGATTCTTTAAGGGCTTCTACCTGTTTACCTGTGTTCTCTTTGAATTCTTTGAGAGTGTTATTTACGTGCTTCTTAAAGTCCTCCATCATCATCATTAGAAGTGATTTTAGATCTGACTCTTGCTTTCCTGGTGATATGGGAGTTCAGGACTTAATGTGGGAGAACTAGGTTCTGATGATGTCATGTGCTCTGGGTTGCTGGCCCTTGTATTCTTGCGCTTGCCTTTTGCCATCTGGTTCTCCTTGGTGCTACCTGTGCTGTCTCTGACTGGAACCTGTCTTTCCTATTCTCTTGGTTGTGTCAGAACTGTTTAGGTTGGGTGTTGCTTCTGAGGTTAGCGCTAGGGCCCAAGATCTGCTCAGTGCTTGGGTCCAGACAGGAAGGAACCAGTGCTCTGGGCCAGGAGTGAGTTCCCGGATCCCTGTGGGTCCTTGTTACTCCCTGTTTGGGGCAAGTGTTGCTGCCTCCTTGCTTAACAGGCTCCTCTGGTTAGAGCTCCTGGGAGCCAAACTTTCTCTGGGTTCTGTGAGATTGGGTGCAGAGTTGCCGCCGGAGATTGCTGAGTGCTTGGGCCCAAACTGGAAGGAACCAGTGCTCCGGATCAGGAGTGAAATCCCTGGGTCCGGTGGGTCCCAGTGGGTCCCAGTTACTCCCTGTTTGGGGTGGGTGCTGCTGTCTCCCTACCTGAGATACTGCCCGGGTCAGAGCTCCTGGTTGCCCCACTTCTGCCGGGTTTCCTGAGGTTCAGTGCAGAGCCGCCGCCCGGGATCAGCTCCGTGCCTGGGCCCAGACTTATGCAGTAGTTTCTTAGTGTGTATCTGTGTTTATACTTGCGTCATCTGTACCTTTGGGATCTTGTATGAAAAAAAATAGGTCTGGAAATATTTTTCCTGTTTCTTTGTAGTAATTTTTACTTGGCAATACAATAGAAGGGTATAGCCTCATTGTCATGTGTCTAGACCATTTGAAGAGACTGTCTTTCCCCCCTGTGTCCTCAGAGCCATTTTCAAAAAGTCAATAATTTGTACAAATGTAGACTGATGTCTTACTTTTTCATTCATCTCATTGGTTTGTCTGTCTTTATGTAGGTGCTGTGCTGTTTGAGATATCATAGCTTTTGATTATGTTTTGAAATCAGATATTATGAAACATCCTACTCCTCCCCCACAATCCTCAGAATCACTTTGGATGTTCTGGATCTTTTGTGATTCTATATGAATTTTACCATATCCTTTGTATCTGTAAAGTCACTCATATTTGGATAGGATTTCCATTATATCCACAGACATGTTACTTTGTGTAGTTTGATGATTTCAACTATGTGTATTCTTCTGATCTATGAACATATGATTTCATTCCAATTTTTGATACAATTATATTTCTATTTTATAATCTGAGTTTTTTAATTATAGAGATGTGTCATTTCTGTGCTATAGGTTGTCTAAATCATTTTATGTTTTAAGCTGTTGTGATGCTTTGCTGGCTTTTTATCAGCAATTTTATTGCTGATGTGTAAACATGCCACCAGATTTGGGATTTCTCAAATTTGTTATCACTCTTAACCATCTTCTCACAAAGTATTTAGGGTTTCTTTATAAAACAATTTCACCTATATACATGCATACTCCTTCCTTTCCAATTTGGACACTTTTATTTTCTTTCCCTTGCTAAGACTACTACTGCTATATTAAACAAGCACAGCCAAAGTGAGTGTCCCTGCCTTGGTCTCACCTTAGAGAAAATGCTCTTAGCATTTCCTAGTTCAGTGTGATGTGGCCTGTGGGTTTACATATACATCCTTCAGTATTTTGAGATGTGTCTTTTCTATTCTTTGTTTCTTGGGGTTTGTCTTGAAGGGATCTAAATCTTACCAATGCTTTATCTGCATCTAGTGAGGCTGTCACTTAGTTCCTGTTTATTATTTCTGATGTTTTTATCACCTTTATTGAGTTGCATATGTTTTGCCGCCCTCCCATTCGTAGGGTGAATTCTACCTGATTATGGGATGTGCTAATGAATATGATTTGCTGGAGTGTTTCGGTAATTTTGTTTGTGTTCTTTGTTTTCTGTTTGTTTCATTGGTTGATTGATTTCTATTTTATTTTGCACAGGGTCCTATGTAGCTCCAACTATCCTGAAACTCACTTGTACAGCAAGTTAGGCTTGAACGCACAGAGATCTACTTGCCTCTGAGACTGAGTGCTGAGATTAAGGTGTGCAGTATCATGCCTGACTCTTGATTTGCTCCTTTTAATTGAGAAGTTTTGCATCTATATTTAGTGAGCTCCAGATCCATGGCTTTCTTTCTTGTGTATTTTTCTGGTTTTAATGTAAAGATAATGCTGGTCTTGACATAATAAGTTGGCAGAATTTAGTCTGAAATAATGCACATTTTATTTGTCTCTAGACATTTTATTTACCTTTTTAATTTCTTCAGTTACTCCTTGGTATTTTGGACCATGCCATTTCATTTCTATTCTTCTATTCTTGCTATTCTAATAGAGTTTTATTTCATTTGGTCTAAGACATGTGTTATACTTCAACTTTTTAAATTGTTTGATTTGTGTCCAAATGCATTCTTTCTAGTGACTCTTCATGCTCCTATGGAAGGAATATGTTTACCAATCAAGAGATACAGCTGTCTGAATTGATGTTATTTTTAAAAGAAGACTTAATTGTATGTCACTTTTAAGAAACTCATGTGACTTGTAGAGTTATAATAGGCTAAAATGAAGGGTTTAAGGGGGATTTATGTAAATAGAAATAAAAAATGAGTATGGCAAGCTGTAGTCATATCAGAGAAAATGAACTTTAAATAAAAACTATACTGCTGGGTCTGGGCTTAGTCAGAGAAAATGAACCTAATCCTCAAGAGGCTAAAGGCCCAGTAGTCAGAGAAATGCTCTATGAATAACTCTAGATCTATGGCTTAGAGCATAGTTCAAGGTTCTTTTGCTGATTTTCTCTATATACAATTTATTTTGAACATATGTATTCATTTCTATCATGAATTACCTTTATGCTGTGGGAATTTCATTCATCTATTTAGTATAGTCTTGGTAATCTGGCATCCCACCCTCTTCTCATCTCCCTGCTACTCCATAGCAATCTTCCACCTGTTTCCCTGAAAGCTTCTTCCTCAAATTCATGTTGTGTTGTTTTGTATTTTTGGTGTGTGTGTGTGTGTGAGTGTGTGTGTGTGTGTGTGTGTGTGTGTGTGGTGTGTGTGTTGTGATTCACTGAATGTAATGGGCTCCGTATATGCCCCTAAGGGTTTGAAACTGTCCATCATAACCTAGTGAATTTCTTAGTGGACATAACTGAAGACAATTACTATGATTCTCCTAAAATCAACCACTAGCTATTATTTCATCAGGGAGAGGTAGGGCACTTTAAGCCCTGCTGGGATCCACAATCAACCAATGAGAAGTCCAGTGGAGATAACCTAAGCTGATGTTGGCTCTACCTTGCAGTGAATGTGCCATGCCCAAAAAGTATCATTTCTTTATAGCCCTTCTCCCTATCATCTGGCTTATTTTCTTTTTATCTCTTCTTCTGTGACTTCTGTGGCTTATGGGAGATGGTATAAATGATATATTTATGGCCACGTATTCAGCTGTCACTTGCCAGCTTAAACTCAAAACTCAAGATGCTACTATACTGAAAATATTTGGGTTTTTTTTTGGTTGTTGTTGTTTTTGGTTTGTTTTTGGTTTTTGATGAATTGACCTTTTATCAATATATAATGAATTTTGTTTATCTTACTAGTTTTTTTTTTTAAAGTCCAAATTTTATTCCCCTCTCTGTCCACTCTCCAATTGTTCCACATCCTATACCTCCTCCCCACTACCCTGTCTCCAAAAAGATGTCTCCACAAGGATGTCTCCACTCCCCACCCCACCAGACCTCTAAACTCCCTGGTCTCTTGAGGGTTAGGTGCATCTTCTCTGACTAAACCCAGACCCAGCAGTATAGTTTTTATTTAAAGTCTACTTTCGTGGATATGACCATAGCTTGCCATATTTATTCTTGATTTCTATTTACATGAATCCATTTTTAAACCCTTCATTTTAGCCTATTATAACTCTACCAGTCACATGAGTTTCTTAAAAGTGACATACAATTGAGTTGTCTTTTTAAAATAACATCAATTCAGACAGGCTGTGTCTCTTGATTGGTAAACTTAATCCAGTAACATTCACAGTTATTATTTTTAATTTTATATTTTAATAAGCATACAAAGTACTAGGTCTCATTATAACATTTTGAGTACAGTTTTTTGGTGATCCTCCCATCCCTCTCTCCCATGTATATCCTTCTATTTCCAGTAGCCTTCCTTCTCATCATGGTTTCTATTTTCCTTCCTGTCTGCCTTGGCATATCTTTTCCCCTTCTCATGGTCACCTTTCTGGTTTCTAGGTTATTGTTGACAATTGCTCACAGGTAGGACCTTCCTTCCATCATTTTTCTGTCCTCTGCTTGTTTTATAAATTATATATTACTTTCTTCTACCTTGCTGTTTATGTCTACGATGAGATGGGTTAAGTCATGCTAAGGTTTAATATTCTCTTTTAAGTAGCTTCTTTACACTAAGTTTTGTACACCCACATGTTTTCATGACACTCCACACATAATCATGTTTATTAACATTTTTCTCTAGTGTAAGACTCTACTATGTGACTTGGTGGTCTGTGATGATTCCCTTCCAGTTCAGGTTATTATTTCTCCATCATCCCTAAAGGTTTGTTGCTTGTTTGTTTGTTTGTTTGTTGTTTGTTTTGTCATGGCATAGTATCCTTAATTAGCAGTTTTATGTTAATTAAGGACTTTAAATAAACCACCCATTCCCATCTTCCCTTTAAGGTTTCTCCCCAGAAACCTACTGTAAATGTAAGTCTCTTGTATGTTGACTAGATGCACTTCCTTTGCTGTTTTTAAAATTCTGTACCAAGTCTTTGGCAATTTAACTATGTAACGTGTCTTGGTGATGGTATTTTGGGGTTGACTCTAGTTGTGGTCCCTTGAGCTTCTTGTATCTGAGTGTCTACATCATTTGTAAGATTTTAGATGTATTTTTCAGCTCTGATTTTATAAAACATGTTCTCCATGCTTTTGTTCTTTTCTTCTCCCCCTGGGATTCTTTTCAAGGAAACATTTCTTTGCTTAATGGTGTCTCATAAATCTCATGGGCTTTCTTCATTTTCTTTTCTCCTTTTTGAACTGTGTTAACTCAGAAGGTCTGTCCTCATCCACAAATTCAAAAACCTCCTCCTTCTACTTTTCTGCTCTACGGTGTAAGCTTATGTGGAATTTTCATTTCACTGATTGAAATTCAACTTCATGATTTCAAATTGATTCCCTTTTCATGATTTTTGCCGTTTTGGGGAACTTCTCATTCATTATTTGGATTAATTTTCTCAACTCTTTATATTTGTTTATCTCTTTTCTCTTGCATGTTGCTGAGGTTGCCTTGGATCTTAGTTGGGAAATTTTTAAGTGCATTTCATAGATGTCCTTCAAATTGGACTGTACTTAGAAATAATTGTCTTTTTTCTTTAGAGGTGTCATGTTTCTCAAGCGTCTTTCATGATGCCTGTGTACTGGGTAGAGCAATTGCCTCTTCTACCTTGGCAGAAATAGCTTTTGTAAGATATTTTTAGGCGAGATTTAAAGCATCAAGTGCTTTGAATTTGGATGTAGGTGAGCTTTAAAGTATCCTCTGTTTGATTTATTCCATTTTGATCCACATCAGCAGTGTTTGAGTTTTGTAATAGTCTAGGTTGCTGCAGTTCACAGAACTAACTAGATGACTTTGCAGGTAACATAGGTTTCCAAGGCTGCATTCCCCAGGTGCCACAGATGAAAGCTCTGATGACATGGGGCTCACGGCACAACTGTCAGTCTTGGTGGACCAGGTAATGAAGAGTCTGTCCATAGGCTCCATGGGCTATTCACAGGTGATTTACAGGATTACTAAGAACCAGCTATAATCCCCAGTCCATAGTATGCAAATGAGACCATCACCAGAATCTTCATAGTGAATGTGGGAGATGATGTTTGGGCCTGCTGTCCCATCAGTTCTGGATCCACAAGATAGAATGGGATTTTACTGAAGTCCTGCAGGACAAGCAAAGTTACTTTGTTTTCTGTGACACTGTCAGCCACAAACTTGAAGTACAAGGTGTAGAGGGGAATCTTTGCCCAGGTCCTGTGGGATAATTTCAGGCTTATAACATTGGTAGTAACTCTTCCACATTTTAGGAATCCACATCATGCTATATCCAGATTTAAGGAACAACCATGAGTAATAACAAGAATTTTTACACAAGAGATATGGTACTCAGTCTACGTGCTATGAAGAAGACTCTAGAGTCTCTAGTGGTCTCAACCTTCCTAATGCTGTGGTTCTTTAATACAGTTCTCTATGATTTGGTGATCTCTAACCATACAATTATTTTCAATGCTACTTCATAACTCTAAATTTTCTACTGTTATGAATTGTAATGTTGAAACATCTGTTTTTCCGAAGGTCTTTTGCAACCCCTGTGAAAGGATCATTTCACCCTCAAAGAGTTTATGACCCTCAGGCTGAGAATGGCTGCCCTAGACCCACTGGGGCATATACAGGCAACATTAAACTGTAGCATGGGTATACACGATCCTAAAGGTTCAGGGTGTGATTGTCACCTTACCTAGGTCTCATGGGTTGAATATGGTAGACTGGAGCTTCCACATTGTGTCTCTGAAGTCCTAGAGTTGTAGGACATGAATAATAATGTTATATCATGAGTAGCAGGGGATGAGGAGGGCAAGGCTTTTGCTGTTGGTAATCATGGCTCTGGAACTGCAGGACATATGTACCATAACTGTAGTCTTAAGGCCTTGAGCTGTGACTAAGACTTTCTCTAATTGTTGAGGGGCAAGTGTAACTGACTCTAGATTCGAAGCACTGATAGCCTGATGCTGAAGGGTTCCAGGAACTTTTTCACAGGTCTGAGAGACTGACACAGCTGGTGCTGTGATCATTTGCACTAGTGGTTGCAGTTCTACACCGTGGCTGTACAGATCTAATAGAGGTGGCTGGTAGAAATGTGTCACCTGGTAAGCTCATTTGTTTCTGGGCCTAAGCAACTGATGGTTGTATTTGTGGATCTGTAGGATAGGTTCTGCAGTTGAGACATTCCTCATTTTTGAAGACATAAATGTGAATGATGCTGCAAGTTTGTTACAGCTTGCCTTGGTCCCAAGGTTGTGAACTAGGGAGTAGAGCTTTCTATCTTCTAGCAGGGCAAGTGCTAATCAGACTTATGGTATTCTGTTTGAGGCAATGACAATCTTTGGACTTGAACTCATAAGACCTTGGGGGATGGACATTTGTCTACCCTGTGGGGGGGGGGAGGTGAGCACAGGCTCAAGATTTCTAGTAATACTAGGGCCCCATGCTTGCCCCAGAGCAGGATGATGACTAGCAAAAGCCACTATTGCAACTTGGCTTTGGGGCATGAGTTCCTTCTTTAGAGCAAAGCAATTGGTCTTTATCTTACTGGCTGCTCACACCAGTTTATGAAGCCTGCGAGGTTGTATAATGCTCCTTAGTTGGAGCTGCAGGAGAGCTGTTATGATTGAGGTCACAGTAACTTTCTCACTCCCGTTCTGTCCCTCACCTACCCCTACCTCTAACTGGCAAGGGAGCAAGGGTTATGGCTGAAACTGACATTTACCATGCTGATTCAGGTTACACAGCATTATGCTGACTTCCAGACTTTTCTCTCAGTCTTTCTCATTGCAATACTGTGTTCCTTGCCATTGCTGTCACCGTGGCAGCATTATGTGCCTCTCTCTATTCAGTCATCTTCCTACGCTATTTTTCTTTTCAGCCATGCTTATGTGGATTTTTCTTTCTTTCTTTTGCTTCATGATGCTGGCAATCATGCACAGGGCTTTAAGAATACTAGGGAAATGTTCTGTCACTGAGTTAGATGTACACTCAAAAGCGAATGCTAATAGTAACAGAAAAGGTTCCGAGGAAAAGATATTACCCATTAAAATAACTTTAACAGGCAGTCCCTATATTATATAACTAATTTTAACATATTACAGCATGATATTTATTATAAATCTAGTATATGTAGAGCTGGATGCTAAGCATGCTCAATTTAAAATCCTAGAGCTATGTTCAGAAGAGAACAAAAGCTGGCCATGCTCTGGTTGTATTTATCATGAACTATGTTTACTGTGTAGGTCACCTGAAAGAACAGTAGCCTGGCCTGGTTCTTCATAGGATTCTCCAAAGAGTTTTCACTAAGACAGACAGTTTTGAAGGTGCCATCATGGTCTTTTAAAAGGTTGTCCTCTTTATCCCCCAAGTTTATAAAAATTTGACCCTAAAGATGCCTGCCATACTTTGTAAACACCTACTTGAATGTACAGACTTGATGTGTATCTACTGAAGAAATGCAATCACAATACTTCCTGACATTCGCAGAGCCCTGTAGACCCTTTTAGAGCCAAGAAGGATAGAAATGTGGATGTTTCCAAATTAATGTAAGATTTGAGATGTTTCTTAGAAAACTAAGATTCCTCCTTAAAAGAAAAGAAAATGTGGTAGAATGGTATCCTCAAGAGAAAAACAAAGTTCTAAAAGTATACTTAGGCAATACAGTTTCCAAAAAGAACATCCATTCATGTCTCAACTTCCTTCAGCCTTTACTTAGTCCCCTTGTTTCCTGGATCTGGTCCTTCTTCCATTTATATCATTCAGGGAGTCTTTCTAGTTTTGTCCACTTATTTCTTCTAATCACTACTCAGTAAAGCAAGGGAGGAATCTAATGTCAGGTAGATTCCATACAGGTCTCTTAGGTTTGATGGAAAACAGAGCCATAAGAGTTATACTAGATCTTTTACTAGATGTGTTCTTGTGTTTATTGTACATTTACACCAGTTCTTTCAAAGTACTAGTAACAAAACAATGTATCTACATCACAGAGTAGATAGCTGTAGGACAGTAAAATTTCCCTCAGATAAATGAAAAGTGGTCATGTTAGAAGCAATCTGGCAGTTGTTCAGAAAGTTAAGTAGAGTAGAGCTCCCACAGGACCAGGAACTGCACTCCTGAGTATACATACTGTATTAGTTTAATTTCTGTTGCTGTGATAAAATACTCTGACAAAAACAACGCTAAGAAAGAAAGGTTGTCTTTGGCTTACACTTCTAGGTTACAATCCATCACTGAAAGGAAATCAGGGAGGAACCGGAAGTGATGAGTCATATCCACAGTAAAGAGAAGGCAGAAATGAATGCATGTGTGCCTATAGTAAACTTAGTTGTTCTATCCATACACAGTTCAGAATCCAAACCTATGGAATGGTGCTCTCCACTGTGGGTAGCCATTTCACCAATTTAATCAAGATACTGTCTCATAGACATGCACAAATTCCAATCTAATCTAGACAGTTCCTGACTGACATTCCTTTCCTAGGAAATCTAGATTGTGTCAGACTGATGATTAAAAATGATCACGTGTACCCAAGAGCACTGGAAACATATGTCACACAAAACAAATATACAAGGATACCTATAGCATCATTACTCACAATAAACAAAAGGTGTAGACATGTGCAGGTGTGGTGGTGCATGCCTTTAATCCCAGCACTCAAGAAGGCAGAAAGGCAGGTAGATCTCCAAGTTTCAGATCAGCCAGAGCTATGTAGTGAGATCCTGTCCTAATAAAATAAAATAAATTAAAAAAAAAAAAGGTGTGGCCAACCTAAACCTATAAATAAATATCTTATATCCCTACAATTGATATGATTCTATCATGAAACAAAGATTTATCCAATCATATGGCTGACACTTAAACATATATTAAGTGTACAATCACACATATATGAAATGCCCAGAACTGGTGACTTGTATATGAATTTTGAATACATTGCCAGGGTTGAGGTTTCTAGGGTGAGCAATGGAAGGTAAATGCCAGGAAGTCTAAGGTTCTATTGTGAGGTAATTACATGTTCTAACATGTGTCTTCATGGTGACTGTACAACTCTGTGATACTAAGAGCCACTGGAAATATATATACTAAATGAGTCATGTACTTGGTCTAAGAAAGAGGACCAAGGAACTTAGAGTCATCCTCAGCTGGAGAATGAGTTTGAGACCAGAATATCCATGATACTCTAGTAAAACAACAAAAGAATTGTCTCTTAATGAAGCCACAAAATAGTCTAGGCTAACTCTTATTGTTTTCCTACCTCAACACCATGGGAAATGAGGACACTTTACTATTTAAATTATTTTTAGCATTAATGTATTAATTTTTACAATTAGTCATTCCTATAGTATCATGGCCTGGACTTTTATGTTTATTGTGTCTGATCATCACAGATCTTGTCAGCCAGGGTATATTAGAAACACATGATGCTGCTTTCTGTCAGGGAACACTGGAAAGAAACTTAATTTAAAATAGTGTTATGCATGTGAATGTGCTTTCAGATACAGCCTCTAATCACATTATATAACATCAAACTGAGAGGAAAGGGGAAAAATAATAAGGAAAACTAATGGACTCCCAGAATTGATCAAGAAAGAAGGCTTAAGAAATTGCAAATGGAGGATTGTTATTTAAAGGTCTAATATTATGTCATATTAATAGCCTCTGAGTCACTCTACACTGACCTGAAACCCATGGAAAAATGCTTAATGCAGATACAAGCACCTGGACCTTGGTCTCTATGCCCCATTAAAATGAACCTGGCCTCTTAAAATAGTCTTAAATAGTAGAAACCAAAGCAAGCCTGGGAAATCTTGTTACAAAGTAAGACTACCTTACTAAGAGCTGCATGTCCAGAGCTGATTAGAGCTGGCTGCCTGTGAAAGGCCATGAGCTCGTAATGATTAAAGAGGATGAAATTATAATGTGTGCAAAAATAAATCATTATTTACTATTGCAAGGCAATTGACCAGTGCCAAATTTCTAATATGTTTTAAAAGAAACATATATAATTAGAATGAATTGGAGTATAACTATAAACCAACCCAATTGGTTTTTAATTGTTACAGTTCCTTCCCTTCATCAGGTATTTTAAACAGTGACTATAGGCAAAGCATTAGATTTTGGATATTCTGCCTGAAATGTAAGGACTGTTTTCAAAAGACACAAAGACTGGATACACAGAGTTGCCACTTACTGCAGGGAGTAGAAAGCTTGGCTGCAGACAGGGACTGTCCTTCTCTAACTATATGTCTGCTTAACTCTTTGTCAGCTTACTTTAAAGCATATTTTTGGCCTATATCAGTCTTCCCCATCTATGTGCCAAGATCAGCACAAGCTCTCACACCCGCCTCACTCTGCGGCATGAGCACGGCTATGCTGTAAAGTAAAGGGGGCAAAAAGGAGCATAGGAGGTAGGTGACCTCATATAGTCCTGAGTGGGAATTGGAATATGCTGGGTAAGGGTTTAAAAACAGACAGCAGCTCATCCTTTCTAACCTGGGAATAAATGCATCTCATTGTTATTGTGGAAAACCTACTGAGACATAACCTGAAATGAATCCTTTCATGTTTGGGTCATTTATCACTAACAGTAATGTGTTTGTGGAAGGCAGTTGAAAGAGTTACTGTCAGAAGAAATGGATTAACAGTTACAAAAATCTTTCAAGTGACCTATTGGACATAATTCCTTCAGAAATGTTTTAGAAGCTAAGTTAAAGGCATTCATTTCCTCAGGTAAAATGTATGATAGAAATCTAGTTCATGGCATCAACTAAAATCCTATGTATGTTTTCAAAATGATGATTAAGTTATTAAGAACAGCATGTTACCTTTCTGTTTCCCCAAATCAGTGTGTAAATAAATATCAGTATTCCTTTGCCAAAGATTGCCAGGAACACTCTTGTGGTTGAACCATTGAGTCAGATCCTCATTTCTGATGGGGATTATTCTTCATGAAGAACTTGTATGCCAGTAAGAAGTCCCTGGGAAAGACTTCATGGCATTTGGGGTCATGTTACATAATTTGGTGCAGGGTTCCAAAAACTGCCCATAGTTGTACATTGCTACCAGGAAGATTCTATAATTTGGTATAATTTATTTAAAAATTTATGTGTGCAGTGTTTTGCCTGCATGCATGTCTATGCACCATGCATGCAGTGCCAACAGAGACCAGGACATGGTGTCAGGTCTTTTGGTCTAGAATTATAGACAGATGTGAGCCACTACGTGGGAGCTGAGAATTGAACTTAGGAAATTGAAACTTGGTCTTCTGAAAAAGCAACCAGTGTTCTTCACCACTGTGCTGACTTTCCATCATCTATAACTTGGTATCGTAATTTGGCTATTGTCTGAAAGAATTGAAGCCAGGATGACTGTAAATAGGACTCTAGTGCCTCATGAGAGCCAGGAACACAATATTGGCCAAGTGGTGTGTAACTGCTTCTCTTATTCTATGGTATTTTCTTCCCTTTTCTTTTCCATATAATCTTCCTTCTTGATTAATCAATTTACTAGGAAGGTATAGTTGTATGTTTTCATTCCTTGCTTAAATTTTGGGATTGTTTTTATTGTACAGTTTTGCCTCATAATACCTATGAGGCTTAAAATTAATTTGCACAATAACAACCTACATGTGTTGCAATTTTATATGACCACAGAGATAACCAAAATGAACAAATAAGAGAACAAAAGAAGTATACTAATAATAAAGTTAATTTTCCATTAAATTATCTCCAAGTTTTTAACTGTTTAGTTTCCATTCATTTCCCACTATATTAAGGAACTTTGAAGTTGTTTTTGTAATTACTCTGACTGGTGAGTTTTAAATCTTCCCATGTTTTCTTCTTACCAATTAATAATACTTTCTCTTGGTCTGATAAACTTCCTTTACCATTCCATATATATCCTGTCCTATGGTGGTACTTCATATATAGTGTGGTATGGTGTGGTGGTTTGAATGAGAAATGCCCCACCTTAGGCTGGGATGTTAGAACACTTAGTTCCCAGTCACCAGTGCTGTTGGGAAGGTGTGGGTGGTACAGCCTTGCTGAAAGAAGTACTTCACTGTGGGTGGGCTTTGAGAAGTTACAGCCTCCCTGTACTTCCTGTTTACCCTTTCTGCTTTCGGCTTGCATTTCAAGAAGTGATCTTAACTTCTTGCTGCCATGACTGATGCAAACTACCAAGATTCCCTGCCAAGGTGCACTCTTATCTCTCTGGAACTGAAAACTCACATAACCTCTTCTTTCTGTAAGTTACCTTGGTTGTGGTATTTCATCACAGTGACAGAAAAGTAACTAAACCGTGTAGGAATGTCTTTATGTCTCCCTCATTTCTAAATGCTGGGAACAGTATTCTTGGCCCAGTGTTTCAGGGCAGTGAAACTTCTCTTGCCTAGCCACTACAGTTACAGCTAAGAAGTCTGCTGTACAGTAAACTGGAATATTCCTGTGTCATTTGTTCCTCCTCTTTTCAGCATCAAGAATTTTCTTTGTCTCCACTGTGGAGAGCTTGATTGCACGATGTCTTAGGATCGGCTTCTTTAAGCTAAATTGGACTGGTGAGATTTGGCTTTCCAGTGCCTGGATATTTTTATCCTTCTCTGAGTTTGAAAAGTGTTCTGCATTACTGCTTTGAATAAGCATTCTACCCTTTGGTCATGTTCAAGCTCCCCTTGAACTCTAATCATTCACACTTGTCCTAACACTGTCTAAAATTTCTCATAAATCATTCTCATTATTTTTCCTTTTCCCCCTCAAACTGTGTATTTTCAAGGAGTGTGTGTGTCTTCCAGCCCTCTAATTCTCCCATTTGTTTCTGCTCTTGATATTTTCTGTCACATTTTTATTTTGCTGAGTGTAATTTCTGTTCAAGGATCCGTTTGATTGTTTAATTGCTTCCTTTCTTTACATTCTCTCCATTAGACTATTGGAATGTTTGCGTTTTTCTCCACACTCATTTAAAGCCACTTGAAGTTCCCTGGGAGGTCTCCCTTACTGATTACTATCTGGTCAGTTTCTGGCCCTAATTAGGTCAGGTCTTGGTTTTCTGAAAGCATCTGATGCTCATTGGTATGCACTATCATCTGTGCATTGATTGTTCCAGCCTTCCCAGACTGGATTGTTTGTAACTGTCTTCCCAGGAATTCTAAGCAGGCTAACTTTCTCAAAGCCTATAGTGACTTCCACATCTCAGGAACATACATTTTCCAATCCAGATTTGCTGAAAGTGTGTTGGCATGTTGACACTGCTTCAGTACTATGCAGCACTGTAAGCTCAGGCAAAATCCAAATATACTCATGGCATGGTTGTTCAGAAAGAGCCAAGTGATTAACTTAAAAAAAAGTAGCATGTCCCACAGCTGTCTATCTGGGATCATGGGAAAATTATACCTAGTTACAGTTACTGCCCTCCAGTCAAGCCTAACTCTAGGTAGTCACTGCAGATAGGTATCCCAGGGTTCCTATATCATACTTGTGCTGACAAGCTGAGCCCATAGACCACTAAGGCTAGCATTACATTGAGGTTAAACCCACATACCTGTAAACTGTTATTGAGGTAAAAGTACGGCAACCAAATACAAGTGGAACTAACTTGAGTACACATAAGGGGTATTAAGCTTGACCAAGTGTTAGGTTTTACTAGCCCACAACTAAGTTCATGGGTAGAGTCTTTTGTCTACCTCTCCTACCTCCCCTATACCAGACGGGGTCACATCTGATAGTCTACACTGAATTCCAGACTGCAGGTGACATAAGGCACACTGAAACTCAAATGTGTCCTGTCAATGTTATGTGGATGCTATCACCAATCTAGAACCTCTGTCTGTGAGCTCTGCCTTGTGTTTGGACTTCTAGATGGGTGCTTGGTCACATCACGTGGGAGTCAAAATCTTTTATATCTTTATATACTCTGCTCCAGTATGTGGAGTGCCCACAGTTAGAGGAGTATTGGTAGGTACAGTCAACCACCTGGTCTGGAAGTTCTAGCAGTTCAGGGGCTGGGCATTGGCTCACTAGTAGAAATGGTACAGCTTTCCCAAAACTGTTGCATCATCATAAACCTAGTATGAGGCTCCAAGTCTAAGGCCTGAACCTAATTCTTGAAGGTCTTCAGAGTGGGAATTGTCTTTCTGTATACTGGGCTGCTTGGAGCCTGGGAAAGAATGATGGGCAACTTTATCTTCTTGCCTTCTTAGAGAGTGTTTCCATACATACTCTGAAAGTAGGTACTCTCCTCCTCCACCTCTGATTTCTTTAGCTCTTACAAATACAGTTAGATATGTGAGTAGCTAACCACTCAGCTGTTATCACAAAACCTTCTCCTTTTATGAGTTTGTATTTTGGGACATTAATGACAGTGGAAGGCAAAGCTAGCACCCACTCCTGTAACCCTATGCAATACCGACTTCTGGAATGGGATGACTTACACCCTTAGTGAAGGTACTTGATTCGCTCCTTCTCATGCCCTCCCTTCTCTCTTTGTCTTTGCTTAGGGGGTTAAAATCCTTTGTTACTATATACTACAGAAATCCAAGACAACCTTGCCTAACCAATAAGAAAAGGTATTGAATTAAGTTCCTCTGAGGTCTGGAGAGTGAGTCCTCTGTACAGTTTGAGAGTGAGGAGGTCTTTGCCTTTTTCCTCTTCTACGTGCCAGTTTCACTTAAGCTGCATGATCTGATGACAAATGGCTGCCAACAACTCCGAGGCTGTAGAATAAGGAAGGAGAGCATTTGTTTTCATGATATATATATTTTTTAAACCCTCAACTTTTCTCTGATACATCTTGTTTTTCTCCCACCCATAAGTTAATCAGTGTCAGCAGATAAATGCCTTTTGCACAAATAATGTTGGCAAAGAGTTAAAGAATTAAATCAGTCAGAGTTGTTTCCTGGTGGTTGGATATGGTCGAATCAATACAACCTAGAAGCAGGCTGTATACAGTAAGAGAGCATTCGGAGTATCAAAGAGGATGTAATCACAATGTCTCCATTACTGCATGCTCCGGGTCACATAACCTCTCCCACATCTCTCTTTAAATAGGTTGAAATTGAAGGGGAAAAAAGACATTGAAAAGTAAAAGTAAAATAACATAAATTATGTCTTGGAAACTTATAGAAAAAGGGAAAAATGAATAGTATTAGATTGATCTGAAAATAGAAAATAAGTAGAATCAGGCTTTTTAAAAAAGGTGATAGGATTCCATACAAAGTAACTGCAATAACAAAAAGGTATGTGACTATTCACAACTTAAACTTGGGTAAAACTGAAGGGGAGGGGGCTGGTGTGATCAAAGGCATGAACCACCACACCAGGTTTCAAGCTTGACTTAAAAAAAAAAATTCTGTCTGGCAAGATGGCTCAGAGGGTACCATCACTGGCTGTAACAGACTTTTGACATGAGCTCAACACCAGAACCCACAGAAAGATGGAAGAAAAGAACTGAATCCACAAAGTTGTCTCTATCACACATGCACCATGGCACATACAACCATACACACCTTCATACCCATACATATATATACACAGACACACAGACATACACATTGCATATACCTACCCACTCCCCCCCCATACACACACATACAAGAAAAAATATTTATCTGTGGGTAAAATGAGCCAATTCAAACCAGTATATCAAGGCAGGTTTATTGGGAAGCTCTTCTCAGATAGGTTCACTGGTCCCAAGGGAGAAGGCCATCGAAGTTGCCATAGGGTGGGAGACAAAGGAGAAGATAAATAAAAAGACAGAAAGTGAGCCTGAAAAAAGAAACAGGGAGAGGAGAGACCAAAATGTCTGGATGTATAGAAAAGAGCCTCAAGGGGACGGGAAGTCCCACCCCTGGGCTGGAAAGTTCAGGGCATGCCTTGTAACAGTTTGGGACTGAAGAGTGCTGTGAGAACCTGGAGGCCAAGTCTGCCTTGTTCAGTAAATATGCACACCAGCTGTTTATTCTGGTATCTGAATCCCAACCAACAACATACACACACACACACACACACATACACACATACACACATACACATACACATACACACTCACACATACACACACACAGTATTAAAATAAATCATGTTTCCTTAACATTTAAATGATATTATAAATATCTTATACATAAAAAGAACCACATGCTGACATAACAGGCCTAACAATGCAGTGACCTTCCATCCAGATAGAGTAGTCATTCTGGACAGAAGCTACAGAACTTCACACTGGATTTCATGCTTTAAACAAGAACAAAAAAGGCTGGACATTAGAAGACAAGGATGGACTCGGTGAGGGTACAAAAGAGGATAGAACAAGAACTTTTTTCCTAGTTCTAACTCTGTGATGGGATCTGTCATGGGATTTGCATTTTGGTGGTGGTTAAATACATTAAAGTATATTCGACAATGAAAGTAGAAATCATATCTTTAAAAAGTACTGTGTGTTGAGCAACAAAATGACTTTCTAAAAAATCCTGGCTGAAAAACATATACCCAGTGAATACTCATCAAAGAAAGCTGATAGATCTGTGTTGTTAGCATAAGCAAACATTAAAGCCCAAATACTAGAGCACATAGGTATGATAAGACATAAGCGGGGAAAAATGTCAGTTTGAAATTATATGCATATATCACAATCACAATAAAAACTAGAAACAAAAATTACTACTGAAAAATTAATGAATTAAAAAACATGTGAGAGCCATAAAGTTCTGTCTTCATAAATAATGGCTCAGAAGGCAAATTAATGAAATCATAGATTTGATCAACACAATTATTAACCTTGTCCTAACAGATATATGTCAAAACACTACATTAAAAACTACAGAATACATTTTTTCAAGCACATTTATAACAATCACTAAACTTAAAGATATATTAGTTCACAGTTCTCACCAAATACTAACAAAATCAAAGTTTAAATTAGAATTAAGACAAATTTTATGAACAACTTTAAAACACTAAATGAATCAGTCCTCACTTAAAAGGTGAAGAATTAATGAAATTAGACAAATCAAAACCATGGCTGGACTTACATGTAGATACTCTGTTAAACTGGTGGTTTGGGATCTTCCTTTCCCAACCAAAGGAGTCTGCCAGGGCATCTGTTACTTGAATAAGTTCATAAAGTACACAGCCATCAAGTAATGCTCTCTTCTAGAATGTGGAAGAGAGCTATGTGTTATCATACCTATTATTAGATCTATGGAGGTGAGATAAACGTGTAGAAGAAAAATCCAAGGACGACTTACTAATGTAATGTAATGTAAATAGCCTCAAAAGTTTTATGGAGCATAGTTAGCTGACATGATCCAGCAACATTTCAAAGCCTCTGTCAAGGGCCAAGGAAGGCCAAGACTTGTCTTAACTAAAGAAGCTACCCAGAGACCTTGTTGCAGGACATTTTGTGCTTATAGAGCTAGTGAAAGCAAGAGTAGACAGAGTGCCAAATCCCACTGCTACATACGCACACAACAGAGAGACAGAGACAGAGACAAAGAGACAGAGAGAACAAAAGACTAAAGAGGTATAGTATAAGCCATGGGGTGCTCAGGTCAACACTGCAGTTTAGATCTTTACATATTCCATAGCTACATCTGTAGGACAGCCAGACACAAAACCTCATATATAAAGAGAACTCTGGAAAAAAATAAGATACTGATACAGGACCCCTTGTAGGGAAGATGGGATATATGTAGAGATAGTCAGAGGCAGTGCCTCTCCAGCTTCCCACCCCCACTCTTTGGAAGGACCAGAAGTTATATTTCTAACACTCAAGAAAGCAGAATCCAGACCTTTGCCATTGTGAGGAATGTTAGAATGAAGTCTTTCCCATACATATGTGTAGGAGGAGCTAAGGTGGGAGGAGTTATGAGAGGAAGAAGAAGAGGAGGAGTAAAGAGGAGAGGAAGAAAAGGAAGAGGAGGAGATAGGAGACAAGAGAGGAGAATGAGAGAGAGAGAGGAGATGGAGGCGGATGTTCATATGTCTGTAGCAGTCAAAGGTAGTTGGTATATCTAGGTTGGGTATTGGGTTACACTTCTGATTGTATGAGTATCTTGTTACTGATCATTATCAAATATATAAGCCTTTGATTAATCTTTAAGCATTAGAGTGTCATCTTTCTACTGAGCCGGCATGCATGGTGGGATGGCCTGGGCAATGCCCAGCCATGTAGAGACAGCATGGGAGACTGAGCCATCTCCCATGCTGATGTCTCCTGGGTGGCAGGGCTGGTGTTTCTAGTTGGCCATTTCTAGCTGTAGCACATGGCAGCTGGGCTAGGCAGAGCCGCTGCAGCTTAGGTAGTCAGCTTGGCAGGAGACCATTTTAATTAATTACTTCAACACATATGCAATTTAGAAAAAGAGAAGTTTTAGGGGCTGGAGATACGGCTCAGTGGTTAAGATCACTGCCTGTTCTTCCCGAGCACCCAGATTCAATTCCCAAAGTCCACATGGCAGCTCACAACTATCTGTAACTCCAGTTCCAGGAGATCCAACACCCTCACACAGACATGCATGCAGGCAAAACATCAATTAATTAATTAAAAAAGAGAGTAAAAATTTATTAATATAATCCCTTGAATGAGCAGCAACAACAATAAAAACACGTAAGTTAGCATGTATTCTTGACTAAGTGTCCCAGAAGATACTGCAAGATGGAGAATAAGTTTTAACATTTTGAGAACTGTTCCACTGAACCTGTGTCTTCAGACCTCCAAATCTGACCAGAGTCATGCATGAACAAGAATGCCAAGTCAGCTGCCTTTGAGAGGAGAATGAGAGGAGAAGAGAAGATCTTGCAAGATCCAAAGTAGCTTATTTGTCGGCCACCAATACAGAGACAAATCAAACTTCTATACTTAGATAATCAAAATTAAAATGCAGAGTATGGGCTTATCTAAAGTGCTTGGAACTTTAAAGTGTTATGGATTTTTGATGTTTTGGGATCTTGGAGTATTTATGCATGATGAATACATACATGGATTGAGAATCTAATTGCCAAGTTATTTTGCAGGCACCTTATGTGTATAGCCTGGTGGTAATTTTATACAATGTCTGAAGTAATTTTGTGCATGAAATGTTTTCTATATTGTAGCTACAGGGGTTTGGGAGCCCTCCCTCCTCGGAGAGGTAGGTAGTACATTTGCTTTCTGACTGACACCAATCACAAGAGGTCAGGCACCATGTGGATATCCAAAGAATTTTAGACTTTGGGACATTTTGACTTATTTTTAGAATAATCATGTTCAAGATGATTAAAGAAAGAAAATATCTTTAAGCTTCACTGTTTTTCCTTTGTAGTGTGAGCAGTCATGGAACCAAGACACAGATCCACACTGTCACCTTCAACAGACTGAGATCACTCAATACTCTAGGAACCTGAACTTGGGCAACCCGACGTTCTCGGGCAGAAAAGAATTTTGTGGAGCTAAAGAGTTGGGTACATGCACTTTCTGTTCTACCAGAGGAAGTTGTTTTTAGTACTCACACTGGGAAGTTCACAGCCACATGTATCTCCATTGTATCTAGAGATACAATGCCCTTCTGCCCTTTCTTTAGGCATCTGTATTCACGTGCCCATTCCTCCACACAAACAAAAAAGTAAAATGTGAAGTGAATCTTTAAAAAAGAATTTTGGACTAATCAGTATAAAGTAGAATCTGAGATTTTTTTTAATTAAATATATTTTAATAGACTGTAACCATGACATTAGGAGAGAATGACTTATCAATAAAGCAAGACATAAATAAACAATTTTGGGTATAGGCTCCTTAAGAGACAGTCAATTGTAATTAACGATTTTCTCATTAGATAAATGTGGTGGTTAATGTTGATTGACAACCTGACAGGATCTAGAGTCATTGAAGAGACAAGCTTCTATGTATCGCTATGTAAAATTATCTAGATTCGGTTAATTGATGTGGGAAGACTCAGCTTCACTTTGGATGGTACCAGTCCATGGGTTTAAGTCCTAGACTGAATAGAAAGGAGAAAGAGAGCTAAGCACAGTCATCTCTCTGTGTTTACTGGTGGATGCAGTATGACTAGCTCTCTCCTTCAGTTCCTGCTCCATGACATCCCTGCAGTGATAGGCTGTCCCCTTAGACTCGGAGCCAAACAAACCCTTACTTCTTGCTCAGTTGCTTTTGTCAAATACTTTGTCATAGCAATGAGATTAATAACTGCTACTTCATATATAGTATTTCGGTTGCTTTTCCAGTGTTATTGCAAAAGGCTGCTAAGGAATCTTTGTTTTCCATTCTCCTGTTATAAATGAGATTATAGGGTAGCTCTAGAATGCCTTGGACATGAGTATAATACAATAGGGTACAATCATGAGCCATGGAAGTTTGTAAAGAGTTTAATATTTGTAATTAATATTTAACATTTCTAATAAATATCATTTCTGATGAGAGTTCTAAGATGTTTCAGGTTTGTAGCAGGGAAGGAGACTAGGTCTTTAGTGATTATTACATATGCTGGGATTCTTGCTTCTCTACTGGCAGAAAACTCCCACCAGACTCCAGGACAAAGGGCTCCTTTTCTTTGCCATGTTTTATAATTCCCCTGTCTTTGCCATGTTTTATAATTCATCCTGCCTCATTAATACTCAGAGAACAAGTTCATATATTGAGTATGAAATATAAAGGATCCTTCACTAATAGAGAGAATACCTTACAAGTGTTTCACAGCCTCACCATTGTGCTGAAGTGTGGTTATCCTTAAGCTTTCTCACAGTTTCACATCTCCGGGATGTGTCCAATCCAGGAAGAGACAGATTATCTCTGCTCTAGCTCAACCTATCTTGATAGTCCCTAAAGAATATCACCTAGGTGAAAGAGCATTAAAAGAAAAGAGACATTAAGCTCCAGTTTGATGAAAAGCCCATCTATGCTGTCTGAAACATTATCTGTTATCAAATTATTATAGGGAGAAGTGTGACCTTCTGATGCTTTGAACTGGGGATGGTTCGAGCAGGTCAAAGACCCCTGAGTGGTACTACAGTCACATTTTACATGACTTGGTGTGCTGCCAGTGTTTGTGGGAGTCAGATTTAATTTTAGTGACACTATGAAATGTAGTGTGCTGTGCATAAAATATTAATGTAGCGCATAATTGGGTAGCACAAAGTAACGGAGTCTGTGCACACTGACAAACACTGCCGGCGAAATGCTCTGTCATTTATAGACTTCCTCCCCCACATGCAAATTAACATATCTATTCTAACTCTGTCTTTGCTCCGCTTCCTCTGTTTCCCTTACATGCTGGAAATTTTATTTTATGCCCAAACAGCATAAAAGCCCACACCTTCTTGTTCAGATAATTCAGTAGCGGACCTCACAACAGAGAAGTCCATAGCTTCTCCTGGGATAAAGAGGAAAGGGTTCCTATATGGCTTTTTCATCACAATGGGCAAAAGAAGCCTTCCTTGGCATCTGATCCACATGGAGTGTACACAGGACTTCCAAAATTTGTTTATAGTTACTTTAGTTGGGACAGAAGAACGAGATTGCCTATAAATATGGTGGTAGCAAGAAACTTTCAGTAAATCAATATGTTTTGCAACCCACTTCCCTCTGATCTGAGGAAGCCTGAAAAAGAACTTATTTCCGAAACATGTGAATCTGCTCACAAAACAATGCCCTGTGAGAGGAGGTCATGGTTTCCAAGATTCTCCACTCGGATGTTGCTCTTCTTATAGGAATATACTGTTCCAATTAATGTCTGGTTCGATTTTTAAAACCTACTTAGCTTTGTTTCTGTTTTCTGTTCTGACATTTCTGCTGTCCTCCTTACTTGAAACTGTATCTTAATGTTCCTATGCTGGAAAAACATGGGTATATATGGACCTCCCCAACTGGCTGAAACACTTGTGGCAGCCTCTTGGTGCTTTATATTCTGTGTATAAGAAATTAGGGTTCAGGGAGGGTCAAATCCTCAGAAGCAGATGCTATGGGGCCCATGGTCCCTTTGTAATTTGCATGGTTCCATCATAAATCTAAAAGTTGTATAGGTCCTCACAGGCAGCATAAGACCAGGCGCGGGTTCTAGACTCACACAGTGTTATTAACTACACAACCAATTTGTGTACTTAAGGACTGCTGAAAAATAGTGTGGGTTCTGAGGGACTGCTAATAACTGTTGGATTTTCTTGAGTTTTCCAAAAGATGTTTTTAATTTCTTCTTAGGGCTCCTGAACAACTTAAACTCTTTCGCCTCAGCAGAGACCCCATTCTAAAGCTGTAAGAGAAGATAATACACCCCTAGCTTGCTCTTGTTCTCCACATGCTCTCTAACATGGACACCCATTCTATCTCCTGCTGCCTTGTCCCAAAGGAAAAGGCTGTGACTTTTCATCTACCTTTGGGTAAATGTTTTACCTAATCATGCTTTCCATTTCCATCAACTTCTGAGCCCTTCCTCCTTTCAATGCATTCTTAATGTCTCCTCTTTTGAGTTTTAGTACATTACTATTAAAATATAAGCATCATCCACTTTCTTGCTTCTTTACTGAACCATATTCATATAAAACATAACCACTGCTTGAATGTATTATAGAAGAAAGACTATTTACTTATTTATTTACTTATTCATTATACATCCTGATCACTGCCCGCTCCAGTGATCCCACCTCCTACAATCCTTCTCCAATCTCCCCTCCCCTTCTCTTCTGATCAGGTGGGCCCACCCTCACCAGATATCCCTCTACCCGGCACTCAAGTCTCTGGGAGGCTAGGTGCTTCCTCTTCCATTGAGTCCAGCCAAGTCAGCCCAGCTAGAAGAACATATCCCACATATAGGCAGCAGCTTTTGGTATAGCCCCCACTCCAGTTGTTTGGGAGCCACAAGGAAGACCAAGCTGCACATCTGCTACATATGTGCGAGAAGACAAATTTATCCTGTCTAAAGAAATACAGGCATGAGGGATAGAGCAGAGACTGAGGGAATGACCAATCAATAACCATCCAAACTTGAAATTCATCCCACAGGAAGGCACCAATCCCTAATACCATTAATGATACTCTGTTATGCTTGTAGACAGGAGCAAGTTTTCCTCTGAGAGGTTCCACCTAGCAGCAGACTCAGACAGATATAGACACCTACAGCCAAACAATGGATGAAGCTTGGGGACTCTTATGGAAGAATAGGATGAAGGATTGTGTGCCCTGAAGGAGATAGGAACTCCACAGGAAGACCAACAGAGTTAACTAACCTGGACCCTTGGGATTCTCAGAATCTGAGCCACCAACCACAGAACATACATGGGCTGGATCTAGAAAACTGGTAGACCCTTATTTTACTTTCTTCTAACCAGTATAGGCAATTATAGCCTAATGAATTCAGCCCATGCCTGATTTTTTTTTCTAAAGATGATTGATTGATTGTATGCATACACTGTAGCTGTCTTCAGACACACCAGAAGAAGGCATTAGATCCCCTTAGGAATGGTTGTGAGCCACCATGTGGTTACTGGGAATTGAACTCAGTACATCTGGAAGAAGCTCCTAACAGCTGAGCCATCTCTCCAGCCCATGCCTGATTATTTTTAATAACATTTTATTAGAGTGTAGTTGGTTCATGCCTAATCATCTAAGTATTGTATATGCCTGTTTTGTGTCACAATAATAGTTGAAAAACAGAGTAGTTATGACAGCAAACCCATGGCTGAAGTATTTATTATATGATCTGTTTTAGGAAAACTTGACTACCCTTTGCTGTCATGTATTTCTGTCCTTTCTAAAATGGATATAACTCACTCTTTAACCCAAATATCTTTCCAGTGCTTAGAGTGAAATTCAAACTTGTTAGACATTAACCGAGGTGATTCAGACATTGGCATCCACTTTCCTTCCCTGAGTCATGTCTTACTGCCTTCTGACAAGTTCCATTCTCTGACCTCCTCAGCTGTGTCATACAGAATATGCCATACTTACCTGAGGACCTGAGACTTCTACAAGGAATGTTCTTCTCTTGAAGCCTGGCCTTGCCTTTCTTGCATTCACTCTGACCAATGCTTAATTTAATTATTTTATTTAAGAGTTTACAGGCAATACATTTTGATCATATCATTCCAGCTCTCCCATATCTTCCAGGTCTTCCCCAACTCCCTATCTACCAACTTCATGTTCTTTCCTCAAGAGAAAGAAAGAAAAAAGAAAGAAGAAGAAAGAAAGAAAGAAAGAAAGAAAGAAAGAAAGAAGAAAGAAGAAGAAAGAGAGAGAAGAGAGAGAAAGAAGAGAGAGAGAAAGATCTAAGGAAGGAAGGATGGATGAGCAAACATAAAGAAAAAAACAGTCTAGGCTTCTTTTTTGTTACTCCTAAGCATGAGGCCTACCCTGGAGTATGGGTGATACACTCAATGACACTCCGTTGAAGAAAACTCATTTTTCTCTCCTAACAGGTATCAATTGCAAATAGCTTCTTGGCTAGGGGTGGGATTTTTTTTCCATGCTAGGATTTGTCTAGCTTGAATTTGTGCAGGTTCTTATACTTGATGACTCAGTCTCTGTGTGAGTTCATAGACATGTCAGTCTTGTTGTATCTGGAAAATGCTGGTTTCCTTGGAGTTGTCTACCACCACTCTCTTAAAATCTATCTGCCTTCTTTTCCTCATAGATCTCTGAGCCTTCAGAGAAGAATGTGGTGAAGGCCTGCCTTTTAGAACTGACTGTCCCAGGGTCTCTCACTCTTTTGTCCATTGTTCAGTTGTGGGTCTCTATGTTGATTGCTATCTACTGTAAGAGGAAGCTTCTCTGATGAGGGATGAGGAATGCACTGATCTATGGCTAGAGAAATGAACCTTTAAAAATCATTTTATTGCAATGTTCATTTAGCAGAATAGTAGAATTTCCCTTAGGACCTATGAGATTAAATATAATCTCAACTTCTTCATCTCATTAATGGTGTCAGGTAGTTTCTACCTCATATAGTAGACCTTAAATAAATCAAATAGTCGATGGTTATTCCTATAACATTAGTGCCACTGTTGACCAGAGTATCTTGCTGCTGTTGTAGCTGTTATAGTGGTTCATAGATGAGTGAGATGATGATTCTTGGCAAAGCTCAAAACACATATTCAGCCTGCACTGAAGATTTTACTTTGTAAAACATATCTAATTGGGGCTTTATATAGTGACTCGTTTAAAATATTTTCTTCACACACCACAAACACATACATACACACACACAAGCAACACAGACAAGCTACACACACACACACAACCACACAAATCTTATACAATGGAGGTTTCTATTGACTTTTCAAAATGTACTTCAGTGTTAGTTGTATCTCCCCATAGTCCATCCTTAGCCTGTTCTCCCATCTCCCTCTCCATTAATCCTTCTAGTCAGCTTCCCCATTTATTCTATATAACACTAAATTTATTTCCCCTTCTTTAAATCCTCTCTCCCCACTGTTTCTTACTACCTACCTAACCTCTGTGGTTATTCTGAATGAAGCACACATAAACTAAAGTTAAAAGCCAACATTTACACATAAGGAAATACATGTTTGTCTTTCTAGGTCTGAATTACCTCACTCTGGATTTTTCTAGCTCCATCCATTTACTTGAAAATTTCATTTTTTTTTTTATTATTTTTTTTTTTTTTTTTTTTTTTTTTTTTGGTTTTCGAGACAGGTTTCTCTGTGAAGTCTGGCTGTCCTGGAGCTCACTCTGTAACCAGCTGCCTCGAACTCAGAAATCCGCTGCCTCTGCCTCCCAAGTGCTGGGATTAAAGGCGTGCGCCACCACCCCCTGAAATTTCATTTTTCTTAACAACTGAATATTATTTCATCATGCAAATATAGCACATTTTCATTATCTTTTCATCAGTTGATGGGCATCTATGCTGTTTCCAATTCTTGGCTATTATTAATAGAGCAGCAATGTACAATGATGAGCAATATTTCTGTAGAGGGATATAAAGTTCTTTGGGTATATTATACAAATGGAATAGTTGGATTTTCTGATAGGTCTTATTGAAGATTATTTTAGTTATCTCCACACTGATTTCCATATCGACAATATCTTAAAAAATTATTAAAATGGACAGCATCATGTCAAAAAATGAAAATAGATTCATACCTACCACACTTGACAAACCTAAACTCCAAATTAATCAAGACCTTAACAGAAGAACAGATACCCTGAACCTGATAGCAGAGAAAGTAGGGAATATATTGAACATTTTAGCACAAGAAAAGACTTTCTGAACAAGACCCAATAGCAGAGGCATTAAGACCAACAAGAAGTAGGACCTCATGAAGCTAAAAGCTGCTACACAGCAAAGGACACCATAATTCAGGCAAAGCAACAAAATCTTTTTCAATCATACATCTGAGGGTTAGTATCTAGAACATACAAAGAACTCAAAACCTTAACATCAAGGAAACAACTCAATTAAAAATGAAATATAGAACCAATCAGAGTTCTCAACAAAAGCATAAATACTTGAAAACATTTGCAAAACACACAGAGTTGAAAATATTTGAAAATGTTCAATATTGTTAGCCATCAAAGAAATTCAAATTGAAATTACTTAGAGATTTCATTTTATGCTAGTCAAAATGTCCAAGACTAATGCTGGTGAGGATGCATGAAAGGAAATACACACTTACTGCTGATGGTAAAACAGTCTGGTCAACATTTACTGTCTCTGTAAGACTCTAATCAAGCTATACTTCCCCTAAGGAAAGATCCCTTGTGCTGGTGTCCTCCCTAGCTCCCATTCTCTCTGCACTCCCCTCAGCTCTCACCTTACAGCAGTTGCCTTGACTTCCTTTTCTTGGTCTCTTAACTATAAAATTCAGGTGGGAGAACTATAACTATAGCAAAGATCACAGTTTCTGGCATGTTAGCTGTGTTAAAGAAATATTTTTGACTAACTAAATAAATGAGTGGTATCTGCTTTTTCAAGTTATTTTTAATTAGGTTCCTTATAATTCTCTGCAGGCTTTCCCTTTATTATTTCCTTTGGTGAGCCAAAGATCAACAGTTTGCTTTAATTATTTTTGGCCATTTCTGCATTGTTTCCTATGCATTTGGGAGTTTATCTTTAAAGATTCACCTATTTGATGTCCTAGAATATTTCCTCTCTGTTTTTGGCTCATGGTTTCAGTCAAGCCTCATTTTTAATTCTCTTTTAGATGCTCTTTTTTTCTTTAAATGATGAGAGCTACAGTTTAGTCCTGCTTCCCCAGCACCATTTATTGAGAACTCCATTCTTTTTCTTGAATTGGGCTATGAATGCATAGTTTTAATCCCAAACTCTGCTCTGTTTGACTACATCTGCTTTTATAGTAGTACAGAGATGTTTTGGGTTATTTTAGTTATGTGTCCATTCCCCTCCTGACTTTCTCTCCCCTCTATCTTGCTAATCTCTTCATGGGTTTGGCTCTTTCAGGTTTCATGGTGTCATATACATATACACATGCATATATCATGTATATATGTATATGTATGTTATGTATGTAATGTATGTATATATGTATATTTATGTACATATGTGTACACACACATATATTAATTGATCAATTGGTTTTATTCCTAATGTTAAAAAAAATAACACTGGAAATTTAAAAGGATTTACATTGAACTTGTAAAGTTACTTGGGTAGTATGAACTTTTAAACAAATGTTTCTTCCCAAGAACTTGGGGTTTTTGTGGTGTGTGTGTGTGTGTGTGTGTGTCCTCTTCAGTTTCTTTCATCAATATTTTATAGTTCTTATTACAGAATGCTTTCATGACTTTGGTTACATTTACCTCTAAATTTTTAATCGTCTTTGTAGATTTTGTCTATGTGAATGGTTTCTTGATTTCTATTTCAAATAATTCACTATTAGCATACAACAATGCTACTATTTTTGTATCTTGGGCTTGTGTCCTGTAACTTAGCTGAATTCACTTATTAGTATAATAGCTGTTAGCCAGTGTTTGGGAGTCTATAAATAATAGATCATCTATGAAGAAGTGACAATTGGAATTCTTTTTACAGTATCAATTACTTGAAAGTAAGCAGTTTAAGTTCTTTGTATTATATTTTAATAGATTCTAACTATTTTTTAACTATTGATTCCTAATTTTATTGTACTCTAAGAAAAAACTTTGATATGATTTCATAATTACTCTAATTTAAATTTTATTTTTATTTTATGTATATAGGTATCTTGCTTGCATGTCTGTATCACTTGCATCCCTAGTGCCTGCAAAAGCCAGAAGTGAGTGTCAGAGCCTCTGTAACTGAAGTTACATTGGTTATGAATGAACATGTGGGTACTAAGAACCAAACACAGGTATCCTGGAAGAGCAACCAGTACTCTTAACTGCTGAGCCATCTCTCTAGTCCCTGATTTCAAGAAATTTTTTAATTGCTAATTTGATTTTTTGAGATTTATTTTGTGGACCTATTAAAGTAGTTTGAATATGCTTGGCCCAAGGAGGGCAGTATCAGGAGGTATGGCCTTGCTGGAGTAGGTGTGGCCTTGTTGAAAGAAATACGTCATTGTGGATGTGGGCTTTAAGACTCTTGTTCTAGCTGTCTGGAAGCCAGTCTTAGTGGCCTTCAGATGAAGATGTAGAACTCCCAGCTACTCCTGCACTATGCCTGTTTGGACACTGCCATGCTCCCGCCTTGATAATACTGGACTGAACCTCTGAACCTGAAAACCAACCCCAAATAAATATTGTCCTATAAGAGTTGCCTTGGTCCTGGTATGTTCAGTGGATCAGGATACAATTGTCTTTGATTGTGAATTCCTACCCATTGCCTCTCTCAGTGAGTGTGGAAATGGCAACCTGGGATGGGCATTGGGAAGCACCTCTATTGGCTGAAAATTGAGAATGCGAACATTCCATTCATTAGTCTGATCAAGCTATTAATTAATCTTTAGAGTGTAGCTCAAAATGTGAAACATTTTTGTTCAATCCATATTTGTCTTGCACATTATAAATATATTTTTATTTTTAGTAATGTAGGGGGTGGGGAGGGAGATAATAATGCCCTTGGCATGATTCAGGAAAGCAGCTGTGACAACCTCCAATCAGTTTACTTCATTTCAAACTATTTCCAATCACAAGGAAAGATTTCTTTAAGACACACTTGTACATTTCACCTGTGGATGTTTCAGCATCATCCTCAGTATGTCCCCAAATTTGCTGGTATTGAAAGGACAAAACATTATACTGGTGGTTTTTCTACTAATTATTTTTTGAAGCATTATTTTCCCAACACAAAAGAGCTTTTTTTCTCAGTATAACAAAAATTGAAATCTTAATGTGTATTCAATAGTAAATAGACAAATTTTATTTTTTATTTCCACTTGAAGAGTTACATTTTGTATGAAGTTTACAAATAATGGTTTTTATTTTGATTTTTTCAGTATAAAAAAGTTGCCTTGATGGCATATTATGATGTAATACTAATTGCTTGTAGGATAGTTGAATGTCAGTATTGAATCCTAATCTCTAGCTGCCATCTTGTAGATATGGACAATGTCACCAAGCATGTGTTTCGTATTTTGTTGCATCGTAACTGCAACTAATAAGCCAAGGAATCGACATATATTAGGTGTGTGTACTGTTTCTAAAAACACAAACTAAGAATGATAAATTATCAATATAGTTTAGTATTTGCTAATTTTACTACTCTTTTGTTATGTATATGTAGGGAAGTCATAGGGATTATAAATTCAATTTGAGTAAAGTTTAAAACCATATATTTTATGATAAAGGGCCTTTAACTTAAGATGTCCAAGCACTGAATATATTTGCTGTAAAAAGAATTATAAGAGTTTTATTTTTCTGATATTAAAAGTTACTTAATAAAACTTGTTTCCATTAAAAAAAAAAAAGAGTTGCCTTGGTCATGGTTCTGTTCACAGCATAAAACCCTGACTAAAACACCTATCTGTGATCTGCTTGAAAAGGTTTCATATACTACTAAGAAGAGTATATATTCATCAACTGCTTTTTTGGGATTGCACAGATTTTGTAGATTGCTTTTGGTAGGGTAAATCATTTTCAAAATATGAATTCTTCTAATCTATGAGCACAGAAGATCTTTATGTCATCTAGCATCTTAATTAATTTTTTCTTCAGTATCTTTAAAATTTTTATTGTAAGATTCTTTCAATTTCTTGGTTAGGTTTAGTATCCTATGTTTTTTTGTGGATAAGATTGTTTCCTTTATTTTATTATCAAGGTGTTTGTCATTAATATATATGAAGCCTGCTGGTATTTATGGGTTCTATACCCTGCCAATTCACTTAAAGTATCCATCCATTGTCTTCCAAGCCATCTTTAAGGCCTATTATGCATAGAATCATATCATCTACAAAGATAAATACTTTTGACTTCTTTTCCTATATGCAACACCTTTACTCCCTTATCTTTTCTTACCTGGAGCAGGCAAGGCTTAAACAGAGGTGGGAGTACAAGGTGGGAAAAAATTGAAATATAGGGAGGGGGTTAAACTAAGACTGTATAAAGAAGTCCTTTGGAAACATAGTATCTAAGAAGGTAATTTTAAAAGAGACTTTGAACAGCGATATCATATTAATTCTGACCCCAGAAGCCATGAGTTATTAAAGAAAAATTCTCAGTGCCAAGTGTGGGACACATCTCAAGGAGTTGTTGTCCAGAAAAGACCAAAGGACCAACAAAACTGTTTAGATTATGACCATCACCACTGATCTCCCATGAGAACTGGATGGTAAGACCCTGTTGTTGGACAAACCACAGAGCTTGGATGTAGCATACAAAGACATCATGCCTCAAACAAGCTTAAAGCTTCCTCCCTAATGGCTATCTTTCATAGTTCCAGAAATTACCAAGCACACAGATTTAACCAATCCTGCCCCAAACCCCTGCCACTTTCAACTTTGCATGCTTAAATACAAGTTGCCAGGAAAGATGTTCTTGCTGGTACAACAGTGACACAACTGTTATTGTGGTAATCAACTGATATTTAAAATTAGATTTGAAGCTGTATCTGTAGATAGATAGACATGCCCAGCATGATAATCCTGGTGAAAGGTTCATGGCTGGTGAAGTCATAGGAACTCAGAGTGAGGCTACTCCTCTTATTTTTTCTAAATAGCTACATTGTCAAACTGAATCTTATTTATATTTATACCTAGTGACTAATGCTCTCTCAGCCTTTATTGAAGAAGTTTCTAACAGGATAACTCTTGCACCTCCTCAAAGGTTCATGGGACACCATGAAAAGGAAAGAAAGAAAGAGGAGAGAAAGAGAGAGAAGAGAGAGAGAGAGAGAGAGAGAGAGAGAGAGAGAGAGAGAAGAGAGAGGAAAGAAAAGAAAACAAAAGAAAAGAAAAGAAAAGAAAAGAAAAGAAAAGAAAAGAAAAAAGAAAAGAAAAATACAAGATCTGAACAAAGTGAGGGTTGTGAAACACTATCTTATGGCACAACTGGTCATTGCAATTATGAATCCTCAGCTGCTGCAGTTATATGCACAGATCCTGTACAAGACTGAGCCAGTAGACATTCAGTCATAGGGTAGTGGTCCATGGGTTCTGCCCTACCTGGGAGAGTTAATGACAGTTCAGGGCAACTGGAAAGAAGAAAATAATTGTAATGTAGTTACTGATGCTCTAGTTGATAGCTGCACACCCACGACACATGAATAGTTCTGATTAAGCCCAAAGAGTCACTAAAGAAAATCATAAACAAAATGACACAAAAGCAGAATGTAGCCTTGGTTGGAGTGTAGTGGGTTGGTCGGATTAGAGGAGGAGGCTAAGAGAGACTGGAGGGCTGAGAATGACCAAATGTACTATATACATGCCTGCAACTGTCAAATGATAAATTGATTTTAAAACCTTTTAATCATGGTAAACTGTGTTGAAATGATGTCGTCTTGACCACTAAGATGATAATAAAACCAAACAAAAGAACAAAGAGAATACAACAATGATTAAATTTGTACCTTTACTTCCCTATATTTTCCATTTGGGTCATCCTATTTTACATCCTTCTAATATAGTTTATCTCCTAACACATCAGTTAAGTTTATCATTTTTAATTAGTTTGTTTTTTATCTATGCTATGGATATGAATTGTTTCATCATGGTTCTTATCATATTTTTGTGTAACCATTCCTACCAGTGTTATATATCCTATGTTTTCTTTTATTAATGTCTTTTACTCTCATATCAAAAAAGTACTTTAAATCTTCTTTATAAAGTTTTATCATTTTACAATTTCACACACACAACACATCACACACACATACACAAATATACACAAAGGTAGTCTCTCTTGCCTCCATTTGGGAACAGGTTAGGCACAAATATTGTGTCCCCAATTATTTACATATGGCCAAGAACTGCTGACTTCTAAAGAAAGTCCCCTAGATTTTCTGTCACACCTGTGGCCACCTATGCCAATGGACAGAGTTACATGCTGAGCCTAAAGATCATCAAGCCCAGCACGACAATAAGGTAGAAAAAAAAAAAAAGGACTCACTCACTTACTGGCTATCCCTTACTGAGTTGAGTTTGTGACCCAAGACCACAACAACCAGTACTAAGTGGTGTTATCTAGAAACAGCTGTGAAAGACTCGGTACATGGTATTACTCTAGTACTAGGTCTGTTCCAGAAGCTCTGTCCTTAAGTCAGCCTGGGAGTTGGGAGAGAATGTTAAGGTCTGTCCAGTTGTGGGTGTCACCAGCAAAGCACTGAGTCTCAAGGTGATCTTACTCATTCTCTCAAAAAACGGGGCCTTACCCCACTCTATGCTGACTGAGTTTGGAAGAAGAGATGAAGGTCATCTAGTAGGCAGGTAGGATGCTCCTTAGCTGGGTCAGATCTGAATCTCCTGGCAGGAATGACTTGATCTCAGAGCTTTAGTGAGGTCTATACTCAACCTGGCTGCAAATTTTCAACTTTTTTTTTCATTCATTTTCATTTTTTGCTACAAGATTTCTGATTTTCTTTTATTGTTTCCATTTCTGTAGTGAATATCCTGCACAAGTCCTCAAGCATCCCCTCACTTGTTTATATTGCGTGTCTATACTTTCTTGCATCTTACTGAGTTTTCTTTAGATGATTTATCTTAATAATTTTTCAAGTAGCTTATATGTTCCCTTTAAAACTGGAATCTACTTCTGGAGAACTTTCCTCCTCCTCCCCTCCTCCCCCTCTTCCCCCCTCCTCTTTCCCCTCCTCCTCTTCCCCCTCCTCCTCTCCCTCCTCCTCCTCTCCCCATCCTCTTCCTCCTCCTCCTCTCCCCTCTCCCTCCTCCTTCTTCTCCTTCAGCATCATTTCCTTGCATGATCCTGGTATCCCCACATTGATATGAGAATATCTTGGATTACAGTTGCCCTTTATATTTATGGACTGGCTCTTATGAGAAAATATTTTTCTATTTAGATAGAACAATAAGTGTTAACTTGATAGGCACTTTGGATTTGGTTATAGATTAACTTGAGACTGTCATTTATCTTAGATTTCCTCTGTCTTTATTGATGTCCATCCCCAAGGGCCAAGAACACTTGCAAGAGCTTTTACTACCAAGGTCCCATTTCTGTGATCTACTATTTCTAATGTTCCTGGGCATTTGCAAGTATTGGTTAGACTTATATTCCCTGGGTTTGAGGGAGACAGTTCCTTGTGCCTGTGGTCAAACATGAGTGACTCCTGGGCTTTTAGTGCAGCTGTCTTTGATCTTTGAGTGCATGGACATGGATGGGAAGGTCTCTAAGTCACACAGGAACTACTAATAAACCCATGGGTTTTAGCCAGTCATAGTTCTGGATCAGAAAACCTTGAGTAGCAATGGGAAATTTGCACTAGCAGCTAATCATGGACTTGGAGGACTTTGACTAATTTTTACAGGTCCAGTGTAACAGACATCAGGCTTAGAGCACTGCTAACCATATTCTTGGAGTTTTAGGACACAGATAGGACTCTTCTCTGGTACTTAAATCAATCTCAAGGCATTGACCTGGGGTGGAGACTTTCCATGGTCAGTTAGTTGAGCACGGGGGTTGGGGGATACAGCAGCCTTTGTCCTGAAGGTGTTGGAAGCTGAAGCAACTGTTTTCTTCTTACTGAAGTATATCTAGGCTAAAGCTTAGTGAGTGCTAGTGGTCGGATGTTAGCTACTAAGGCAAGATGGCTATGACTACATAGCTGCTGGAGCATCTTGAGTTCTATAAATTGATGAGATTGGACGAGACCAGATATGAGTTCTGTCTTTGGAGCAGAGTGGTTGCTTTCATACCAGCCAGCTCCTGAGAGAGAATTTTCAGCTTGTGGTACTCTAGGGTCCTCCTATAGTTACAACAGCTAGTTTGGGTCATAATTAGAGTTGCTGGAACTTTCTTTTCCTTAACAGTAGTTTTTCTGCACCATACTCATAATATCACCAGGGAGCCAGAGTTGTAATTTGCTTAGTTCTTATCTCTAGATTGCTCTTCTGATTCTCTATGCTGCTCAGGATTTCCATCACTTACTTGCTAATGTCCAAAGTCCTTCAATTGCTGTGCTCGAATTGTGTTTTCTCTTTAGTTGTCTTGGTTCTTCTCAGTGGCAGAATCACATGTACCTTCCTCTATATACAGCCATTCTTAGGTAATTCCAAGATTCTTAAGAACACAAAACGTGATGTCTGAGTAAGGGTACAGGGATACCCAGGGCTCCCCTTGCTCAGAGAAGAAGGGGAGGGGCATGAAGAAAAAGGTTGTGGTAGTGGGTAACCAGGAAGGGGGCAGAGAGCAGGATGTAATGTTAATACATAAAATAATAATAATAAATTTTTAAAAAATAAAAAAGAACACGTCTCCTATTCACCCCCTCACTCTCCCAAACACACACACACACACAAACACACACACACACCGGCTCATGGATCATTGCATACAAGGGAGTTAGACATATTTTGAGAGGAAGAGATGGTTAAAACATCAAGGAAACTGTTTTCCAGACACAACAGGGCAGATGTGTGTATGACACCACAATGGTTGTGACAGCTTGCACAAGTCTGAAGGAAGCTCCAGTCAGACAAACTCCCAGTATACATGTGAGAAAGAGAGCATAAAATTCCACCACTAACTGAGAAGCAATTAGCATTTGACAGCTGCTGAGTGTGAGAGAGTCACTTTTCCTTAAAGATGTGACCCCTGACAAACTGACCACACACTAAGGCAGGTTCTTTTCCCAAGAACAGCTGAGTAAAATAAACTGCCCTTGATGAACAGAGAGGAAAAAATCAATCTCAAAGTTATGAAAGAAAGGATGGAAGGATGGAGAAGTAAAGGGAGGAACTGAGGAAAGGAAGCGAAAATATTCAGTTTTAAAAAGGTCACAAACTCATTTCCAGAAACACCCAGTCAACTTTCCTCTGTGTGTCATGATCCAGAATTGGGCAGCCCTTGCATGGGTGACTTTACCCCTAGATTCAGGAGCATCAGTCATCCATTCCTAAAGTTTCTTAGGATTGCTTCCTCTGAAAAATGGATTGCAAGAAACAGAAGTACATTCTTTAAAACAAACAAACAAACAACAACAAAAACCAAAGTTTGCAATTCTTGTAGGAAGTGGAGGAGGAAAATGAAGACTTCATAGATAAACAGCAGTATCTGAGGCCACTGATCCCAGGGCTTGGTTCTTGATAAAGAGATACTTATAAAGGACAAAGCATATGCCTTAGGACATAAGATAAAATTTGTTAATAAACCATTTAAAATACTTCACTATTCAAAGACATAACTTCTGTGTCAATCAAGATTATATTCTTAAATTAATTTCTTAATCAAAGATTTCTTAAATCTTTGACATCATAATAGTATTACATGTAAGAGAAAAGAGTAACACCGTTGTGATAGTTAGTGCTAACTTTCAACAGATCCAGAATCAACAGGGAGACTGGCCTCTGGGCATACCTTAAGGTGATTTTCTTAATTGAGTTCATTGAGACGGAAAAACTCATCCGCTCTGGGCACCAACATGCCCTTGCTGGAATCCTGAATATATAAGTGGAGAAAGTGAGCTGAGCCGATGCGTTGAATTCATTGCTCTCTGCTTCTCAACTATGGATATGAGATGATGATACTTAGACCATTAGAATACAGATATCTATAGGTGCCTGAGATTCTCTATGATAATTTTTGGAGAATTGGCCACAAAGGACATGGCTTCATGCCTATGAGGGAAAAAAATGTCTAGACACTAAACCTTAATCTCAATGTAAAGACCTATGCTTTAAGTATGACATCGGAGCAACAGTCCCTAAGCACTCACTGGCAGGTCAGTAGACACAGCTATATGTCAGTGCACACTTGTATGTATGTATAGTTACATACATGATAACCAGGGGTTTCCATGCTGTTCTGATGTTGAGTAAGACACTGAGATGAACACTTATTTTTCATGTTAGGAATGTCTAAAGGCAAACTTTACCTAAGCTAGATATATGCACAAACTCACAGTTCAGTTGATTTTGGTAAAATAAAATTATTTCTTATATACTTATCTATGAAATAAAAAGAATTCCTTGTATTGGAAAGAAAATTTCATAATAGTTTATATTACTAGAGATGTGGGATAGAACTAAGAGATACCTGGTCAGCCCTCATGCTTTATACAGTGTTCTAGACTGGGTAATGTTTTGTATTCAGTCTCATAGCTTGTTAGTGGCATACAGCTAGGCTGACACTTAGAGATTCTGATTCCTTTAAAGTTCCTTGCATTATATCCATAATGCTTCATCATTTGGAAAGATAAATTATAAAAGTAAATTGTGCTGGTTGGTTTCTGTAAACTTGACACAAATCCAGACATATCTGAGAAGAGGGACTCTTAAATGAAAAAGTGCCTCTATAAGACAAGCTTATGGGCAAGTTTGTGGGGCATTTTCTTGATTAATGACTGATGTGGGTGGTCCCAACATGGGTAGTGCCACTTTTGGTCAGGAAGTGCTGGATGGTATAAGAAAGCAGGTTGAGCAAGCCATGGGGACCAAGCCAGCAGGCTGCACTCCTTCATGGTCTCTGTTTTAGTTCCTGCCATCAGGTTCCTGCCCTGACCTTCCTTCAGTGATGGTGTGTGACTGAGGAGTTGTCAGAAGAAATAAATGCTCTTCTCCCCAAGTTGCCATTTGCCATGGTATTATATCACAGCCTTGAAACTTTGACAAAGGCATGAATGTATGTTTGCAAAAGGATTTCTCACTGTTCCAAATGCTCAGAGACTATTTATAACTGCCCCAGAGCCTTTGATGACAGCAGCACTTTCTCAGTACATGACTAATGTGGGCTTGGAGACATCAGAAGATCCCATCACAGAGATGTCACAGGAGGAAGAAGGTTCATCTTCCCTTCACAGCATCAAATGACCTCTCGGAGCTGAGCTCTTTTCACAAGCCGAGACCACAGGAGCCAGACACTGTAGTCTTTTATTCTGGGATCTGACACCTAGACTCCCTCAGTGGTCTTAGCCAACCCTTTACCTTTTCTGCTTTGTTCATCTGGAACTCCGAGATGGTATCATAATGTAGCCCACAGACAGGTGACAGACTGGCAAGAGGCATCAAAAGCACTCACAGACGATTCTTGCGATGCTCCTGTTTGTCTTTCAGATAAGTGCTTCTCTCAGTATTTAATTGGAAGTACCAGCAAGGGAGATTCATCCCATCTGCTGCTCAGTAACCCATCTGCATGCATGAGAGACTAAAGTCTCTGATACTAAAGGGAAAAGCCACCCAGATATGCTTCATCTCTAATTTGTGCACTGGGCCCATGGGCCTTTGAGCAAAGGCAGGGCGGATATTCTTTTTTCTTTTCTAGAAAACATAAAGAAAATGCTTCCAGATATTAGCAGCTTTTTGTTAATGTAAATAAGCTTTATGTAATATTCCTCCCCATTTTCCATAGTAAGCTATGTGTAGAAACAACAGATCTCTAAAACATCCTGTGAGAAAGTATTACCTGAAAAATACAGCATTGTTTCTAGAAAACCATGGCGCTTTTGAAAACAGGTCTAGGAAGCTCTATAATAAACAAACAGCAGATAGGTAAACACGTGGAACTATATTGAGACCAGCAAATTTCTTTCACCTTTACAACAATCTTTGCCTCAAGTGTGAGTTCCCATGTTGATGAACTGGTCTTCTGAAAACGTGTATTTGTGGAAATGCTGAATTGAAAGGCTTTTCCAAAACAAACAAACAAACAAAAAAACAGGACTAGCTTTTGGTCACTGGAGTCTCAAGCCTGACTATATAACCAACTTCATCTTTGAAATTTCTAAGGATCTGGTTGGATGGAAAATTACCTAGGAGACCTCTGAAAGCCTATAAATTCCTAAGACTAAGTGAATCTCTTCCACTTTAAATCCACACCATTATTTATAACCTTTTGTGTACATGATTAGACATAAGCCACAGTATCCTCTGTGTTTGCTATCAGATGCAAATGCCACAAAGTGTATTAGTCAGGCTTCTTGGGGTCCTTATAATCTCCCATACAGATAAAAAGGAAAGTAAATTTCCTTACTCTATCCTAGAGACATTGCTAAATATGCCATGTACAAGAGTTGAAACAAGGTGCATGGACGTTCTACTACATCACATTATTTCTTTAAATCATATCATTTTTTAAAGGAAATCCAAGGCTATATAGCTAGCACAGAAGTACTAACAACTAGGAATCATGAGACCATGTGTTGGTGTGAGTCATGTAATAACACATGTGTAATAATTAATACAGAAATAAAAATCTTCCTCTGGGCCACCGGCATCAGTTACCTTTTATTTTCTTCATCCTGGGAATAAGAAAAGGGTAAATTGCTATTTATCTTCTCATTACTCGTTGTTATACCTGCTGCTACCTACATCCAGAATGCAGGTCACAGGATAGATAGCTTATCCATCAGGTCTCGACTCTCAGAGTGTTGTTTTCAACCACTTTTCCTGTTGAGCAATGTGTATAATTCTTCCTGGCCTGACTTACCAGCTATTTGCAAATTCTTTCCAACTATCTGTTAAACTCCCTCCCAGCTTTCTCTAGTTTCTGTGTCCAAACAGCAATATTTTCAAGGATGGCAATGGTGGTCCTTAGCACTGGGTTTCCAGAATTGCTTCATAACCCAATTCAGTGCATCTCAAAATGCAGATGCACAAGACTCTCCTGGAGAATTTTAGTTCCTCCAAGATACTCATTCTAAAGATTCTTTATATTTACATAAAATTTCTATTTTGCTTAGATTTTGAGACAGTCTGCTCAGGTTGGACCAGAAATTCTCCCTCTTCCTGCCCCAGCCTACAGGAGCACGCCATTACACCTGGGAAAATAGGGACTGCTAAAAGCAACCAAGTAGTCATGGTAGTCCTGGACCACACTGAGTCTGCCAGTGCTGACTGGTATATCCCCTTGTCTAAATCAGCAACTCTGATCCCCTGCAGCCCCAATCTCCATCAGTTTCATTTCCTATCATTTTATATAACTGATATTATGTTACTACTTAATTTTTTTTTTTGTATTTCTCTGGTTATATGACATAAACATCATAAAAGACTAGGGATTTGTTGTGTTTGTTGTTGTTGTTTTAACTGTCAAATGCACAGGAATGTCTAATGTGAACAAAGGAAACAGGTTTTGAATCCCCACAATGCACCTTCATTTCTGTTCAGTCCCAATCTCAAGGAACTTTCTGTTGTTAGTGAGACACTGAGAACAAGAAAGATCCACCTAAAACAGAGCATCATCTCCATGCACCAGCTTTTTTTACAGGTACAAAACCATCTGACAAGGCCATAAGAGACTGTTGACCCTCTATGTAAAGGCCTTTCTCTTCTGTCCTGATCCTAGAGCATTGAGGTCACCATGGCAGACTCCTTGCTGACCCAAGTCCCCTAGTATTCCACCATGTATTTAAAAGTGCATGTGAAGTCCCATCATTACATAATGCCTTGTTTTCATACAGCTTTCCACTGGGCCATCAGGAGGGTAGCAATGTCCAAGACTAAGGGGTGAATTCAGTATGCACCAGGCTGCCACTTACCACCACTTCTGTGAGTCAGTCTGTCTACTTCTGGTGCTGAGGAAGAAAGGACAACATAAAAGAAACCACAGTATAATCACCCCATCCACTTGCAGTCTTAGTTGTTTCTCACAGTCAGTGGGGAAAATAATTTGAGCATGAAAACTGTAAGAATTTAAATTAATCACGAAGTTCTTTTAAAAAGACCCAGGCTTACAGGCTTCTATGGAACTGCTTTCAAATATTCCATTGCTCCTTTAGCATTCTCCAAAAGAAAAGTCCCAGGGAGAAACATACACACTCGCACACACACACATACACACACAAAACACACACACACACACACACAAAATACACACAGAAAGAGGGGAAAGAGGGGAGGGAGGGGGAGAGGTAGAGAGAGAGAGAGATGATCTGACAGTTGGAGAAGAAAATAGGAAACTGATGTTTAGTTTTAAAATTCTGTTTCTGTACATTAGTTTTATAATAGAAAATTGAAAATATCATTCTCATTTAGTGCATCTTACAAAGGGTGCAGGGAATTAAGTAGGACAGAAAGCAGACACCACAGTGCACAATGTCCAAGGAAGCTCTGTGGTGCCTGGGATGGAGGCCTATGTGCTTCCATGTCATTTAGAGTATGTTAACACAGTGGGATGGAACAAGGTAAACTCCCAAACACTGTAGGTATGGAATAGAATACATTTGAAAAGATTGGAGGGTCATTGTTTTCAGTGTTTGATATTTCAGAGTTTTCCCTCTTATAAAATACGAGAATGTCTTCTGTTGGAGGTATTTCACGTACTTCTGTCATTGAGCAATCTTCCTTTATCCTTTACGCAATCATTTTAATAGGAAAACTTTGCATTCATACTCCAGAAAAATGTGCAGAAAGTGTGGTGCCCCAGAATTCTCATTGAAAGCAATTAATAATGTAAGAATTACCACAAATACTTAATATCAGATGACAATTTTATGAGAGCCAATTCTAATTTAAACTCAGTCCTTTGTTTAATGTTTTTTTTTTAAGTTTATGTTGAAAATAAAATGTCAGTGAACTGAGATACATGCTCACATTAGCTCTATTTTACTCCAGGCTTACCTGTTCCACATCCCCAGCTATCTAGACCAGGCCCTGATAGAAGGAAAACATGGCCCTGATTCCTCAATTGACCTTCATGATCCCTTTACAATGGCTAAAAGAGCCAGCATAGTGAGGCAAAGGTTGGTCTTGGGAGTCCGCAGTTTTGGATTAGAATTCTACCTCTATTTTCTCATGCTGCATGACCTTGAACAGTTGGCTCTACCTCCCTAAATCTCATCTGTGATGCAGAGAATGCTATTAGGTCCTTATATCATTGAATCACAGTTAAGTATTGATCAGAGGAAGATCTATAGTTTAGGAGGAGAGCAGATTCCTCAGGAGACACTTTGTGGGACACCCTGTCCTTGGAGTAGGGACAGAGAGGAGGAAGACAAGGTTAAACAGAAAGACAGTGCTACAGTTTATATCTTTTTCCTCCAAAGGGAAGATAGGCAAGAACAAAGGCAGGCAGAGAGTGTAGAGAGCTAGTTCTTAGTTCAACTATACTGAGTATCTTCTGTCACCCAGGTACTCTGGCAGGATTCCTCTCGTTTATGCTAATTTAATTATAATGAGGTAATATGTGAAAATAAATAAGCCATAATTAGGGATAGCACCAGATTCTACTTAGTTTTCACTTAGGAGAGGAGTCTGGGGAGTTTATGTACATTGGACAAGCAAAGAAAATAAGCACTCTATTACAGGGTGACCTTGAGCCCCTCCATCATAGAGAAGGCTTTGTACGCCACCTGCTATTACTTCTACTAACTGAGTTTGGGTCACACTAAAACACTATTTAGTTTAATGCCACCATCATCTAAAAGGAAATTCCAAACACAAGCAACTGAGAACTTGTGTAAGAAAACAACCATCTCTTGGTATCCTGTTCAAGTTCCAGAGCAACACAAAAGGCACGGTGAAAACAGAAGATGGGGACTCAATAGTGCCAGGTTAGCAGCTGTGAAAATAAATGTATGTGACATACCTGGGACACAGCGACCCTTAGCAAACACCCACTATCATTGCTATTGCCAAGGCTATTGCTGCTGCTGTTGTTAGCACTGCTGGTGTCCTCTTGATCAGGACAGAGGTTTCTTTCAGTTTATCAACTCTTTTCTTAACCTTCAACCTTAATGTCACCCTCTGTGAAGACTGAAAAAGTAACCCACGTGCACTCAAGGTATTCTGAGAAAATGGAGATTTACCAAAGACATGAAGAGTGTTCTATCCCATTTCTGTTCACAAAACCTGCAGATAGCTATTCAGATATACCAGTGATCCCCAGTCCTTGGGGACCCAAATGGCTTCCTCTCTCTTCATTTACTGAAGCTCTTAGGGCTAATTTACGTATCCCTCTAGCAGAAAAAAATGCTAAAAAAAAATAGGAATAAAGAAATGGAGCCCTAGGTACAAGAAACTCTCTTTATAAGATGCAATTTGAAATAAGATGTTTATATGCAAGGCAGTGCTGTTAGTTTGAATCTCAACCTTACAAACTATTCTTTCCTTGTTCCTTCTATCCTTTCCTGTGAACCACTCTTGATGAAACATTGCTTGCTGGATCAAGTACCAAGCACAGTTGAATTCTGTTTTGGTGACAGCCGTTCTCAGGCTGTCTGCCTGTACTCAACAGTCTCAGTCTCAACTTCCCCCCATTCCAGAATGCCCATTAGTTGATCTAGAAATCCAATCTTTTTAGTTTCTGTGGGACAAGATTATTGGTTAAACTAAGTTTCTTTCCAACCTGAAGCCAGACACAAAGTAAACATTCATCATTTCCCAGTTCCACCATGATAGCTGATCATAGTCTGCAAACACAATCCGCAGGTTGGTACATGTCTTACATGGCATGTCCAAGTATATGCACCAGAACAAAGCAATCCTGAGGGCAAAAGTTGTCTTCAAGGTTTAAAAGCTGGCTCATTCAAATGACTAACTCAGTAGTATTATATGACATATTACTCTCTAGTCCATGCTAACTCAGTATTCATTAACTGAGATGTATCAAAACACAGTATTCTTTCTTGTAGTATCTTCTCCTTCTGAAGATTTAGTTATAAACTAAGAAGAAGAAAAGGAAAAATGAAAGCAGACATAACCCAGTCAGAAACTTGAATTTATGGAGTTCAACCTTGAAAATATTTTTTGTTCAAAAAACGTCAGGCATGTGAATTAAAGCTCCTATCAGACAGCTATAATTTATACAGCAAGCACTTGGCAGGTAATTCAACCTTGCTGTGATACAGGCACCAAGGGGATCATCTTCACAGAAAACTCAGACCCCTTTGTGACAGGCCAGGAGGCAAGATTTTGCTTTGCAGCTAGAAGAGGGAGTTTCCTATTTAGTATGTGTTTGATGATGGTTATGGTCATGAAGATGAAGATGCAAAACTAAGCTTAAGATACAGTAGTTCCCAACCACAGTGTAAATACAGCCTTGTAGAAAGCAAAGCCAAAGAGGCAAAGGCAGTTGCCCAAAACAGTGGTCCCACATGGCATGTCAGAAAGCCAAGTAAAAGAGATAGAAAATACAATCCAGTGGAGGGATTCTGGTAGTTTGTTGAGTTTTTAATTCATCTATTTATATATTTCCAATCCACTCTATTTTAGAGATATGGGAAACATGCTATATGTAAGATAATATTTACTTTTAATTTAGCATTTTATTGCAAGCAATACAGATTGTGTTTCTATCTCTGAAGTCTTAGACTGTATTCCAGAGCCAGCCTATATCCAACCACAAACCTAAATACCAAAAATCTACTTCACACCTGAGTATTGGAAAAAAGTACAAAGTCTCCCTGAAACATTTGATTTACTTATAACAGAGCATAGAACACAGCTCCCTTGCTTACTCTGCTCCCAATCCCTTATATAAAAATGGTGGGTGAATTCTTGTAATTAAAAGTTGTGAAAGACCCTCATAGGATCAGTAGGCAGGCAACCATTATTCTACACATTCCCTAAGCCTAATGAGTACTGGTTGTATGGTTAGCTGCCTGGACAATGAGTTCTTTGAGAGGTACCCACCCTGTTTATAAGCCTGAGCTCTACCAGAATGGACCTAGCTTTGCTTCCATTAGTTGTATTCTTGTTGTTGTCTCTTTGGAGCTTTGAGCCATATTATCCTCTACGTTTGAGATTTTGGTTCCCTATCCCCCTACTTGATGCTTTTCTCACAGGACCTCAAAGCCGGAAATTATGAAGACTTGCTAAGTAGATAGGGGCACAGCAGCCTGGGAGGTAATAAGGGATTGGGGCTCTGCTTGGACATTGACTCATTAGATGCAGTGGGTAGTTTGCATAGCTAGAGGATAAAGGTTTGACAGCAAAGTCAACAGACCAGACAGCATAACCTGGCTGGCTTTCCTGGGACTCTGCCTACTTTAATGTATTTGAACAAAACAGCAGTTTCTTAGTCTGTAATTTTAAATTGAAGATTGGTTTATTCTCTTTAAAATGTGTCAGATCTCATGAAAAAAGCTAGTGTGTGTGTGTGTGTGTGTGTGTGTGTGTGTGTGTGTGTGTGTGTGTGATGAGAGCTTGGGTTTTCCTACATCCTTGCCATTCACCATGATTCATACCCACTTCACTCACTCCCTGACTTTAGGTTACCTGCCTGGAAGGTGGATTAAAGCATTTGCGTTTACCACCCAAAGCCTAGAAGAGGCAAGAGTAGATTAACAAGTGATCCTCAGGCAACAAAGAACACAGCAAAGTACAGACATCAGTCAAATGGTGAAGGTTTGAATTCGTAGGCATATTTACAAACGGATCACAGTCTCCCATTAGTTAGGCACTCTCCCTTCACCGGTGGATATATAATAGATAAATAAATAGCAAGAATACATGTGATACATATTTAGATTGCACATTAGACTTTAAAATCTATGCCTAACTGAATGCATTAGCCTGTGTTTTCTGTTTATGTCTCCACAATGCCATGGAAACACAGCCCAGCATCCTAATAGCCCTCTCTCAGCAATAAATAAAGTCTTTGTCTCTTCGTGTTTCAATTTCTCTTTTTTTTATCTGTGATTTACAATTTCAAAAAACAAAACTGATTGGTGGTGTTTTATTGTTGTTTTCCCCTCTGCCACTTCCAGTTTCCTGTCTTGCAAAGTAGGTCTGTCCAAGCCCACAAAACGCACCTCTGGCAGTTACTGAAGCCACACTAGCACCAGCAGCAGTCAGGGCAGGAGTCTCCCAGCTGGATTCATCTTTCCCCTTCATAAAATACCATGATAATTAATTCTGTAATGAGGTTCTTTAAGCTTTTCAGTCTAGCCCAAAGAGCACTTAATATAGTTGTTTAAGGTTGAAAGCGGATATAAAACAGACATAAAATCCGGTGGGTTTGCACCCCTCTGTCACTCTGACAGCAACAGCCAGTCCATTTCTGTGGGACAGCAACAGTAGTTGCAGCCTTTAAATGGTCCTGAGATGGCAGTGACAGGCACTCGCCTCCCTGGCTCCACAGCCCGCAGACCAGAGGAGCCGCTGACTACCACTGGTGCCCTAACATACGTGGGCAAGATGAAACATGAATCCCAAAGTGCCTGGAGCTCAGTCTCCCAGGGCAGCTCTCTGTTTTCTGGCACCTGCTGACCTCTGCCATCAAGTAACTCAAGACTCCAAAAGGCAGATTTCTATCTATGGAAAGGTAAGCAAGTTGGATTAGGTGGCTCAATTCTGCAACATCCCCTCCTGAACTCAACTATTGGGACCTCATTCACTAGAGAAAGAACAGGCAGCTGCCATGGTCAGATGATTCCCCCACAGTCCTCCAGTGTAGGTTCCTATAGAGACATTTACTCACTGACTGCATCCTGGCTAACACCACTGAACCACAGGCTTGATTGTCCAGCTGGCAGGATTTACTGCTTTGGAATGCTCCGGCAATATCCCAGCCACAGACATCTTGTGGTAAACCTCAGGGCCAGGATCTAGCAAGCAATGTCTATTGTCATTAGCACTAAAAAGCAGTCTGTTGACCAGATTTCAAAGCATTCACAAAGTAGATCCATCATAGCTTCTGCTCAAAGACAGACATTATTCATGCAGAAGTTTCATATGCTAGACCTTAAGCCAGACAGCAACGTGTCCAGAGCAATGTCCTTCCTGGGTAATAATCAAATGTTATGGCCCTTGGTTTTCAAAAGTGGTATATAATAACCTGTCCATCTGAATTACATTTCCATATCTTTTATGAAACAATAAAAAGAAACATGACATTGTTAGGTGCTTACCTCATACATTGGAGACAGTTATTATTAGCCCTGTGTCTCAGACAAAGCAAAGCTTAAAGAGGCACATTACATGTCCAAGGTCAGAACAATAGCAAGCAGCCAAACTGGGATGAAAACCAAGTCCTCTGACTGCAGAGCCCATGTGTCTCCCACCCATATTGTGTGAGTACCCGCTATGAACTGCACATAACACAAGGGTGTTTCTTTCAAATGATTTAACTTTTGATTTTGTGGGCTAGTATAACCCCCAAATGAAAAGTACTGGTACATTTTTCTCCTCTGCCTTCTGCTTTAGCGTGAAGATGTGAAGGCAAGGCACCTACTTCCACCCATCCATACACCTTGCCTTTGGGGGAAAGTTGTATCCTGACTCTTTGTTTTTCATTCATAGTATCTCTGCTCAATTCACCTCTCTTCTTTTGAGGTTTATGTTTTTTCTTTGCCTCCTTGTAAACTTACAAGCCACTCAAAAGTCTCTTACAGATGCAGAATATATAAGTGCAGTTGTCTAATTTATAGTCAGAATTAGAATTTGAAAAAAGTCCACATTCCACATGATCATGAACAATGTTATAGAGTTCTTAGGGGAAAAATAAATGATGAAGTTGAACTCAGAACAAAAATTGGGCCAGCATGATGGGTCAGTGGGTAAAGGTGCCTCCTGTCAAGTCTGATGGCCTGAGGTTAATCCCAGGGACACTCTGGTAGAAGAAGTGACCTGACACCCACCAGCTGTCCTTTAATAGCTATACACAGTTGTGTGCATGTGTAGAGACAGAGAATTTAAGATAATATAAAAAAAAATATGATTCACTGCAACAAATGACCTATATGAAATAATAGTGAAATTAATAAAAATCCCAGCACAGTTTAAATGCAGAGTTTAATGGGGTAACTTTAGAAATTCTACATGAGAAAAGTTAGTCACTTTTGCATGGAAACTGTGTCTGTGTTTAGTGGGTTTTTTTTTTCTTGTATTTCAACTTTGTTCATTTTTCTCCCCCAGAGGTTTATTTAACTCATGGTTCTAGCCATTGAACAACATAGTGCCAGCAACTGCTTAGTTGTTGGGGAGGGGAGCTGACTTCTGATAACATCACAATGTGGCAAATGTCATCAGCGTTGAAATTCACGTAAGAGGTAGGGTTAACAAGCATGCCAGAAAGCCAGGCAGCTTTAAGGGACAGACTTGATCTTCTTTCTTATGACAACCCACTGTGTTAGGAACCAATCAGGGTCCCAAAAGAATCATATTTCAAAGCTGGCATCCAAAACCAATTCCTCTCCAACTAGGTTCTACTATTTCAACACCACTGCACTAGAACCAAGCTTCTAATACATGAGCCCGATGGTCTGGGGCTTGGTCGATGGCAACACACAATCCCATATGTACATTGAAGTCCAGCCAAACCAGCCCTTCTGTGGCTGCTTAGCTTTGTGCTTGACCTATGAGCACTATGTCCATGAAACAAGCATCCCTCTCTTAGTGAGCTATCATTTGGATCTCAGCTCAGGTGGCAGGTTCCAGCTGTGTTGAGCAGATAGGCACCCAGCCATTGCTTTCAATGTACAGCAGGTGATCTACCAGCTGCTTGTTCCCTTCCTGTCACTGCACTGTTAGCCAAGAAGCAAGCCATGTTGGACCTTACAGGTGATGGAAGAGAACTCATAAGTACAAAACAGAGGACCTTCAGAGTAAAGCAGGGCTCTGGCTGGAATAAAGGGAATGTCCAGATCAGCCTAAAGCCCTTGAAGTGTTACACCTAAAGGAACACTTACCTTTGAATCTGTAGAGATACCCACTGGGACAACTTCTTAAGGATTTCCCCATGGTGTAAAAAAAGCTAAAATGATAAAACAAAACAAACTACAACTACCTAGACTTTCATGTTATGATAATGTCAAGGAACGATGCATGTTTTCTGGAATTTGAACGTTCTGTACATTTTAAGTCTTTCTTTAAAAATACAATAAAACCACAAGTATCAAATTTGGTTGTAGAATAACTCCTCATAGGAATGGAGAATACTAAGCATGTAAACCACAATAATTTATACATTTGAAATTTCATTAACCTAGCCTGGCTTGCCCCAGTCATACTGCGTTAATCATATTTGGTTTTGTATAGTTTACCATCCCTTTATCTGAAAATTAATCACTAGCTTTCCATCTGGAGAAAAATTAAAATTCTGTCCTGACTCAAACCAAGTGACCAAAATCTTTATGTTGGTGATAGTTTAGATAGATTGTTTTTTTTTTGAGCTCTATCATTTGTGCTTATGATGTCTTTATCCATGCTTAGAAGTTTTCTCAGTTCGTCTGAGAGCTATGAGACTTCAGGGGCTCCTGAAGGTTCTCTGTAGAGTAACTGGTCCAATATTTTCATTAACAAGTTAGCGGTAGATTTCATCACTCTAGTGGCATATCAGCAGTTATACTGTCTCTGTCAGTGGCTATCTGACATTTTTAAAAAGATTTATTTAGTTCATTTATATGAGTACACTGTAGCTGTCTTCAGACACACCAGAAGAGGGCATTGGATCCCATTACAGATGGTTGTGAGTCACCATGTGGTTGCTGGGAATTGAACTCAGGGCCTCTGGAAGAGCAAGCAACCTTTGCTCTTAGCCACCGAGCCATCTCTCCAGCCCATCTGACTTTTAACGAGCTTTTGTTTGTATAAGTGGATGAGACCCACTGACCCAGTCTTCCCTGCCTGCTCCTTTCAGATGCATCAGTCTATAATTTGTTATGGCATAGTGTTTTGAACCAGGTCATCCTGTGAGCAGAGCTTACTCAGCTTTGGCAAACCTGCTTCTGCACCATTTCCTCCTGTAAGACCTTATTTGTGTTAATGAAACTCAAGTTTTAGCGGGACAGCAAATAAATAAATCAATGATAATAAATACATGATATGTTGCTACAACTATGTCCTATGCAAGTTCTGAAAATATGGATTCTAAAAGAAGTAATATTAAGATCAGTTGCTATGCTCATTAACTCAATAATGAGAACAATAAGCACAAAATGTAACTTTGGTTAATTAAGCAAGACTGGTTTAGAAATTTCCACTATTAGCCCTTTAGCTGAATTATCAAAATCACAAATTACAGTGGTTACATAACCACCTGTGTGTATGGCAGTGGTGCATCTGACTTGGGGGTTCCAGCTTGTTCACAGTGAAATCTTGCTAAGAAAAGCTCTCTCCATCTTGTTTGCCCTAAACTTGTTGATTTATTCATTCTTTAAAAACTTAGTAACTATAGAAATTAGTAGAAAACAGTTTGAATGAAGTAAAACAGTTAAGAAAAATACTTGTATGTAACCAAGAATTGATTACATCTGCAGAGTACCATCATATGGTGCTCTAAGGAAGAGCCAATGATAAGATTTAAAGAGTGGTAGCTGCCCAATAGAGTGTAGGCTGAGATTCCATTTTGAGAGAAAAGTTATATCAGGACAATAGCGCTCCAGAACAGCCATGTGAATTCAGAGACCTTGGGCATCTCTGGTTCAGATGAAAATGGACTCTACTTACTCTACCTGTTGTGTAGTTGAAAATGGCTGCTCCAGTTTTGCATTCTTAGACATCTGCTGTTTCATGTATGTTTCTGACTACAATAAAATCAGCACAGAAAAAAAAATAGAGAGCTTTTATTGTTTCTTAAAAATTAGAATCGCTTCTCGGCCTTTTGGCTAAGATCAAGTGTAAAAATTAGATATTTCAAGTACTGCCCAGAATTAGGGTAGAAAACACCTTGGAGCTTGTGAGAAATACAGAGTTTCAGGCCCCATGGGAGACACAGACGCACATTACAGTTTGAGAAGCACCAGGCTTTCCCCCAACACTAATGGCTAATGAAATTTCCAAAGGAAAATGATGTAATTTAAAATTTTTATTTAAAATTATCATTTAGTATATGATGTGTGTATGTGTGGCTACTCATGTGCCATGGCACATATGTGGAAGTCAGAGAAAAACCTCTAAGAGTTGGTTCTCACATTTTATCATGTGGGTTCTGGACACTGATCTAAGGTCATCAGGCTCACACAGGAGCCATCTTTACCCACTGAATTGTCTGACTTTCCCCACTTCTCCCCAACCAAAGTTTAATAGACTTCAATGAAATACTACTATGAACAGGTGGTTCTCAACCTTCTTAATACAGTTCAACCACTTAATATAGTTCCTCATGTTATAGTGAGCCACAACCATTAATTTATTTTTTGTTGCTACTTCATAACTTCAACTTTGTTACTGTAATGAATCAAAATGTTAATATCTGATATGTTGATTGTCTTAGGCAGTCCCTGTGAAAGGATTATTTGACTCCCAAAAGGGTTGCTACTCATAAGTTGAGAACCACTACTATAGACAGAAATTCTCTATCAGATGATGGAAATATTATATGTTCATCATAAAAACAATAAAACATAAGACTACAAAAATTAATTAAAACTTACAGAGGAAAAATTACTTAGAAAGCCATTAACAGGTATAGTAGTTTAAATATGAAATTTCCCCTTTATATGAATAGTTAAATATGAAATGGCTCATATTTTAGTTAGGGTTTCATTGCTGTGAAGAAACACCATGAGAAAGGCAAAACTTGGAAAGGCAAACATTTAATTGGTGTTAGTCTATAGTTTCACAGATTTATCCCATTATCATCATGTCAGGAAGCAGGGCAGACATAGGGCTGGAGGAACTGAGAGTTCTACATCTTCCCAGTGTAGACACTCCTTCTGATCAAGAAGTGTTTGTAAGTTTTAATTAATTTGTGTAGTATATCACAGTCTCAACAATGTTTAAAAGTCCAAAGTCTCTTCTGAGATTTATGCAATCTCTTAACTATAGCCCCCTGTAAAATTAAAATCAAGAAAGCAGATCACATACTTCCAATACAGGATATACATTACCATTCTAAAATATCAAACTGAGGAATACTAGACCAAAAAAAAAAAAAAAAAAAAAAAAAAAAAAAAGACCAAAAACCAGCTGGGCAAACTCCAAATTCTGTGATGTCCAACTCCTTTCACCTTTGTTGACTGCAACACAATTTTTTTCTTTTCGACTGGTTCCACCCCCTGTTAGCAGCTTTCATTAGCTGGTATCCCATGGCTCTGGTATGTCTAACATCATGGGGACTCCAAGGCAAATTAAACTTCACAGCTTCTTGTTTCAGTGTCCAAACAGGATCTTTTGGGCTCCTCTAAAGGGTTTGGATCACTTCACCAGCTCTACCCTCTGTAGGCTCTGGTTGGCTCTACTCAACTGCTGCTGCTGTTCTTGGTGGTCATTCTGTGATACTGGCATCTCCAATATGCTGGGGTCTTCTGCTTCAACTAGGCTGCACTTTCACCAATAACCTGTCATAGGCTCTCCTCATGGTGCCAAGCCTCAACTTCTTTGCGTGGTCCCTTCATTCCTGGGCCTTCCACTGACATTGAGACTGCATCTTCACTGATTGCTTTTCCTGGCCTCTCACAGTGCAAACCACATCTGTTCTCCTTGACCCTCTTATTCATTCAAAACCAATACCACCCAGGTGACTCTTACTCATTACCATGTTCATCTGCCAGCATAAGGTCTACCTCTGGAATACAGCTTCTTTGTGCTCCCCGAAAATACTTCACAGAAGATTTCACCTCAGTGATGCTGGTCTCTTCTTAATTACTGCTAATTTCTTAGCTCCAGCTAATCAACATCATCTGTCCCAGTAACTCCTTCTATTTTTGACTCTAAAGCCAGATCTACATGGCCAAAGCTGCTAAGTTCTTTTGCTGACTGGGGCTGGAACATGGCCTCCTTGTTCTGTTTTATCTTACTCAGAGATATGTATGCCTCTGTCTTCTGAGTGCTGGGGTTACAGGTATACACTACCATGCCTAGACCTAAATTTTCTTTACCTGGAATTTGCTCCTGGGTTTAAAGGCATGTACTAACATGCCTGGACCTAAGCTTTCCTCAATTCATTTTCACAAGATCTTTATAAGTATGGTCACCATGCCTCAAAGATCTCGATCACAGGTGTGAGCTCCATTTCTGGATATTAGTTCATTCCAGATATAGTCAAGTTGAAACCAAGAATAGTATCACGATCCACACCTTGTCAATTTGACACACAATCATATCTCCTTATATCCAAATGAAAACAATAACGAGGTCACAATAACACAAAATATGATATAGCTATCTTCCATTCAGCTGCAAATGCATAAACAATAAGCTTAACTGGGTGGGATCTTGCTCAGAGTTCACCACTCCCTTGTCAATGCAATTAATCTAAATCTCTTCACCTTAGTCTCAAGCAGATTCTTCAGAGAAGGGCAAAAGCAGCCACATTCTTTATCAAAATATTATAAGAATGATCTGTAGGCAACACACTAAAATTCTCCTCTGAACCTTCTTGAGCCAGGCCCTCTGAGTTCAAATCACCCTGAGCACCAATGTCTTCCATATCCCTAACTCTGATGGCCCATTAAGCTCCTCTTAAAGCATTTCACTGCTTTCCAAATTCAAAGCCCCCAAATCTACATTCTTCCAAACAAAAACATCATCAGGCCTATCACATCAATACCCTACTCCTGGTACCAGTTTCTATCTTAGGCTTTCATTGCAATGAATAGACACCATAACCAAGGCAACTCTTAAAAAGACAAATATTTAATTAAGGCTGGCTTACAGTTTTAGAGGTTTGGTTTTAGTTCATTATCATCATGGCCAGAAGCATGGCAGTGTGCAGGCAAGCATATGAAGGGTTAGATGATCTGGGAATTCTATATCTTGATATTAAGGCTGCCAAGACAAGACTGTCCTCCAAAATTCAGCTAGGAGGAGGGCTTCAGTCCACATTGGGTAGAGCTTAGGAATAGAACACTTCAAAGTCCATTTACACAGTGATACACTTACTCTAGCAAAGCCATACCTCCTCCAAGAAGGCCACACCTCCTAACAGTGTCACTCTATATGGCCAACTATTCAGTCACATGAAATATATACGGGTCAAATCTATTCAAGTCACCACAGATCACTTGATTGAACACTTGTCCCTAGCTTGTGACACTGAATTAGAAAGCTGTGGAAACCTTTAGGAGGCTACGTCTCGCTGGAGGAATTGGGTTGTAGGCACAGGCCTTGAGGTTTTTTGTTTTTGTTTTTAATTGGAAATTTCATTTACATTTCAGATGTTTTCCCCTTACCCCATTTCCCCCCTCCCTCCCAGGAACTCACTATCCCTTCCCCCCCCTCTTGCCTCTATGATGGTGTACCCCCACCCTCCCTCCCCAGAACCTCACCTCCCCACCCTCGAGTATCCCACCCCACACGATGTCCAGCCTTCATGGGACCAAGAATCTCTTCTCCCACTTATATATAGCTCCCTTGCTTATATAGCTGGAGCCATGGGTCCCTCCCTAAGTGCTCCCAGGCTGGTGATTTAGACCCTGGGGGGCTCTGGTTGGTTGGGATTGTTGCTTTCCTCATGGTGTCACGAATCCTCTCAACTCCTTCAGTCTTCACTCTATCTTCTCTGTTGGGAACCCCATGATCAGTTTAATGGTTAGCTGTGAGTATCTGCCTCGGAATATGTCAGACTCTTGCAGGCCTCTAAGGAGACAGCTATATCAGGCTTCTGTCAGCATGTATATCCTGACATCCACATCAACCTCTACCTTTGGTGACTGTACATGGGATGGATACCCAGGTGGGATGGTCTGCAGACGGCCCCTCCTTCAGGTTCTGTCCTGTACTTTGTCTCCATATTTGCTCCCTTGAGTATTTTGTTACTCCTTCTAAGAAGGACTGAAGCCCCCCACCCCTTGGTCGTCATTCTTCATGAGCTTTATGTGGTCTGTGAGTTGCATCTTGGGTATTTCAAGCTTCTGGGCTAAAATCCAATAATCAGTGAGTGAATACCATGTATGTTCTTTTGTGATTGGGTTACTTCACTCAGGATGATATTTTCTAGTTCCATCCATTTACATAAGAATTTATTGAATTCATTGTTTTTAATAGCTGAGTAATATTCCATTGTGTAAATGTACCACATTTTTTGTATCCATTCCTCCGTTGAAGGATATCTGGGTTCTTTCCAATTTCTGGCTATTATAAATAAACATGCTATGAAAATAGTGGAGCATATGTCCTTGTTATATGTTAGAGCATCTTCTGAGTATACGCCCAGGAGTGGTATAGCTGGGTCCTCAGGTAGTGATATGTCCAATATTCTGAGGAACCACCAGACTGTTTTCCAAAGTCAAAGGAATACAAATAAGAAAGGAAGAAGTCAAAATATCACTATTTGCAGATGATATGATAGTATACTTAAGTGACCCCAGAACTTTCACCAGAGAACTCCTAAACCTGATAAACAACTTCAGCAAGGTGGCAGGTTATAAAATCAACTCAAACAAATCAGTAGCCTTCCTCTATATGAAAGATAAACAGGCTGAAAAAGAAATTAGGGAAATGACACCCTTCACAATAGTCACAAACAATATAAAATACCTTGGGGTGAACCTAACCAAGCAGATGAAAGATCTGTATGACAAGAACTTCAAGTCTCTGAAGAAAGAAATTGAAGAGGATCTCAGGAAATGGAAAGATCTTCCATGCTCATGGATCGGCAGGATTAATATAGTAAAAATGGCCATCTTGCCAAAAGCAATCTACAGATTCAATGCAATCCCCATTAAAATACCAACTCAATTCTTTACAGAGCTAGAAAGAGAAATTCTCAAATTTATTTGGAATAACAAAAAACCCAGGATAGCGAAAACCATTCTCAACAATAAAAGAACTTCTGGAGGAATCGCCATCCCTGACCTCAAGCTGTACTACAGAGCAATAGTGATAAAAACTGCATGGTATTGGTACAGAGACAGGCAGAAAGATCAGTGGAATAGAGTTGAAGACCCAGAAATGAACCTACACACCTATGGTCATTTGATCTTTGACAAAGGAGCTAAAACCATCCAGTGGAACAAGGACAGCATTTTCAACAAATCGTGCTGGTTCAACTGGAGGACAACATGCAGAAGAATGCAAATCGATCCACTCTTATCTCCTTGTACAAAGCTCAAGTCCAAGTGGATAAAGGACCTTCACATAAAACCAGACACACTGAAACTAATAGAAGAGAAGGTGGGGAAGACCCTCGAATACCTAGGCACAGGGGAAAAGTTCCTGAACAGAACACCAATGGCTTATGCTCTAAGATCAAGAATTGACAAATGGGACTTCTTAAAATTGCAAAGTTTCTGTAAGGCACAGGCCTTGAGGTTCTATAGCTAGGTTCCATTTCATTTCACCTGTCTACTACAGACGTGTAACCAGCTACCTCACACTCCTGATGTACTCTTTCCCTTGTGTTTCCCTGAACTGTGAGCTGAAATACAACTGCTTCTTGCCAGGTATTTATTCATAGCAACAAAACAAGTAATAGATACATTAAACAACAACAACAAAAGCCCATTAATGGGCGTTGAATGCATTATACAGACCTTCCCAGCCCCTACAGTCTCACTGACACGAGTACCCTAGCATGATCTGAACAAGGATGATACCAATGGGCATGCCAAAGTGGATAAGGAAAAGCCCAAGAGGCTTCAACACTACCCAAAGAATTATAGGCATCTGGGGAAAGCAGGGAGGGGAAGAGGTGGTCTTCAAGGGAAGTACACACCAATTGGTTGTGCAGTGCCAAATGCTAAACACTAAAATCATACATACTAGTAACATTATACAGACTGAATAGGTTATATTTAGGAATATATATATATTATAAATAAATCCATGTAATAACATGCATTAGTGAAAAAAGAGGTCATGAATTTGAAGGTCAGTGGACAGAGGTATGTGGGAAGGTTTAGAGTGTAGAAAGGGAACAGGGATCTGTAATTATATTTTAATCTCAAAAATAAAAAGCCATAAGCCAAGTTGAAAAAGGGAGGACCTCTCTATGCTGCTTATAAAATGAATGCTACATTTAGTGGCAAAGCAAAAACATCCTTTTGTGCCAATAAATGGATGATTGCTTCAACATTTCACTTTCTATAAAATACTGTATTGCATGAAAAAACATTCATTCAAATGGTCTCCTGTTGGGCAAGTAATATGCCATATTATTTTTAAATAGAATTTCAAGGTCAAAATGTCATCACACTTAAATTTCTATGTGGCTTGTAAACTCATCTTTCAGAAAATGAAAGTGACACACACTCTGGACCCTTGGTGGTCTCACTGGTAGACAGTCACATCTTGTTATAGTCAAACATCTTCCAGTATAGCCTAGGTTTAATGTTGGTAAAGGTATTCTTGTATATAATCAACATTAACAGGGTCTATAGAACCTCTTATATTCTTAAGTAAAATCAATAACCTAGAGATAAAATATAAAGTGTGCCTCCACCAACATTCTCTGCAAAGAATAATTTGATTAGGGCTGTGTGTGGCCTCCACACACACCTCTTTGTAACTCTATATGTATACCCCATGTTGGATAGATTTATGTCAACTTTATACAAACTAAAGTCATTTGAGATTGGGGAACTTCAATTGAGAAAATGCCTCCATAAGATCTGGCTGTGAGCATTGTCTTAGTTATTGATTGGAGAGGACCCAGGCAATTGTGAGTAGTTCTATCCCTGGGCTGGTGGTCCTGGGTTCTATAAGAAAGCAGGCTGAGCAAGCCATGAGGAGCAAGCCAATAAGCAGCATCCCTCCAAGGCCTTCCTCCAGGTTCCTGCCCTGTTTGTGTTACTGTCCTGGCTTCCTTTAATGATGAACAGCAGTATGAAAGTGTAAGCAGAATAAAAACTTTTCTCCCTAACTTGCCTTTTGGTTATGGCATTCCATCGCAGCAATAATAACCCTAACTACAACATAACGCTTTAGAGTTCTTCACGAGTCCTCTTCTCATGCTCTTTATGTGTCGCTCTGATTTTAGCCCAGGATTAAACATGCTACTCTGCCATTATCACTCCACGTTACTCACTCCAAGTTCATCAAACTTCAGCATCTCCATCTCACCCAGACTCATGTGTATCCTCCTGGCCGAAGCATGGCTGTTTTCCTTAAGTTATAATAATCTTCTCTATAAAGTGGCTTTGTGTGAGCATTCTCTCCTATCTTTGTAGTATCACTCAGACTCCTCCTTAACCTTCCTCTGCACTGCAGTCTCCATGGCTGTCCCAGAACATGGGTTTGCTCATATGCTTGCTTCTTGCAAGTGAAGTTGATTTACTTATCTATGTAAGTACCAACACATTTGACGTAATACAAATGGTCAGTAGCATTATTGAATAACTTATAAACAAAACTACCAACTATTGATGAAGTTTCTTTACCACAAATTTACAAAAGCTGAGACCATACAAATTTAAAATAAAAGAACATAAGCTTTGTCAGGAATTTGCATGAGTAATTTATGATGAAGCACATAAATTAGTAATACATTTTCAAAGTGGAGGACAAAAACAAAAACCAAATTTCCTGCTCATAGGAATCACAGCAAATGTCAGGAAGGAAAAATGTTTTTGTTTCTCTTCATTTTTTTAAGAGCGCTAATCATTATTTAAAATTTTCCTCTCATCACTCAAAGAAACAGAGACAGTTGTTCACTCTGAGTTAGGTTGTTGCTAATCTGACCAGCAGGGTCAGGATGGTAAACCACTCAGCCCCTAGGGAGTAATAAACTGCTTAATGGATTTGTGAAGTTACCAGGGAGAGAAAAAGAGGAAAACGCTCAGGATTCGATTCATTTTTTAAATACTGCACGGTACTTAAGAAAAATCAGTGTGACGACTGCACACAGCTGAAACAGACGAAGAGAATCAGAGAAGCACAATTACCTTGGAGGAAATAATACAGTCCACTCTCCAAACATCCCACAAAGAGCCCTCTCTGTACAGAGATCTAATCATCCCAGACTTCCACCCACCTCCACTGTCCCCGCAGCTTCTGTACTACTTCTAGTGCAGAAAATGCAGCTGAAGGCACTGCAGCCATTAAGCCTTCACTTCTGATCTTTCGTTGATGCAAAAGCATTGGTAGCAAAGGCCACATATTTATTGTGCGATTACAGGGGCGGGGGGGGGGGATGAGTTGGTTAATGAACTTTGAAATAAAGGTAACCAAGCACATTTGGGAGAGGTGCTTACAAACACATCTGGCAAGGGTTAAGTCCATACTTCACTATCCCAAATTCATCAAAGCAAGTCAGTGCCTTAGGTTTGTCTTGAGGAGTCCTGAGTGCATTGTTTGCCGTCTGTGTTATCAAAGCTAAAAGGGAAAGAAAAATAATTTAGGGGAAACTTGATAACTATAGTCTCTTGTCTTAGGGGAAAACTGCCTAACTGAATATTTATTATCCAAGATTGATATGTAATGCTGCTTAAATGTCAACAAAAATTGTTGGGGAACTTTAAGAATAACAAATAAATTATTGACTTCTTTTTCCTTTATCATTATTATACACACACGCATATGTACACACATGAGAGGGAGTGGGGAGACTCAGAAGCACTTCAGTGGGAGAGAGTGAGGAATGGAAACATGGAGGTACAGTACTCATGATAAAATAAGTTAAAATTTTAAATTAAAAGTAATAGACAAGACCCTGGAAGCCATCACATTAAACAATATAAGGCATTTTCCTTTCCTTACTTTGCCTTTGGTTTGGTACTGAGAAAAACTAGTCAGTACTTGCATGTTTCAAGTAGCCAGGTAAGGTTAAACGTGCCTTTATGTGTAATTCATCTTAAAAATCACTCTCTAATTCCTAAATACCATATCCTTAATGAAGATTATATACACAATATAAATTTTCTACAGTACAACCAGAAAACATATGTGGAGCTCATAGAATTGTGCCTAGCACACCATAGCTATTTAACACATTATTTATGTTCCCCTTTCACCATCGGAAGATATTAATTATACCTTTTTCTAGGTTCATTAAGCATAAAATAAGGCAGAATAAAATTAAGACATTTACTTTTCTAGAAACATGGCATTCTTTTTATTTTTATCTTTGTATAATATATTCCTGGAGCATGAAATCCTATAGAACTCTCAATATTGTAAGGTACGTGATACGTGGATATCTGGAGATAGGGAGCCAATTTCAACACGATATTAGAAATTCTGTCACCTCAGCACTACCTTTGCGTGGGAACCTCAGGTTTGGGTCTAGAGACGTGCTGCAGCTTTGCCTCAGCTGGTCGGAAATCCAAGCATATGACATTTTTGCTGCTTTTACAAGATTTCCTGGAGTTTTCACTCCCTTCATGATCTTGGCAGAAACTTTACTGCTAAAATAACATATAGAGTCTTCACCCAACGGTGTGCTACTGAAATGCCAGGAAACTAGAGAGTGGTGGGCACAGCCTGCGGCACAGCCCCACCTCCTACCTGGCCAGATTCATTTCCCTCAGTTCCCAAAAGTTCTTTTGTTTTTTGTTTTTGCTTTTTTTTTTGCTTTTTTTTTTTTGCTTTTTTTTTTTTTTTGAGAAAGTGTTATCTCCCCCTAAACTAAAATCATATTTCTAGCTCTAGAATCCTGACTTTTTTTTTCCTCACCTTCTGTCTCAGCGCAGGAGCAATATCTGACTGGGTTCAGAGTTGAACTTGGAACTTCCTGTAGAAAGCCTAAAGCAGAGCTGGAGAAACGATAGTCCAGTGAGTAGGAACACTGTGCATGCTTGAAAACTGGAGTTCAGGTCCCAGCACCCAACAAAACAGACACTGTGTCCACAGCCAAGCCTGTAACCTCAGAACCAGATGGAGTAGAGACAGGATGAATCGTGCTGGGACTTGCCAGCTAACAGCCTGGCGTCAGGTTCAGTGAGAGACTTCGTCTCAAAAAATAAGGAGCGTGATAGAGTAAGACACCTCACATCCTGTTCTGGCCTCTGTGCATGCACAGGTGGGTGGCCCTTACACATATGTGTATACATAACACACATACGTGTGTGGCTCTCATGCATGCACACACACACACACACACACACACACACACACAAATCTAAAAGTCTAAGACAAAAACCCTGCATGTAACTTTCATGTCTTAAATGTTAAAAAATTAAAATGTCCCCCAGACCAATGTTAGACAAGTACTTTTATTCTTTGAATTCCATAATCAAAAGATTATCCTGCCTACCAACTGACATAAGGCTTCCTGTTAAAAATCTGTCTTTACATTGTTCTCTCTGCAGTCAGCATGTGAATTTCTGACTCACACTTAACAAACTGGAGGCTTACCGACCATCCTCTCCCCAAAGGCAGGGAACACATTCTTTCACCAACAGATTTTTATTAAGTACCCTCCAGGTGTCAGATGCTGCTCTGAATGCCAAGGAAACGACACCCTGTTTTCAGAGGGCTTCTGTTCCAGTGAGAGGAGGTAGCAATAAATGCATAAATATGTAACACCCTGGTTGGTGAGTGTCAAGACCAATCAGGAATACAGGAAGGGAGCAGGAGGCACTAGAGATTGCTGCTGGTAGGGCATGAACAGATCCTAAAATGGGCAGGAAGTGCTGCAGGTGGCTGTCTGGAAAGAGCACCCTGGGATAAGTTTTGCATTGCCTTTGCTCCTAGAGAGAGCAGAAGGTCAGGGCCTGTCATGGAAAACAAATTGGCAGCACAGCAAATGTGACTTTGAGTGGACTGCCATGAGATATCCTGGAGGAGGTAAAGGAAATCATGTGATTTATACATTAAAAGACGCCTGGCTGGTGTGGAAAGGAAAAAGAAGAACAGTAAAAATAACTAAGGGAGCATCTCGGGAAAGCAGTGGTAAGAGAAATAAGAAGTGGCCAGAGCCAGGACATACTCCCACACTTACTTCATATCTCTTCATCTCTTGGAAGAAAAGTAAGGGATAGAGGAGTCCCGAGGCCTCACACTGAGGGACTGATAGAACAGAGTTGTCATCATAAAGTGGCCTAGTTAGAATATGCAGGGAAGAAAATCAAAAGACCAGTATAAACATGACACATTTGTGTTTTCTATTAACCATCTAAGAGACAAGTCAAATGGTTGAAAATGCAAGAACAGTGCTGAAGAGGCTGGAAGGGTAGACCAGATGTTGTAGGCTCATCTCTGAACACACTGATCCAGCAGCTCTGCTCACTCCTTGCAGCGTATGGGTCTGTGCTTCAGCAGGTGGCTACTTCCAGCTGCAGGTTAACCTAGGCTGTTCTAAACTCTAGGTCTGGTTCGTCTCTGCTCCACTCCAGGACCTGTGCCAAAGGGCAACAGACAGCTAAGACCAGGTTTCTTCACAGTGATTGCATAGAAGGAATGAAGTGAAATACATCATGTCTCTAAGGCTCAGTCTCAGAATCTGGCATTCTGCCACTTGCACTGTGTTCAGGCAAGCCATTGGTGAGGCCCAGGTTCAAAGGTGGCAGGTAACATCTCACCATTTAGTAAGGAGAAACGCAAAATCCCATAGCAAAGGTTGGATGTGTGATTCTTAACAGGCAGGGCCTATAGAACCGGAGCAATGGCGTCCTCTACCTTACAGCTTACAGTAGCCTTCATTACAATTGTAGCTTACTACAAAAGACATTTCTCAGCTCCTCTCATCCTCCAACCAAATGGCTTTCTTCAAGTATCTATTTTTGAAAGCCATTTTCCATGTGTGTTTGAGGTAAGTAGGCTTGGCTTTTTTTTTTTTCTCTAATAGGAAAAAATAGGTTAGTATTTTCTAATAGTGTGGTAAACACCATGCTTTAAATGCAGTTTCTCCATCAGAGCTTTTGAGACTGTCTGTGGGAGAATATTACCTTTATTATCGGAGTAAGAAGTAGCCCTAAAATGTTAGAGAAGTACAATAGAAGCCATCACCAGGGCTGAAATAGAGAAAAACAGATACACCAAATCCACGCCCACACTTTCACAGGGTTATAAACACCTGAACCCCTGCCACCTGAACCAGCGTCACTAACGAGGCTGCAGCTCTTGTTAGGACGCTGTACAGACTGGATGAGTCTGCCAAGCGCACTTAGAAGCCTAAGCTTAGCAGATTTGATCAGAACTGATCCTTTCGCTTGCAAAGCTCAGTATTACTGAATAATAATACTAAGCATAAATTAAAGTTGCTAAGGATTTAAAATTGAATTTTACTTATACCCAAGTCCGTTCAACTATAAATTCAAATTGTCAGACTGGTTATTTATTTATTTATTTATTTATTTATTTATTATATGCCTCCAGGATTCCATGTTTTACTCATTATGCAAAAAAGAAAGAGGCAATGTCACATAACCACAATCTGTTTTATGATTTTTTTCGTATTTTTCTCAATTTTTACAGCAATGCTCTCAGAATCCTTGTCTGTGCTGTATACACGCATTGGTAAAATCTCCCAGCTACACTCTGAGGCTACTTTAATTGACTGTATTCAAGCTGTGCTTTATAAATGTTCCAGCATTTGATCTTTTAAAAATGCTCTGAGATTCACTGATGTCAAACTGGCTGGTCTAATTTCCTGCTATGTCTTTAGATCCATTTTTAAAATAATTGGGTGATGAACAGTTTTTCCCTCCTCCTTCTCAAGGGATCACTATTAAATATAATTTAAGTTGTAATGGAAAAAAAATCTACTCCATCCTATTAGCCTTCTGTACTCGGGTTTATTGTAACTCCAGAGGCCAGGGAAGGTTATGCTGAGTTTATGAGAGCCAATAGGGGACACATTTTCCGTGGCAAGGTAGCTAGTTTGTCTAGATTCTAACTCTCTGCACAGAGAGCTGCAGAATGGCAAGGTTACTCCAGGAGCTCAAATAGTGGTCTCTTTCCAGGAGCTCAGCCGCATATGGGCATGCCAGCAATACAGCCTTCTCCACCTTCCTCTGAACTCAGCAGAGCTCAAGGCTTCAAGTGTGATCTCCCAACTAATTCTAAGCTTATTTCTAGCAATAGTTGTTCATTTAAAGGAAAGTAAAACTCATAAATATTCAGATTTATTCCATTTTTTTAACTCATTCTAAATTATACTGCATAATTTATGATGAACGGTTCCAGAATGAGAAATGTTTTATTTGGGGGCTAGACGTAGATAATACCAAACAGATCAATCAATTATTCACTTGAAGCTACTGTGGAAAACAAAAAATTAGGGTTGCACTTATCAGAATGGTCCAGTCAACTGGGACTGAGAAGAGTTGATTTTATAGACTCACTATCAAGGACATGTTTGCATCTGTTGTATTTTATAGTCCTTTGCTTTGCTGAGGACAGCAGCTCACTCACCTTTGGCTTTCAGAGAGACTTGCCACCACAGGAAGTCAGTTGATTGCTGAAACACACTATTAAAATTCATTCATAGTTATAAATGATCCTGAAAATATTTAATGAAAATTGCATTCTTTGGTGAAATTCATAGAAAATATTTCAACATTTTGTGAGCTCATTTTAGGTATCTGCTTTCCCAAGGATGGTAACAATTGCAGAGGCAAGCTTGTTCCTGGGCTTGTCTCCCTGCTTTGAGCACTCATGGGGTCTGATCCCCGCTCCTCTCCCTTTTTCCTAAGGCTTGAACTCATAGAATGCTGAGTATATGACCCTCAAATGAACCAGGACACTGGCACCTAAGCTCTGCCTGCTCAGATGCAAGATGCCAGCTAGAAATTCAGGAAACTCATAGGTTTTGCTTTAAAACACACACACACACACACACACACACAACACACACACAGACACACAATCCTATTGGTTCCCTGAAGAACCCAGACAAATTCCTGAGTGTTTCCAGTTTCTACTTGATACTTAAAGGCCAAAGGGCCATGCTGGGGACATAGGGAGAAGATTAGTGCTGTGCTAATAAGTTCTGATAATCTTGTTCTTTGCAGAGATAAATCATATTTGGACATCCTGCCTGATTCTGGGTATTACAATCTAATGTGAATTCTGATGGGAGCTCCTGAGAAACATTTTTCTTTCTGAGAAAAAAAAAAACCTAATAGCAGAACTTCCTCCACTTCCCTTCCTCCCTACCCTCTCTGGCTTGAAAGCAGTGCTGTAATGATGTAATGTTTGAGGAAGTTGTAATCATATTGTAACAAGAAGGAAAAAGCCATAAGAATCTCAGAGAAGTGGATCCAAATCTCAAGTGTTACTGAGCAGGAAAAAAAAAAGAAAGGAAAAAAAAAAAGAAACAACAACAACAACAAAAAAAAACCCTAATGTCCACAAGTATCAGATATACTTATGGCTTGGTTAATAAGAGCTTCTCTTCAGATGCAAAATTGTGTCATTTTCTCAATTCTTTACTTATTATAGCCAAAATATAGTAATTATCTCAACCTTATTAGGATAGCAAACCAGCCACATATTAACTCAGTGAGAAATTATTCAGTCATCGTAAAAGTTAACAGTAAGACTCCTTCAACCTCATGACAACGCAAAATGTCTGTCACAGAAAGGATAGTACATACTAAATGATGTTAGTATTTGCTTAATAAAACTAAAATACAGGAATGTTACAGCTGCGTGAGTGGATCTGTCAATCCAAAGAGGCAAATCATAGTGCTAGCAATCATGCGATGCTACAGAAGCACATTTTTAAAACCGCAAACTGCCCCTGCTCCACAGAAGCACAGTCTATGGTTTGGACAGACAAATATATTTTAGTTGCTTTAGTGGAGGATTTGATGGGACCAGATCATAGTAGATAGAAAAAAAAATGCATCTACATTCTAAAAGAAATTTTTATTATTTATTTATATTGCAAATGCTGCCCTCCTCCTGGTCCCCTCTCATAGAGTTCCTCACCACCCTCCTCCCCTTCACTTCTGAGAGGGCAGCCCCACATCCCCAGTATTCCCCCACCCTGGGGCATCAAGTCTCTACAGGATTAGACAAATCCTCTCCCACTGTGGCCAGTGGGAGTCCTCAGCTACATATGTGCCTGGGGCCTTGGACCAGCCTGTGTATGCTCTTTGATTGGTGTCTCAGTATCTGGGAGCTCCTAGGGTCTAGGTTAGTTGACACTGTTGGTCTTCCTATGGGGTTGCCATCTAATATGGGTTGGGGTCTGGATTGTGTCAGCCTCAAAGCAAATGACGTTGTGATCCTGAACCATGGCAACCATGTGGTTCATTGTAGAGACAAATCATACTAAAGTGTGAGTATGCCTGTGTTCTTTATACTTTGTAATTGTCTCTTTCATCTTAGGTAAACTGAGTACAGCAGATACATATAAGCAAACATGAATGATTATAAATATAACTGTGATAGAAAAAAATACTGATTTCATGTCCTAGCATTAATGTGTTAAAATATAAGCCAGCATCAGTAAAGTAGGATTCAAGAATTAGTTTTCAACCTTACAAAATGGTCAAGGGCTGAGAGTTAAGTGGCCAGTTTTCTGGCTCATAGTCTATCTATAAGCACTAAACTTTTTTGGATGGGAGAAAACAGAAAAAAATTGACTTTAAAAGATAAGAATCCATCACAAAGTTACAAGGGGCTCAGGGACCTCAGTAGAAGACAGAAAGCTGAAGAGGAAGCATAGTGCTGCATGATCTTGTTTAAGGATAACCCAGATCCTGACCTTCAAACAGTTCTCACGCTTATCTCCCGGAGATGCTTTGAGACTGAGACTCTCTGCCTGTCTCTGTGTGTGCCTTACTTATGGCCCCTGTGCTTCTGCAGGAAATTCAGTTTCTAAGAAAATAATAAGTGAACCGTAAATCATTCATGTTGATAACTGCTCTCTATCCTGGGGTTGAAGCCTCTGAGAAGCAGCGTTGCCCAAATAATTGCACTTCTGAGTCTGTGGGAACTTAGGCTAAATTTTATTGGAAAGAGAGCACCCCGTGTCTAATAGCACTGCTCTCTAATTGCTGGCAAACTAGGAAGACCTTAGATGACTTTCCATACCCAGAGACAATAAAGAGGCTTCACAAAGCAACTAAATGCAGGGGCTGCACTCAAGGTACAGTCTCTGGCGGGGATGGTGCTGAGCTACCATTTCTGAGCACTTACTGATGGTCAGTGCACATCCCACAGCTCAGTAACAGTGTCCTTGACACTGTTTCATCTGCCACTGGGTTTCTATTTAAAACTGCCTCTGAGTAGCCACATCTCCCATGCCATGAATTAGTGTGGACCTGAGATTTGTCTTGCATGAGTAGTCAACCAGTACAGTTGGCATTTTGTTCTTAGGGAGAGTCCCCAGTTGCTCTCTTTATTACAACACTTTATGGAACAGGTGTAATTTCGCTTCCACATTTCAAAATGTGTTTCACTAGGAAGACTTATTTGCTGTACCCTAGAAAGTATTTCAAAACCTGAGAAATCACAGGCTCATAGAAATACAAAGAACACCCAGAGGTCACTGTGTCCGTCCATGTTCTATGCACAAAGCAGACCCTGGCCTTAGTCAAACAGGACATGTTTCTGGGTGTTTTGCCCCTGGGACATGATTGCTTGACTTTCTACAATCTGATAGGTGACACCTTTTTCTCTCTTTATCTTCCTTTCCCAAGAGTTCTGCTATGGCTGCCAATGCCCCTACTACTACCCTGGCTCAGTTGACATTACCCTGGGCATTTTGACTTTTTTTCTTGAACAAAGCTCTTGAATCTAAAGCTCCATTTCATCTGTCTCCCGAACTAGTTTGTCTTACAACTGTCTCCAGTGTGTGAACTGTTACTATTTTATGGATCCCCCACACATTTAACTTAAAATTTAAAATCATATTTCTCCCCTTCCTCATCAATACTTCATTTCAGAAATTGTTTATAGTTATTCATCTCAAAGTGTCTCCATTTTCCATTCCTTTCCATTTCTGTTGATCCTTCTATGGCTTCTTGTTTGGTTTTCATCCTTGCCATGTTTTTTCTGGATTGGTGTTTAGACTAGTACAGAGTTAATTGAACTGCATGTGACAACATGCTAGCCATGTCTATAGCATCTTGGGAAAATAAAATAAGAAAGGACCTTGTCCTTAATCTTGGACAAATCAGTACCAGGAAGTGAGCCCGACTTTCTTTCTCATCAGTCCAGAGATGGCACGTGTGGGATGCTATTGGCTTTGCATATGTCCTTCTTTATGTTCTTAACCTTTTATTCAAGCATGTTGCTTCCTATGATTAGGGAACATGTTAGAGGACTTCCATTGTAAACTCAGCTCATATTATGCTGATCAAAACTAGATCTGGCACCTCATTCTTCAGAGGAAGAATAGGAATGTCTTGATAGTGTATTTATTCATTTTTTCTTATTTTTCATTGTTTGTTCTTTGACAATTTAATATGCATAAAACATACATTCTGATTATTACATCCCCCATCAAATCTCCCCCTCACTCCTACTACTATCCCCCTCCCTGCAATTCTCCTTCCACATTCATGACTTTGCTTCATGACATGGAGCATTTGTTGCTCCATGTTTTGTTTTGTTTTGCTTTGCTTTGCTTTGTTTGTTTGTTTGTTTGTTTGTTTGTTTGTTTTGAGGCCCAGTGAGTTTAACTGGGATCACAAGTTTGACCAAGGGTTTGGATCTATCCACTAGAATCTGGTGAGCTCTTTGATGGACACACAATTGAAGTCAATGACTGCATCTCCACAAGAATCCTTCAGTAGCTAAAAGTTCAGTGGGGTAAGGGAAATCTCGGTAAGATCCTCACCAATATGTGATTGACTGTTGCTAGGCCAGTCTTGTCTGGGCCCACTGCTGTGGTTTCTGCTTACTTTCTGAGCTGCAGTTTCATTCTGCCCAAGAAAATAACCATCCTATGATGACTAAAGAGGAGAGCTCTGCTGTAGGAGAATGGCAGGACCTTTTCCTTCAGATTCCCCAAGGATCCTGACTGCCAGATGTTCTACTCAAAACTCAATTCTAACCATGCTAATTTGTCAAAACTCTTCAATGCATCTTCAAATAGTGGTGTGAGCACAATGCTCTTAAACTAACACCAAAACTGATGTAAAGCTCCATACTTCTTTTCTGTTACAACATTCTAGTTCATTTATATTTAAGTTAAAGCAAGCTGTCGTTGTTGTGACTAGTTTTCAAATGTAACATGGACACCAGCTTTAAATACAGCTGGCATGCTACTGTCTGCCATCTTTAGCTATTGAAATCCCTCAACTCAAATCTCTGCTGCTCAGAGGTCCTTTTCACTCCTCTCCCAGGACACAGGTTCACTTATCTCCATATTGAAGTCTTCATGCACCACCTCATTTAAAACTCTGACATCCCCTGGAATGTTTTGATATCCCCACTTCACAGAGGAAACACCTGAGTTTCTCTCTACAAAATTAGGTCTCAAGTTCTCACTGCTAGTGAGGAAGAGGGAGGGGTCCGACGTGGAGCCTGAAAGGCTGGCCACATTTCTTCTACAATACCTTTTTAACAGCTCAGCCTGGATTCTCTGCTACTCTTTTTCTTCTAAGAAGCACATTACATCAATCTCTCTGGTCCTCAGACCTGTAAAAGGTGCCACCAAATATGCTCATAAATGGAAAGAATCTAAAAAAAGGCAGATTCTTGTAAATATTTAACAATGTGTCTGTGCTTCTCTTGAGGACACACTTCATATTCTCACCCTTGCTTTGTCTGCTTTTGCAGTTGTCCATTTGAGACACCATGGATGTCATTTAAATGATATTTTATCTAGTACTCCATGTTTTTAAGACTGATACCATGAAATTTTTTTCATTTGATTTCTATGGAGAAAAGGTTAACACTTAACATACAAATATCACATGAATGCATATGATGGATTCCATCATATATATCAATACCAATATTGAGCCTTTTGTAAGACTTTGGAATATTTGGGGGATTGTGGCTCCAGCTGGATATGTAGCAGAGGATTGCCTTATTGGGCATCACTTGGAGGGGAACCCCTTGGTCCTCTGGAGGCTGGATGACCCAGGGTACGGGGATGCTAGGACACTTGAGGCAGGAGTGGGTGGACCGTAGGGAGGACCCTTGTAGTGGAAGGGGGAGGGGAGGAGATGGGGGCATGTGGAGGGGAAACTAGAAAGGGGAATAACATTTGAAATGTAAATAAATAAAATAACCAAAAAAAAGAATATTTGCTTTACACAGACATTTACTAAAGCATTTTTGAGTAAGTGACAGAAATGATGACATTTCTTCCTGATGTACCCTAAGAGATAATTCTAGAACAAAGGAAATGAGATGTTCTGTAATCAGCACTATTATTGCTGCACCTCTGCCAAAATGTATGTGAGTTTCATTATTGATTTTTTTTTTAACTTTTGATGATTTTATACCTGTATGCTTTGTGATGTTGTATTAGGACAACGTTTACTCATTGTCCCCTCCCACTCCTGTCTACGTCCTCTTATTCTCAGCTATTTCCCCTCCTATTTTTTTGTCTTTTTGTTTTACTTTTATTTTGTTTGTTTCTGTTGGTCTTGCATGGGTGGTCACAGCTACTGTGCATTGCAGCTGCAATAGTCACGTCCTGTCCAGTATGCACGCTCATAGTACTCCTCCACATCCTCTGGACTTCCTTCTTGCTCTCTCTTCGTCAATATTCATGTGGCCTTTGGGAAGTATTTCCCACTGATGGCTGAGCGCTCAGCTGTCACTTATTCTCAGCACTTGGCCATTAACCACTTCCCACTGCAAAACACAGCTTCTTTGGTCCAGGCTGAGAGCAGCATTAATCTATAGATATATGCATAACTGTGTAGACTACCTGTCCAGTTAGCAAAACATCAGTAGTAAAATCTTCTCTAGGGCTTGTAACCTACCAGTCATAGGCTTTTGTCTACATTAAACTTTATAGAATTTATGCTTACTTTAATACACTGATTTAGCCAAACCAGGGTCCAAGAAAGTGTTACACTCTGCTTTTCATCTAATTATTATGAATTTTTCTTAATATACATATATATATTAAGAATATATATATATTCATATATATATTAAGGGAATCAATTCTTTCCTTTTACCATAGTGATTCCAGCAATTGTATTCAGATCATTGACCAAGAAGGCAAACACCCTTACCCACTTAACATTCTTTAATCTAGAAAGTTCCCTCCTTCCATCTTGATTTTTACTCTTGCATTGACTTGTTGAGAAAAAAAATGTTTCAATTTTTAGAATAATTATCTGCTGTCTTTATACATTTAACTGAAAACAAAACAAACAAACAAAAACCCGTGTGTCCCATAAGCTACAAACTAGGGTTACATTCTTAAATTTAGGTGATGCATCTGTGGCATGAATGTACAAAGGCAAGGAGTAAGGTCAGCAAGGTAGCAGGAGAGAACTTCCCAGGCTTCACTACACAGAAAGTCTAATAATCAGCTAAGTGTGTACTACTCACAGACAATTGGGATCTGTGAAAACTCTAGAACTTGAGGACAAGCTGAGAGCATGCATATATACCCAGACCTGGATAAAACTTAAAATTACTTTGGAGATCTCAGAGGCAAGTTGCAAATAATTCCAGGTTACTTCTCCACCTTTGCAAGTTCACACATTGGCACATAGAAGGGTCTCCACAGTCCAGAGTTTAACAATGGGAAAGACAACTAAAGCTAGAAATCTGGCCTCCAGGCCACTTGAAGATACTTTACAGTAACCCTGATCCTTTCCAGTGTTGTGGGAAACACCAGTACCAATGATAAAGCTGCTCTACTGAGAGTCTGATAGAAGGAAAGGAAACAATCACAGCAAAAACTGCATGAAGACTCTGGTGGTGGTGGCTGCTGCATTCTCAGCAGCAATGTAGCCCAGTCAGAGAAAATACCATGGCTTTCCTACAAACTTGGACTCATTATTCTCAGAGACATGATAGAGTTCAATATAGCTTTATCTGAAGATGTTCTGTCCCTGTGTCTAACCCAAGGGCCTGATACCAACTGTCTTTTCCAATCATAATGGCATCAAATAACTAGCAGGACGGATTTTGGAAGCCTCAACACATGTGGAAACTACATAGCATATTTCTGAACAACTAGTTGGTCAGAGGGAAAAGACAAGCTTAAACTATCTTGAGACAATGAAAACTGTGATCAGCTCACACAGACCTGTGGGAGGCCAGTGAAGCAGATGTAAGTGGGAAATGTATAGTTCTAAATACATATGTCAAAAAGGAAGAACATGTTGGGGATGGGTGGAAGCATATTCCTGCAATCCTAGCTACTCAGCAGGGCTGGAGCTAGACATCGTGAGTTCAATCCCAGCACAAATTACAGAGCAAGACTGAAGAGGGAGGAAGAGGAGAGGGGGCAGGATGAGACAGATGGGGAAGAAGAAGGAAGGAGGAAGAGGTGAAGAAGAAGTAAGAAATCAAAGGAACTAGAAAAAGAAAAACTAAGTCCAAAGTTAGTATAGGACAGAAAGAATAAACATGATAAGAACATGCTTAAATAAAACAACAAAAACAAATGTTGGGTGTGGTGGCACATGTCTTTGATCCCAACACTCAGGAGACAGAGGCAGCCTGATCTCTGTGAGTTTCAGGACAGCCTGGTCTACAAAGAGAGTTCCAGAGCAACCATGTCTATTACACAGAGAAACTCTATATCAAAAAACAAACAACAAACAAAAGTAAAAATTATTTTAAAAGATAAATGAATAGAGCAATCCTTAACCACTAAAAAGAGAGAGAAAGAAGCAAATCAAACACAAAAAGTAATTATAATTTCTCAATTTATGATGAACAAATTAAAATGGCACTCCTAAAGACAGCCCTTATTATAAAATGGGCCCAGAGAACCTGAGATATTTCCAGTGCAATAAGATCGGGAGCACGTCTTTCCTGTGTGAGCCTTGCTTAAATCCTGAGGAGAGAATAATGGTAGTAAGTAGAGGGACTGGCTTCCAGAGCCTGCTTGCAATTAGGGTGCTGTCCCCATCATTTTCCTATGTCAAGAGACTGTTACAAATGTATGTTTTCCAGGCATTGTCATATACCATAGATCTCAATTTCATCTGCTGTCTTTTCTAACAAGTTGCTTCACAGAAAAAATAAATGGAAAAAGAGAAGAAAAAAAAAAACACAGAGAGAAAGAAAACAAAATTCCCACCAAGTATTATCTTCCCACGTGATCACTTATGACAGCTTGAGAGTGAAATTGAGCCTAAACCACCAGCAGCTCTCTGTTCGTAAGTGAAGGCCCCACACTGACTGCCAGTGGTAAAACAGTAAAATACAAAGAGGAAAGCGATGGGAGCTGCTCACAAAATGCTGAGCAGTTCTCCCGCATGCTTTGTTTAGTCGCTCCCCGTGTTGTGGAAACAACACTTCTGTTCTGGTCGAGAGGGTTCTTTTATTACAACACAATGCAATTTTGCTCATACTGACTTGTGTATAAATACTAGCCTGTGGTCTCCTAAAGATATAATCTACTCCGGATGCAGCATTTATAATATCCACATTAAAAGAAATGTACACAATGAGTTCCAGGGCAGCCAGAGATACATAGTGAGACCTTGTATCAGGAAAAAAAAAAAAAAAAAAAGAAAAGAAAAGAAGTGAAAAAAAAGGTACAGAGCCCTTAAGATGGCCAGCAGGTAAGGATGCTGACTGCCAAAGCTGATGAACTAAGTCTGATACCTAGGCTCCACATAGCAGAAGGAGAGGAATAACTCATGAAAGGTGTTCTTTGACTTCATATGTACCTTAGGGTGCAAATGTGCATATACATAATCATGCATGTGTGCATGTGTACATGTGTGTGCATAGACAAATACATGTAATAAAATTTTAATTGTACAATGTACCATACATGTAAATTTGATTTTGTGATAATAGGCTCTGAACATGTAATTTTTTCAAGTTCATCATAATGTGTTGATATTGTGACCTATTATATCATTCAAAAATGTTTTCTTACACACTAAATATTTGATATATCAATACTAAAAACACATAAAACATCTTTCTTGCTTTCTTTTTCAGTTTAGGAATTAGAACTCAGAGCTTCAAGTATTCTCAGCGGGTACTGAGAAACAACCCACTGAGCTGCAGTCCCAGCGCTAATGAATTATGGCACTTATTGTTCATGGGGATATCAGTATGCCCTGGGCTATATATTAAGTACTTTACAGGTACTTTTTCAAGCCACATTTCATTCTCAAAAGAATCATGGAAATCTCTCTCTCTCTCTCTCTCTCTCTCTCTCTCTCTCTCTCTCTCTCTCTCTCTGTGTGTGTGTGTGTGTGTGTGTGTGTGTGTGTGTATGTGTGTGTGTGTTACTGTTTGCTGGTAAAGAAACTGCATTTCAAAAGTTCAAGTAAATAGAACAGCCAGTATGACTGCAAAAGATAAGCTGCTAAAACACCCTACAGTTTCTCCCAGAAGTAGAATCACAGTAGAAAGACGAGAATGTGAACATAGCTTTGGGTCTAGGAAAGTGTCACTTAAGGATTGTCTGGGGACAAAAATTAATCAGTCTTCTCCAACTCATGTTGCCTTTGCTCTCTGTGAGTTACTATTCCCACAGACTGGAAACTAAAGCCAGTCAATATACACAGCTAACATGACATGATTGTCACATCCTCCTCCCTCAGATTCCACACCATGACAGCACACAGACTGTGTTCTCTTGATGTGGAAGTTTACAAAGCTTATCTCTTGCTGCTAACACCAAGGAAACCTCTCTTTACAGCAAACAGCAATAGATGTTTCTATGATGATACAAAACCACAACTGGACATAATGCAGATGTCAACTGCTTATGGGGAAGCCAGGCCCAACAGATACATCCACATCACAGCTCCTAAATTCCAGTGTTCAAGGGACATCACAGCAGAGGGATAGAAAGATTGTAAGAGCCAGAATAGCAGGGAGTCTGCTGTGAAGCAATCTCCCCTAGAAATGGCTTCATAAATAAGACCAGAAAAAGGGCTGAACTTGTAACATGGAAGGAGGAAATTTAGTGGGGTCCCATCATCTAGAGAAATAACCATAGTCAATTAAGGGATGCTGAGAGAAGAATTATCAAAGATGAGTCCCTTTTGTTAGTTGTCCAATACAGAGTGGTCAACCATGAAGCCATATACATAACAACATATAACAACAACAAAAACATACACGTGTGTGTATGTATGTATATGCATATATATTATTAATGTGTATATATATGTATGTGTGTGTGTATATACATACACAATAATTATCAAAGAAAAGACTATCAACTTGAGAGTTGGGGGATGGAAGGGGTTCATGTGAGGGTAGCTGATAAGACTAGAATAGGACTAAGGGAAAAGAAAACCCTTTGCCTTTTGTTAGCTTGTCTTGTCTTCTGGAAAGATCATCCACTGATACTGCTGCTGCCCCTGCTGGTGCCATTCTTAGACAACAATGGAATTCTGCTTTTTTCAGTTTTCAGTATGAACTGAAGACCAATGTACACAGGCACCATTCAGGTCTTTGATGCTAGATTGGGACTACCGAGGCATCAACATGTAGACTGAGTACCTGCTCATCCTCAGCCTCTCAAGTTTAAGGCAGCTATTGGTGGACAATGTTGACTATATTGTGTAAGTCAGTCTAATAAAAACCACTTTAATATATACCTCTTCTATTGTTTGTGTTATCCAAATGAAATGACTAATATGGTCATAAATTAATTATAGCACATATCTTCTTAAATATCAGAGTTAAGATTAAAATTTTTCTCCAGAAAAAAAATCACAGGAAAAAGATTAGCTAACAGAGCATAAATCTATGGATCTTTGGAAATGGGATTCAGGAGGTCATATATACTCATTAGTAAGAGAGTCTAGAATTTAGAAGCCACATAAAAATGGAGTGTAGGTCATATGTCATCAACTAGGGGACTATAGTTAATAATTCTATCTGTAGCCATGTGCTTTGGACACACAAGAAAAAAGATCTATCAACAAACTCAAAAAGTTATAATGAAACTTACCTAATACAAAACTTACTTAAATGCAGAGTCTTAGGTTCAATATCCAGCTCCACACCACACATACACACACACTCAACACACACCACACACACACACACACACACTCACATATATAAACGAATACTACAAATTATAGGCAAAAGTGTCAGGTTTTATAAAAAATAACAAAACTAACTGCTTGTATTGGTAAAAGGAAACTACTAAAATCCAAAAACAGACATACATACAGATGATTTTCACAAAAGTATCAATCAATAGAATGACAAAAAATACATTATTCCAACTAAGATACGTGAGCTCATGTTCATAATTAAAAATATTTGCTAGCCCTGACTTCACACTACATACAAAAGTTAACTCTTGAAGATTCATAAAACTAAACCTAAAAGAAAAAAAAATAAAAATCACCATTTTCATTGCCTAAAAGTAAGAAAAGAGTTCTTAGGACACAAAACCAAAACTCTACATGAAAGCATATACTTGACTTATCAAAGTTCATAGAACACTACTAATGAATGCAAGGCTACAGATTGAGTGAAAAGGGGACACACACACACACACACTAAAATCTGAATATCAATTTCAGTCCATAAGTGCAGCTTAAATTGTGAGAATCATGTATAGGCAGGTTAATAATGGAATCATATTTGTCCCATTTAGATGTCTAAAGCGTATAATTAACACAAAACTTTCTGTTAAAATTATGCTATGCATTCTAGAATAGAATACCTAGGTATAAAACTGTGAGGTTCTTCTCTTCTTCCTTCCTTCCTTCCTTCCTTCTTCCTTCCTTCCTTCTTCCTTTCTTCTTCTTCTTCTTTCTTCTTATTATTATTATTATTATTATTATTATTATTATTATTGACAAAGATACCAAAACACACATTGGAGAAAATAGAGGCTCTTTAATAAATGGTACTGGGAAAGCTAGGTTTCTGTATATAAAAGAATAAAACTAGATACCTACAGTGTACCCTATGTTTAAGCCAACTCCAAATGACCAAAGGTCTTCATTTATGATCTGAGAGTCTGAAGGGAAAAAAGTTCAAGATAAAGGTAAGGAATAGGCAAAAACTTTCACAATGGGATTCCCATTATTCAAGAAATAAGGTCAACAATTGTCAAATAGGACCTCATGAAATTAGGAGGCTCCTGTGCAGCAAAAGAAACAGGTAATCAAGTGAAGAGATGGCTTACAGAATGAGTACATCTTTGTAAATGGTGTATCAGGCAGGTTTAATGTCTACAACATATAAAGAACTAAATAAGCCAAATAAAACAATAAACCCCAACTCAATCAGCAAATGGGATGATGATGTGAATAGATAGTTCTAAAGGAAGGATAAAACATAAATGGCCAACAAACATGAAAAATATTTTATATTTGGGAAGCAACATTGAATTCTTATGATATATTCCAATAGAATTGTCTGATAAACTATTAAATACATTTTCAAAATATTATTAGAGATGAAAAATTAAAGGCTAGTAAAACTATGTATGGGAGATGAAATAAGTTTTTATAAAACTAAATAAAATTCTATATATAAAATAAATTTTTTCTAAAATTAAAACAAGAAACAGAAGGTTAGATATGGTTGAACAAGGAATTAGTGAACAGGAGGAGAACATAGGAAGAAATTAGTAATTCAACGCAGAATAACAGAAGACAGTAAAGTTGAGATTATGAGACTCTCAAGTTTTTATTGGGACTGAGTTCACAGGATGTTTGGGTAGCATAATGATCAGTTAACAAGAATGCAGTTGTCCTCTGTTAACTATGGGTGAGACATTCCAAAACCTGCACTGAACTTTTGAGACTGTGGACAGTACTTTTTGAAACAATAAGCCATGTGTTTCTCTGACAGATATGCAATTTGAGGCCCATAACTTACTGTTCCTCACTCACTCTACATAACACATTAGCAACTTAAACACATCACTTGTGTTCTACTGCTGAGTATCCAAAGTGTAGACCTGCTTTCTCAGTGCATCACACTGTTAAAGTCAAGTGCCACTCAGCATCACAGTGATTGACTTATGTGCCTGCCTGAGGTCTCAATTAACACCTAGATACTTCGTCTGACTTGATTCTGTATGTGCCTCTAAGCGTGAGATGGACATTTAAATTAGTAGACTATGTAGACTTTTCTTGAAACCACAAGTAGGTGGAAACAACAACATCCAAATGTTTGAATTAACTGGGTAACCTTCCACCAGTAGTGGGTATTTCCTGGGCCTTACTGCCTTGAATTGGGATATAATGTTTCCTGCCTTTGAACTTCATCATGCCTGTATTTAGATCAGAACTCCTTCATCAGCTTGACTGGTTCTCTGGCCTTTGTTATCAGTGGTGTCACATTGTTGTTGCTACTGGATCCTTTATTTGCAGCTAATAAGACCAATCTGTCTCTAGAAGTATGCAAACGAATTCATTATTCAGATGCTTCTTGTTCTCTCTCCACACACATGAACACAAACACACATTCATGTGTGCATACATGGGTATAGTATATATTACACATATATACACTCATATGTGCATGCATACATACACTCACGCACATAGATGCATTCTATTGATCATTTTCTAAAGAACCCTGAGTGATATTAACACTGTTGCTTCCATAGTTACAGCCAAGGATTGAGTATACGTGGATCATGAAATAGAGAAGTGTTTAAAACAAAGAGGTAGATGTAATAGTTCACATAAGAATAAGATTTATATTCAAATGAGAATTGTTAAAAGAAAGTAAAATGACCTAATGTCACAAAGTTTATGGTACATCTTTCCTCAAAATAATGCTGTAGAGGACAGAGATGTACATTTGGGAACTTGCATGGTTTTGGTTCTGAAGAAGTCTATTCAATATTGTTAGACCCAGGACACTTCAAGAAGAAGCACATGCATTTGAGAACTGGATAAACTTCCCAGCTTAGCTCAGGAAAGGCTTCCCATCCATATTTAACATAAAGTGATAAGAAGATAGGCTTTCCAAGAACAGAGAGTTGGTAAACATCCAACTCACCAGTCTCCCAGCATTCCTGGCTGACACCCAGGTCCGGGTGGGAGCCATGCAAACCAGGTATGACAGCAAGGTTTATCTTGCCTCTTCAGAAAAAACAGGCCCAAGCTGACCACTACTGGAACAGCTAGAATATAAACTGATACACAAATAGAGTGTGAATATTTCACGGAAATTACAACCTGGAGCACATCCTGGAGCATTTGGGATGCTACAACCTGGAGCACATCTTGGAGGGTTTGGGATGCTTCACAGAGCAAATGGATGACATTTAATCTGTGTCTATATTAGAAAGTCTGAACTTAAAATATGTTTTTCACTTTTACTTTAGTGCTGCATCTATGTAGTGAATGTAAAAAGATTGAGTTTTGTTGCGGTTGTTTTTGTAGGAAACTAATTTGTTTCTGTTGTGACTTAGTAGAAACAAATGGTAGTTTGGCAATTAATACCTATAGATTTCTGAATGTGGCTTCAAGAAAAGAGGGATCTTGCCCAGACTAGAAAGCAGTACACACTAATACACACTCAGCACAGAGAGCTGCATCAAATAATGGATTTAAAAGAACAAATTTGTTTCCCAGCTGTGTCTATGCTATTTGGATAATCACAGCTAATGCAGCCGCTTAATGACAGATATCTTCTGAGAAATGTACCATTCAGTGATCTTGTCCTTGTGCACACAGTGAGAGTATAGTTGCATAAACTAACACATCTACCGTGTTACTAGAGAATATAATTATATAGTACCATCATCGTCACACAGCTCGTCATTGGTGGGGTTGTTTTACATGGCAAACAGATGTACTGAAAGACAGTTTATTAGGTGCTTATTGTGGATAGCAGCTATCTCAGTGTACCACAAATATTTTGCATTTTATTCTGTGACATTTCCACAGGTTAAAAATCATAATTTTATTCATTCATTCAACTCATTCATTCATATTCACTCATTCATTCATTCACTCATCTCATCATTCATTCATTCATTCTGGTGAGTACATTAGAGTGGGCAAGGGTTGGAACATTTTCCAAAGCCACTTATTCTGCTGGGATCTTAGATTTCTTATCTAAAACCCATGGGAATTGGATTGACAACCTAAACATCTTCCTTCACACTTACTCCATGGCTTCTTTTGAGCTGCTCTTTAGGAAAGTGGGGCTATTTAAATATTAGCATTTCCCATGAGCCTCTGCGGGATTTGTATATTATAGCTGTCATGACTTTGTTGAAACTTTCTTAAGCTCTAATATTTAAAATTCCTGTCTACAAGTTTAAGTTTTACTAAATCAATAAATAAAATGTGTGGTCACAGTAATGACTTTAAATATCATACATTTTAGATTAAAAAAATCTTCTATAAGCAAGATCCAGGATGCAACACTGGCTTCACATCGTTTGCCCTCACTCAGGGTTTCAATGGGGAGCTCTCTGGGAGATTCCTGGAGAAGAGGATAGCTGGTATTAATGTCTGTATCTAATTTGCCTAATATTCTGTATTATTCAGCAAATAGAAAGAATGGCTTTCTACACTTCGTAGACTGTGGGTTTCCAACCTTTGAAAGGAAGGCTTTGTTTGTATGTTCATTGGCATGCTTATTCTTCCTGCACTGATATCCAGAGGACCCAACTAACTCCCAAAAACTAGATTCCATTTGAAAACAGGGATGCAAAGCAATAACCTCAATGTGCTCTACACTCCTTAAGGAATAGAGGAATAGCAACTGGAAGGTATCAAAAGCCAAAGCAATGGCAGTGGTCTGTAGAAGGAGTGATGAAGGGGTGGTGCTGAAGCTGTCTGCAAAACCAAAATGCAGAGTAACAAAGGCAAACAGGAAAAATGGGTCACATTTCCCAGGACTGAGAGTGTGTGACAAAGGTCCAAAAGCTTAAAAACTTCAAAAAAAGGCAGATATATTGAAAAATAAAATGAAACAAAATATGAGTCCGAGAAGCTATACCTGGTTCTAAAGCAGAGGGTCTGTGGCTTTCTAGATATTGACAAAAGGAAAGCTTGAATCTGGAATCTGAAGTGCAATTAGGACAGTTAAGAGGAAAAAAAAGTACTTTCTTCCTACTACTCTTGAATACATTCTTTCTGGTATGCATTTGCTTATTTAGTTGTTCAAAACCCTCTTGTAGGAATGTGATTCTACATGTTTTCAACTGCACAGCTACTATAATCATCCCAGTATACCTTGTCTACGCTGCTCCAGCTAAACATTTAAAACCCCAGGTATAGCTATGTCAAGTTTCTACTCTGAGGTATGTTACTGATCACTCAGAACAAGATAATGTTTTAAATTCTTGTTATTGAGTGAAGCCACAGTCTAATGGAGGTGGTGTAAAATTTAAGCCATTTCAAAACAATTTTAAAGGCCTGTGATGAGCATGAAAATCTGTCCCAAGAGTACTTAAAAATACAAAAGGTAGAGATGATCGCTGCTTTAAATATCTTTAGAAAGAGTAGGGTCCGCTTTCAGAGGGATTATGTCAGAGGTTATGCAGCAGAAAAGAAGCTTTGGGAGGAAGAATGAGTGACATAAGTTATGTCATTTGTCACTAAGTATAGCAAGGAATGGCCACTATTCTCTTTAGAAATGAAGGCTGTAAGGAGTGACAAGAGCTCTTTGTCTCACAACCTTCCTGACAGCTCTCCACTGTGGGCTGTGCATTTTCATACATACTTTCAGTGGATTCACCTGCTACAATGCTAGGATAAAGGATCCCTCTGTGAGTTATAGCACAAGGTGCTTGTCTGTGATTCTATACTGCATCCCCCACCTTTGCCACAGCAGAAGGTTGCCACAGTTTATCAGAGATGACCCTGATTTAATATCACTTCATCTAGTGTTTGGTGTCTGTGAGCCTTCCTTTGAATGTGAGCAGGCCTTGTGACCACATTAATTAATAGTATATGGTAGAAGTAGCATCAGCCACTGTCTGGGTTTTAAGAAACAAGCAGTTTCAAGTTTCTACTGAATAAAAGTTAGATGGATTCTCAAAACCTAAAAGAGCAAACTTATATAGCCACTGAAGAAATCAGTGTGGTGATTCTCGGGAAGATGGACTCAATCTATCTCAAGATCCAGATACACCACTCCTAGGCATATACCCAAGGGATGCTTCATTCTACTACAGAGATACTTGCTCAACCACGCTCATTGCTGCTCTATTCATAATAGTCAGGAATTGGAAACTACCTAGATGTCTATCAATGGGTGAATGGAAAAGGGAATGTGGCACATTTACATAGTAGTACTTTTCTCAGCCATTAATGAAAGAAATTATGAAAAAAAAATGATAATCAAACTATAAGCCATAGAACAGAAGTTAGGTATAAATGAGGAACTTGGAATAAACAGATCTCATTAAGAAAGGGAAGTGGAATAGATAATTATGATGAACATGGAGTGGAGGGACTGAAACAAGAGAAATAGATAAGAAGAGTGTGTGGGGGTAGGTGGCAAAGGGCAAGAGGGGACAGGGAGAGGCAACAAAACTCAAAGGCTATTTGAGGTGCAGTATGGAAAATTAATACAGTAGAAGTCTCCTAAAATATACACATACAGGAAGACAATCAAGATAAAATCACCTAATAATAGGGGAGATAAATCACTGAACATGGAATAGTCAAGCTGGTGTACTCAGTGGCTTTACTTGTGCACTATGGATTCTTTGGTAGAGGACAGCACTTGGTATGTTATCAAAGAAGAACGGTAAACACAACCCAGCCACAAAACATTGACCTACAATGGTGTCCTGACTGTAAGATATGCTTAGTGCACTTGTGCTACAAAGCTTCTGGAGCAGCCAGCCAATATCTGTTCCGACTGAAGGCTGACTCCATGAAGTAGAACCCATACTGTTTGGGTGACCCATAACCGGAGACCAGATGGCCCAAAGACCTAAGGTAGAACCAAGTACTACTGTTTTACAGAAAGAACCTATTAAGTAGTAATATGATTCCTAGTAAAATGATTCCTCATGACATTTTGCTACACTCATAGATTAGTGCTTTGTTCAGTCAGCATTAGAAAGCTTTTTCCTGCAGGAGATAGGAACAAGTGCCGTGATCCACAGCCAGGTAATATGCAAAGAGTGAGAGACTCTGGAATACCGATCCCAAGATCGATGTCTGTCTCCTTAAAATCCATCTTCTCAGAGCTCGGGGAACCCTACACAGGAGAAGGTGGTGAGAGGGTGAGAGACAGAGGAAATGAAGAACAGCAAGGAAAGACGTCCTCTAAATCATCAGGATTGAGGCACATATGAACTCACTGAGACCGAACATGCGCAAGGACCCACACAGGTCTGCATCAGATACATTCCTAAAGCTAAAAGGAGAAGTGGACACATGCCTCCATCCCTAACCCAGAAGCTATCTCCAATTAATAACATTTTCAAATGAAAAGTTAGTTTTCTCCAAGTGAGTCCACTAGGGAAACAAACTACTTTTGAGGATAGGCCCCATTCCCAGCAGGAGATGGCCAACAGAGAATGAACTCAATGACATCCTTGGAGATTCCTTCTCCTACTGTTTTATCAGGGCTTTATTTTTTTAATTTTTATGATTTTATTTTTAAATATATATTTTTCTCTCTTTTGTGCTACAGTTTCTTTATTATGTATTATAGCTTCCAGTGTTAGTGTTTTTATGGGATTCCTGAGTGTGCAAGCAAATACGTCTTTGCATCTATATCTGTTTCTTGAACCTTCTCCTTGGTCTCTTTTACTTCTGTTTGTCTTTATTGTCCTATTTTAATGTCTTAGTTTTTGTTTTATCTTATATTTCATTTTATTATTATCACTTAGAAGCCTGTTCTCTAATGAGACAGAAAAGGTAAATCTGATGGGAGGTTAGATATGGAGGAACTGGGAGGAGGCAAACCAGAATTAGCATATATTATATGAGAAAAATCTATTTTTAGTAGAAGTTCAAAAGGGGAGGTAGGAAACATATGCCAGGGCAGGCCCCATGGCTAGGAGTAGTTGGCCAACCCAAAATGGACTCCCATGTGTTTGTGTGTGTTTTGTATTTTATTTTTTGTCTTATTGGAGTTATTTGTTTTGCTTTCTTTCTTTTTTAAGAGAGAGAGAACAAATATGCTGTTAGATGGGTAAGGAGATGAGGAAAATCTGAGACTAGTTGGAGAAAGGAAATATAATCAAAATATATGATAGGGAAAAATTAATGAAAAAAGATTTTTTTTAATAAAAAAAGAGCAAAAGTGTGTTATATAAGATACATTCAATAATAACAAGTCATAGGACACTATGAAGAAGGCTGCCTGCCTTTTTAAGGAGGCTGGGGGTTGGGACAGGGCAGAACCCAACTCAGTGCTACCATGCAATCCTGAACCAAACAAAGGAAAGCTGAAGCATGGCACTGCTCAGAGTTCTAACTGCTGGGCTGGAGAGGATGCTCAGTGGTTAAGAGTATTTGCTGATCGTCCAGGGGATCTGAGTTCATTTCCAGCACCCACAACAGGCAGCTCTCAATTGCCTGCAACTCCATCTCCAAGGGATCTGATACCCTTTTATAGTCTCAGTTGGGCATCTGCACCCATGTGGCAAACACAAAGACCCACACATGTTTATGTAAGTAAAATTAATCCAAAATTCTAACTTTTAAAATGGTATGAGAAAGGACAAAATGTTATTTTAATCTGCCAAAGTTGAGAGTAGCTTTTTTTTTTTCAGTAATAAACAACCAAAATAGGTATAGTGACTTAGAAGAGAGTAAATAGAGGAAAAAGGAGGATATGGACTTTCAAAGCAAGGTGGAACACTGGAAAGTGCAGTAGAAGGAATTATTATTTAAACCCCAAATTTGTAATAGTAGATCTCCTACCCGAAGGAGACCAGTAAAGGAAAACACAACTCAATAATTATTGGTATAAATTGCACGCCTAGATTGGGCAGATTTACCACTACACTATTCTAATCCCCGGCTGTGAGATCCCTTATAACTTGTAGTTTTATCCAGGCCGAGAGGTTGTCCTCCGTCATCGGCTTACTGCCAGCTTCCTTCTGCTCTGCTTCTTCTTGCTTCTGCTTCCTCCTGCTTCTGCTCCTCCCCCCCCCCCCCCCGCGACTTCCTTCTCTTCCCCCTGGCTTCTACTTCTACCTCCTTTTATATCAAATTCCTCTCACTCTCTCCTCCCCTAAGCCTTTTTCTCGCCTCCCCTTCTACTGCCCAATCTCTGGCTCTAGTCTTTATTTTACAGGTTTTAATAGGACAGAAGGTTTACAAGATGTCCTCTGTGTACAGATTCAATCATCCTCTGCAGCCCCTCCCAGAAGGGTGGAACTAGGATCAAAATACAAGCCTGAGGCTATCTCACTGGGAACTAGGATCAAAATACAAGGCTGAGGCTCTCCACAACATTGATTCAATCCTCCTCTGGAGCCCCTCTCAGGGGGTGGAACTAGGATCAAAATACAAGGCTGGGGCTATCCACAACAGGAAATGCTGTATTTTTCTGAAGTGGATTGGGACTGTCTCAGTCCGGGTTAGGCAAGCGGAAAGATGAGCGTCACAGGAGTAATATCTGAAACATTACAACTTACTCTGTTTGTTGTTTTTTATTATATAGTTTACTATACACGTAATCCTTAGGCTCAGAAAGTGTTAAACATCTTTTTAACTAGATTGCTCAAGGGAAAGAGGGGGCAGATGCCACCCACATTCTCTCTTTTAGAAAGGACTATCTTAGTTCTGTTCCAAAGATCGAGGTATCTGTTTACATACCTTAGAAAAATGACTTAAGCCATTTGTACTTTTTTTGTTTTGTTTTGTTTTGTTTTTTGTGTTTTGAACAGGTTTCTCTGTATAGCCCTGGCTGTCCTGGATCTCACCTTTTTAGACCAGGTGGCTCAGGGAACCAGACAATCCCCTGCCTCTGCTCTCTTGAAAGTGCAGTGATTCAAGGCTGAGCGCCACCGTCTTCCTATACTTAAGCCATTTGTGACTCAGTTGCCCCATTCATAAAATCAGAGCTATTGACTTCCCATTATCTAGGAGGAAGAAGAAGCCTCAGATATCTAAACACCCTACCCGTACCTTCTTCTAGCCAGCATAGTCCAGAGTGTTTTGAAGAGGATGAGGAGACATATCTAAAGACCCACAAGTAATAAAAACACAAGTAGATAGCAATAACATTAGGCAGAAAGAGTTAGAGCAAGCAAATATGAAGGGAGCCATAGCAGTGTATCCTCAGAGAACTTTGATCACACTAAGGATCACTATGTCTGTAGTGAAAAGAATGGGTGAGAATGCAAATAGATAGAAAGAAAAAGAGACGAAGTAGAAAGAGAAGCCAGAGCCAAGCAGGGAAAGGCATATGGCCCTGGCCATCTTAATTGGAGCTGAAGAGGAGTAATAACATTGCTGGTGAGGCAGGGAATGATTATATTGTCATTCCATATGAGGTCTTGAGAACTCAAAGTTTGTTGAGCCACCTGTTGAGAACATAGCATGAAGGTCCTTGTTGCCATAGGTACCCAAGAAACCAGGAATGTTAAGCACAAAGGATTGTCTTTCCAATTGGAGAGGTGTAGAAGTTGTTTGTGCCTCAGAAAACTGAGACTTGGAAGTCATTAACAGCCTGGTGATCTATGTTATACTTTGGCTCAGGGCATATCAAGCTCCTACAACCAGGACAGAAGGTGACTACTAATGTAAATGATTCTTAGAGCCTAGGCTCCTGAAACTCCCACAAACATGACCAGAAGTGGATAATGTCAAATGACTCTCTAAACTATATGTGTGACCAAGAGCAGGCCAACCTCTTAGGCCCTTAAACTAGTACTGGTAGCCATCTCTAGAACCATCTTCTTGAAGACATGACATATATATCCTGAGTTACATTTCAATGAAACTATGCTTCCATGTGCAATCAGGGGTTATTAATACCAGGAAACTTCTTTTCCAATTATACTGGGGTTAAATACATTGGAATAAAAGGCCTGTTATTAGAGTCCCTGGAGTCTGATCCAGATTGATAAAGTCAATTTGCACCAGGGTTTCATTCTTATATATTTGTATTTTTCATTTCCCTATATGATACTTCATGGACACCCACACTTCTTCAGTCCAGTAACCCCAGAGCAGAGAGCAAAGTTAGTGGTAACAACAAACTTGGAACAAAAGAGAGAAATGGATTTTTTCAGCCATTTTCCTCATTACACTAGAGCTTACAAAACAGGAAAAGCAATAATATATACTCTAGGCATCCAGCTCACATCCCTGAATTTACCTCTAACACAGTGGTATGAAGCCAAGAACATTGGTGAGTTAGTCATGCCATGGTTTTCCAAATGACTCTTGATCAGCCAAGTATTTCTGTCTTGTGTCATGAAATAAGGAAAGACCTTTGTTCACTCAAACAACACTCAAATTGCCCATACTTTTAAGAACCATCAAAAGAAGTATATGGTTGTATCATACATCATGACTAAGTATAGAAGAGCCACCATACCATCCTCAAAATTGGGTTTAACAAATTCATTTAATTTATAGTCTATCTTGCTCTATGTAGGCAGTATCAACCAAATTTACATTCTTTCCTTTGTGAAGAAAATTTTAAATCCAAATGAGCTATAAATTGTTTCTGTTCCATCTACCATATTGTGCTCAAAACTAATAAAGAAGAGGTGTCCCCACCATCATTAACCCCGACATTTTCAAATATACAGAGTTCTCCCTCCAGACTCAAATGAGGTGGAAGTGTTAGAAGTTTTCAATAATGGAAGCCATGTATCTCTCTATTTTTCAGATATTAAACTCTACCAATAACCAGAACCTTTGCTAAAATGAACATCATAGCAGAATAGAATATTATTCAGAGTTTCTCCCTTCTAAAAAGGAAAGAATAAATAAGACCATTATTATTCTCTTATCCACTGGTAGCTGAAAATTCAGCAGGTGGACAGAAATAAGACCATTTCACACTCTTTCTACACTCCATAATCCAGCTCTGTTGACTTTTACCATAGCAAAAAAAAAAAAAAAAAAAAAAAAAAAAAAAATCTTACATAGACGTCACTTCTCCAGTATTAAATCAGAATATTCAGAAATAAATATTATATGATTAGTACTTTCACCTCAAAAATAGATTCCATGGTTCTGTTACCCTCATAGCCAAACATTCTCCATGGTCTCAGCTATCAATGCGTACTATCACATTACTGGGTTATGAAGTCCTTAAATACCTGCTTAAAATTTTACATACAAGTCCTTATCTCCATCATCATTGAAAGAAATTTTTTCACACCCTTATATTAAATAATTCAAACCTCTCTTTGGTCTCTGTTTAATTCATTGTACAGGTAATTATTCCAAACTATAAGCTTTATTTAAAACAAATAAACAAACAAACATGGTCTCTAACACAAAATTCTTCTAAGAATATTTCAAATTCTTCAAGATACTTGCTAAATTCCTTAACAGGTACCCTTCTTCTCATCTATGATTCATTGTTAATGCTAGGCACAGACGGCAAGATGGGATGATATTGTCTTTAATGTTACATCCACCTGAGTCAAGCAGAGATAACCTAGAAGTAATGCAAGGAATTGCTTGGATGTAATTCTTATTTTCCTGTCTTCAGGAAGAAGAGAGCTGGACCCTTCAGTAGCCCTGACCTCTTTAGTCTGGAACTTGGACTAGTTCACAGGAAGTAGATATTGTGGTGCTTGCAGAACTATGACTTCAATCGTCTTTAAGAATAATTTAATTTCTAAAATTAAGTTGACTTTAAAGTTTCCTTTTTTGCTACTGGCAATTAGCTGGAACCTTAAGATATGATGACTGTAGGAGGCTTAGGCTGATCTAAGCCAAGCAAGATCAGAACATTCCTGTAGCCATCGTAAATGCCAAGAAGGACGAATGTACATTTCTAGTCAATATAACCCATTGCATGATCTCAGCCTCAAGAATTGCTTCAGATGCAGGCGAACAATCTAAGATGTCCCCACATTTATTGAAAGTCTAGACTTCTATAACCATGGGAAGAAATGCAGTCTTCTTCCTGACTGTGCAAAGGGTAGCTTGTGGCCTTGTTCTTCCAGCAGCCATTAAAGTCAGATTAGGGGTAAATTCAATAGATATGTAAGTAAGTGGTCAAGCAATTACTCAGAGAAAAAAGCTTCTGAGAAAATTATGGAAATCTGAGTTACTACCTGAACCCATATACTCTATTTATTGTGTAGGCCTTATCCCATTACCTAACTATCCTTAGCTTGTATCTTCTCTTGTCTCTCTCCAATAGAATCACTAGTATATATAAATAATTTAGCCTATACTCTGCCACTGGGTTTATCCTGAATCACAAGAGAGTCTCTTACATTTAATTCATTCTTATGAGTTGGCTGAGACCTAGAAGTTATAGGTGTTTACATTTCTATGGAGAAAAGTAGGAAGCTTTCCTGCATGCTGGTGTTGAGGTTAAATATCTTTTAACAATTCAACTCTTCCTTCCTCCCACCTGCAGCAGAGGTATTGTGTTTAAAATGCTGAGTCTTTTGTCAAGTTGAACTGTACTCCCAAGGCCCCATCTGTCATCCTAACTTCAGTGCACAGTAAGCACCAAAGAGCCAGAGAGAGAGTGAAGGGTGGAAGAAGGAGAGAGAGTCTTCACTCCACACTTCTCTCTGAATTGCTTATAGTGCCCTGGGGATCCTGTTAAACAGTTCTGGATTTTCCTCTGCTTTGAGTCTCTTTACCTGCCTCATGGCCTCACAGATCACAGCCCACCTTTTAGGATGTAGCTTAAGGGAGAGGCTGTGAAGTTACAAGGACAACTTGGCTATATCTCCATCATGTCCCCATATGCTATGGTAGGTTTTAACATTTGTTTCTGCCCTTACTTTTGTTCAATGATAACTCTCCTATCAGATTTCAAGCCACTTAAAAATAAAGCCTGACACATAATACGGGCTCAAATTATTTTATGTTCTGAATTTCAAGTCTGTGTCAGAATAAAAAAAGGGTGGCCTTAGGCTTCTTATGTGAGAAAAGTCTTCAATGATTATCATAGACAAGAGGAAAAGAAGAGCTCCTTCATAGACGGTGAACAGAAAAGCCTTTTGAGAGAATATAAGCACTAATTTTGATGGAAGCATGTGGTACCTATGTTATAAACCCTTCCTTAGATCAACTATCAAATATTAATTCACAGCTTTGATTCCCTCCCAAAGAGTTGGATCACTCCATCATTTAAATTTAACTCAACAAATCTCAAACCCAACGTAAAAAAATTTCCTTCCTCAGGCTGTACTTCAAGCTAAGTAGGATGGCTCATATTTGTAACCTAAATACTCAGAAGGCTGAGGCAAGAGGGTTGAGTCAAGGCTACCTGAACCACACAGTAAGTTAGAAGGCTGTCTGGTTTGCATGAGAGACCCGCTACCTCAACCCGATTACATGCCCCATCCCATAGAACATCTTAAAAGAGACTGTATTCCCATTGTAACTTGTTTTTGAAGAAGAATGAATTGAGAAATCTCTCATTTTATTGCTAAATCTTGTAATGATTTCTATTGACAGTTATAGTCTGAGGAAGGTAAGCATAGGGAATAGTTTAGTGAACTGAGACTTCATTTATTTTGAGTTGTGCACCACACCTCTTTTAATAACATACTTCATGGCCTGAGACTCTTACCCTCAACACCACACACACACACACACACAACACACACAAACTTCCAAATAATGAATCTAGCAACCTGTGGGTAACCTAAGAGTCCAGCTTGGTTGAACTATAACTACACTCCTCTCTGAACAATGGAATAAATTACTCTTCACCTTAACAACCACCAACTTAAACATATTTTATTCAGTTGTACTCTGTTTATGTCTGGGTATGAAGATGGAAGATGAAGTCCAGCCAAAGCTAGGTTTAAATGCATGTAAAATAAGACAAACTGTCTTCTAAGGAACTTCTAGGGGAATCTCCTACTTACTTACAGCAATGCTTCATTGGATATGTATATGACTAAAATAGAATGCATTGTGGGAAGGAATATGAACAACAGAGAAATGGTTATCCATCAAAATACAACAATGCCCAAGATATGCTTGCAGTAATCAAACCCCTTCTTCTCTTTAACCCTATAAAAGGCAGCCCCAAACAATAATGGGGTCCTTTGAGAATCCCCACTCACATGGTCCACTGTCAATTTTTCCAGCTTATGTCTTTCTAATCTATACCATCTGATCTTTGAATAAAAATTGCTGCTGGTTTCCATTTATATGGTCTTTTATTTCCTGTGTAAATAGGATGCCAAGAACCTGAAAATATCTGGCATAGCCCTTGATTGCCATTCATAATCTCACTGTTGGGAAGGCTTGAAAACACACAAGCTCAAGTTAATATGGTTTTCTCAAAGATAGAAAAACAAACCAAAACCAAAACAAAAACAAAAACATGGTCTACCAATGTTTTAAGCCATTCCAAATTTTCTATTCGGCCTCCCTTAAACATCTGTAAATACTTCAGTTTCTATTTTATCTTGTCCTTTCTTTTTAGTTAATGAGGATCTAAATGATTCCATTGAAAATTATAAGCTTTGTTTGAAGATAGCTTTAAATAATAGGAATTAAATGTATCTCTTTAGTTCATTTAGTGCTGGTGTAGTGGAGCGCTTCAGAATGGGTAATGCTTAAACAACCAAAAGGTTCTGATGCACAGGCTTTGAAGCTGAGAATTCCAACATCAAAGTGCTGGCATTTAGGGAGTGGTTCCTCATTGTGTTGTAACCTAGTTAAAAACACCACAAAGGGGGGATAGAGAAGAGTTAAGAAAAAGAAGAAGGGGTAATAAAGTCAGCCCCTAATGATGGTATTTATCCTTCACTGAAGGGAAAGCCACATATGATCCAATTACCTCTAATGGTTCCACCTTTCCACACCTTTGTAATTACATTACAGTGTAAGTTTAAGAAGGAACAAGCATTCAAGCCATTCTAGGACCTAAGATATAAACAGCTCCAGAAGTAACTATCTATGTGTCTTATTGCCCAACAGCATGCGTAGTGACATTCTCACAGTATCTGAGATCTCTGACATTTAATATCAGATGCAGAGCTTTCAAATGGCCTTCCAGTATAGTTTTCCACCAGCGACTTTATATTTTCTAAGATGATAAATTGTGTGTGTTGGTGTGGCGCGTGGTGTGCACGTGTGTTCACACACACAAATGTATACATACACCCTGTTGAATCCACTTTTGTGGTTGTGTATACATGGTTTCAGGGATGACCACTTTGTATTGGATAACCAGTTAAGGATCTCATCCATGGAGGAAGCTAACTCCCTTTCTCTCAGTAGTAATCAGTTGCCTGTAACTCCTTGTCTAGGAGTATGATTTGGTTAGATTTTCCCCTTTCCATATTAGTATATCTATTTACAGTAATATTGTTCACATCTTGCTTTGGCAGCCATTTCTACACTGTTTTACAGGCAGTCATTTTTAAAACTTCCTGGTTTTCTGATTCTTACAATCCTTTTGTTCCCTTTTCCATGATGTTCTCTGAGCCATAGATGCAGGTGCTGTGATGTAGATGTATCCACTGGGGCAGGGATCCCTGTGATCCACTGATCTCTTTGTTTTGTCCAGTTGTGGATAATATTTAGAATGCTGTTGTGGATACCCTCAGCCTTGTATTTTGATCCTAGTTCCCAGTGGATAGCTCCAGCTTTGTATTTTGATCCTAGTTTCACTTTCCTGGGAGGGGATGCAGAGGATGATCAAATCTGTACACAGTGACATCTTGTGAACCTTCTGTTCAATTAAACTTGTAAAATAAAGGCTAGAGCCAGTGATTGGGCAGTAGAAGGGGAGGCAGAGAAAAAGGCTTAGGGAAGGAGAGAGTGAGAGGAATTCGATATAAGATGCAGAGGCAGAAGCAGAAGCAGAAGTAGAAGCAGAAGGAAGTCAATGGAGGAAGGAGTAGGAAGCCGATGATGAAGGAGCTGGAGCTTACAAGCACGCAGCCTGGATAAACCGCAAGTTATAAAGGATCTCATAGCCGGGATTAGAGTAGTGTAGTGGTAAATCTGCCCAATCTAGGTGTGCAATTTATACCATAATTACTGAGTTGTGTTTTCCTTTACTGATCTTCTGCGGGTAGGAGATCTTACAGCAACAAATTTGGCGGGGTTAAATAATTTCTTCTACTACAGAATGCGGTTAGTAACTATGCTGGTTTAGCAAGTGGCAATAGCAAGGTCTCTTCTAAGGCCCATGACCTCCCTAGTCCCAGAAGTTAAGTTTCTAGTATCAGGTATGGTTTCCTTTCTACTGAGTGGACCTGAAGTCCAATTAGACAGCTGGTGGTGACCATCAACATGTGTGTGATGCTGGTGCACCTTTATGGATATCTTGGCATGTTGTTCCTTGCTGTGGGTCGTAAGGGTCACAGCAGGATAGAGCTATTAATTCCCTTCTCTTGGCAGCTTGCATAGACTTTCTGGTACCATGGAACCTAGACCACAGGAAGGAGGGAATCAGATTAGAGCCAGCTTGACCAATCAGAGTTGTGTGTCCTAAGTGTGCAGTTGAGTAATGGGGCTTAATTTCATCCAGCCTCTGAGAGGCAACTAAAGGCAGAACTCACAGTCAATATTGTTTTTGGAGTCACTTGGACTTTCCTGAGCAACATGTAAAAGGAGGTTTCTCATACCTGGTATTGAAGTTTGATTTTAGTCTATGGTTCTCATGGGGTGCACTGTCCACCCTAAGGGCATAACTTCCTTCTATATATTAAATATGATTTTAGGTAAATATAAAATGGTAAGATCCCTGAGGTTTTATCTAACAGCTTGACATTAACTTGTCTCTCTTCCCTCTTTCTAAACTGTTTCTCTCTCCTCCTCCTGCTCCTCTTCCTCCTCCTCTCTCCTCCTCCTCCTTCTCTTCCTCCTCCTCTTCCTCCTCCTCCTTCTCCTCCTTCTCCTTCTTCCTCCTCTTCCTCCTCCTCCTCAGGTGGGGCCTCATCCCCACACACATACCTTTTTTGTCCGTTTCTCCTTTATATCACCAATATTCATCCTTGGTCCTTTTTAGCATGAGTCAACAGACTTCATTCTGAGCTCTGTAGGGAGACTACTCTTTCTTTTGGTTCTGGTTGAAGAAGGAATATCTTTTAGGAAGTTGACTAATTTTTTGAAGAGAGGCCATCATCTGTCTAAGATTGAGAAGTATGTGCCCCCAGAGAATCTGGATGCCCAGCTAGCCAACTCTGACTCCTTGGCTCCAAACCAGAGACACCATTCTACACTGTGTGGACTCTGCTCAGACCTTAACAGCCTTTGTTTTCTTGGAAACAAACAGGGCTTGGCATTTAAGTTTAAAATAAAATCACATTAATGTTGAGCCTCATAAATCTTGCTTTCAGCAAAAGGGATCACCACCACTAATGTTCCAGACTGCAGCTAACCCTTGGGACAGAAACAGAGCACAATGTCTCTCTGCAGGGGATAATGTATGTTTTCATCAGCTCCTTCAATTCTGAAAACTCTGTCTGCGTAGTTGATACCCTGGCCTTGACAATACCAGTAATTTGAGAAAAGGACATTTACATGTTCTAGACAGATTTGTAAATTAGATTTCTAAGACCCTCTCTTCTTCTCTCTCCCCTTTGAATAGAAATGCAGCACTCAGGGACCAAGCTCTCCTTTTGCAGAGTTCGTTAGCACTTTCTCAAGAACAGCCCTACTAATTCCTAATTTGAGCTTGCCTTCTTTTACATTGTGGCAAAGTGCAATTACAGTTTAAAGGGAATATTTATGTACATTAGTTAACGACATCATTGCGACTTACTGCTCGCACATCAACACTTAATTAGTGTGAGCGTAAGTGACATAATTGCTACAAGGCATGCATTTACTAGTAATGCGAGGTAATTTCACGCACCATGCACATCTTAAATATCTCCTTTTACTTTGTCCAACTGAATTTTTAAATCAATAAGGGATATTTGCATGGATCAGAAAGCAGTCTTCTTCTCCACTGTAGAAAATTATACTCTATGGATTTCCAAAACATGTATCCTATAGGATTTATAAAGTCAAAAAAATTAAAAATGGTTTGGAGACCCTGCCCTGAGGGATGAACAAAATCCCTTCATAATGCATCTAGCACTAACTATGTTAATTACCTACATTGGCCCTTTTCATTTAAAAGGACTCGTGTATTCAATGCTTCTAATTAGGAGTGTTTCTTTGCAATATAGTATGTGTATGACATGAAGAGCTTCAGCATAAATAATTCTAAGGAATTCTTTGGGGAAATGTGCTTATCCAAAGCAACTCCCCTGCAGAGATTTCACCAGTGGCGTTGTTGTTGTTGTTGTTGTGCTGCTGCTGCTGCTGTTGTAATGTTCATGGTCCAACTCAAACTCTATCAAGGGACACAAGTCCACTCTCATTCTGGGTCTTATCTACTTTCTAGTCTCTTGTGATAGTGCATCTGGTCATGCCAAGTCCTCTAGACTCCTCTCACTGTGCAACTCCTCCTCCCTGCATAGGCTGTGCTCACTTCCTACCTGGGCCCACCTTCCTCATCCGCATTTGGTCAAGCACTCCCCCTGAAAGCTCCCCTCTCACCTGGCATGGCATCAATGATGTGTGTACTACCCACAGACTCCTCCACTAGATACTGGACGTGACTCAAATGAAGTGATAAATTGTATTTTACTTGGCTGATTTCCATGTAAGTAAGGTGAAAGCAATTTTCCACTGAGACTGAATTGTACAGTGAATAAGAACTGAAGCGACAGAGTAAACAGACTTCAAGTCAAGGTGACTTCAATCAGAATGCCTCCGTAGGTCTCAGGGTCCTCACATTAGAAGATAGGACCTCAGTATAAAGCTCTCCTGACTCACCCTGCATAAAGGTGGGAGCTGCCTATGTGGAGTTTTCCTCCTAGTTATCTCAATGCACAAGCCTTGTTCTCCACTGACTCTCTTCTCCAGGCCTGCCCTTACTCACTGATGCTCCCCTGCTCTGTTTCTTAACATCCTAGCCTGGGAAGAAGCCTGGCCCCCTATTGTTTGGAATAAAGTGTTAACAGTGACATCTACAGCAATGCTGTGATTCTAAATTACCCTTTTCCTTCCTGGAAGCCAATCAACACTTCTCTCAAGATGAAAGTGGTGGCCTAGATTTAAGCTCAGCTCAGCCACTATGTACATCACTTAGCATCTATTTAGTTGCCAACTAAGTACCAAGTTGTGTACTGGGTGCTGACCATGTAATGATGGAGAAAGTAGCCTCCTAGAGCATTTGGGCCTGCTGCAAGTCCACCTGGGGTCGTGTGCTTAAAAGGGAGACTATAGTCTCCTACACACTGGCTAGCTGTAATAACAAAAAGAGAAAATGTACATGCAATAAACTGTAAACACCTATAAAAATCAGGATACTACCATTTTTTTCCTTTCTTTATTCTATACCAGCTCTGTCCATACAAACACAGCAGTGTATGTCCCCAGCTAGATGTGTTTTCCTTTAGTTTCTGTGCTGTCTTCCCTTATAAGTTTAGATTTCCCTGCTTGACAGGCTAATGTGATGTAGCTATCTTCCTTCCCCTTGATATTAACCTAATTATGATTTGGGGCCACAGAAGTGACAACTGGAGCAGTTTTAATGGTGCCTAGGGTCATTAAACATTTGGAAATTTTTTTTGTCATCAGAGTAGATGTTCACAAAGATTCTGCCAGTCTAAACTCAATGTGAAGAACCTTTGCTATACTCTGGAGAGCATCACCATGATAAATACCACTGTCATCGGTCTCTTCATTGAATGCCCAAGTGGCCTCTTGTAGCCCACTGAGCCAAGGCCCGGGGATTTGCTCAGCAACACCAAGGCAGCCTTGCAATCTGGAGTTTCAAGGAGGAACCAGGAATAGGAAAGCACACCTCTTGCCATGAAAAGACACTTTAAGTGTCAGAAATGGATGTCTTTTCAGCAGGAAAGAGCCAGGAAGCACTGAGGGAAATCATCCATCTCACACGTTGAAGAAAGAGAGAATGTTTCAAAAATGCAAACTGAAATTTGCCAGCCATTTTTTTTATCCTCCAGATTTGTGCATTGATCCTGGCTGCTGTCTCTAAATAATGATAATAAATCTAAAGAACATAAGATCCCAGTGGCAAAAATAAAAAAGTTCCTTTCACAATTGCCTTTGAGATTTAGAGGTTCTAGGAGGTGCCAGGGAGGCACCTGACACATTACTAAAGATGGGAGGGAGAGGAAAGGCAAAAGCAAAGGTGGCAAAGGTCAATACTGCAGATGGCTTGCACATAAAATTCCTCCCTTGCATGTGACTAGTTTACGTTAGTCTCTTGGTTCCCATAGACATCTATATATAGTCCAATAATTCTAGACCATGAAAGCTAAAATCGTTCTCTGTAATTCCATCACCTAATTCTGTGCACTATCGTTCACTGGGTACAGCCACCCCCAAAGGCGTCTGCTCGCCTAATGCACCTGAAGGATTCAAAGTGCTGCATCAGGCTCAGCAGCTTTCAGACACCGAATATTATTTTAATGCACTGTGGCAAAATAATAACCCATGATACTCTTGACCTTAATTATTTGTGATAACTATCTGAATAGAACCACATGGTTCTCAGGGCCGCAAGAGCATATTTCCGCAAACCGCCACCAAGTCACAATTACTGATGATTCCAATCTCATCCAATAAATATTTCAGAACCTGGTAGCCTCATGGTGTCAATAAGAGACATGCTTAAAATGTCCTTGTGAATATGTGCTATTATTGTTCCAGTCATGGAAGTGAGAGCTTTTACCCCACCTCTCAGTGCTTGATTGATACTTGAGCACCCCAATCTGAATATCTGAAACCTAAATGTTCCAAATCAAAACTTTTCCACATAGAGTTATTATGCCACAGTGGAAAGTTTTATATATGTGACTATGTTCTGTAAAATCCTTTATAAAATTATGTCAGGGAATGTTTATAAGATATAGATGAAACATAAATGAATTTCATGTCCAAATATTCTTCAATACCATATCATCCTATATTTTCAAATAGTCCAAGACTTTGAAAAATCCAAAATACACCTGGTATCAAACATTTTGACAAAGGAATCATAATATGTATTTATGTCACACACTTGAGTTATAATAGATAAATCCATAATTCTGCATCTTCTAATACCATCCATTCTTCCTTCTATGTGGCTTCATTCATGTTAAGTTATTTTTACCACTTTCAAAACTACTTTCTCTAGACTCTAGGGGGAACCCGCACTTGAACAAGAAGGAGTCTAGACCTGGTCAACTAAAGACCATTAACATCAGATTGGATAACAATACAGGACTCCCAACTATGTGCTACCAATTCCTTATATTCCTCTTCTCAGTTTGGGTTTCTAACATTCAGAGTTCACAACTCATGGTGATTGTGCTGCTCATAAACAAAACAAACCATCCATTTACCCTGTGGGAATACCTACCTTACTTTACCTGCACCTGTGGCTACCTCTGGTGCTTCTGTGATTGAAAATAAATGCTATAAGATTCTAAATATAAACCATAACTAGGAGACAAAGACTTAGTTCTCTACTTCCCTGTGAAAGATCTAGATAGGTGATATCCTTCTGATGACCAATTCCACATGAATGCATGCGAGGGTGTACACACAATAAGTAATTTAAGTGTAATTTTTAAAATTGTAAGAGAATTGTGAATTTCAGTTAAGGTTTTCAGGAAAATAAGAAGAAAAGAAAGCCAAATTGCAAAAGCAGCCAAATTAAATCACACATATCTTAATTGTAGTTTGTATCTCATGGCTACCTATCCCATGAGACAGATAATAACATCATTACCTCTGGCGAGGACAATAACTCTTACTTTCAGACACCATCTACAAGTGAGGATAAAAATATGGGTTCATTTTCAAGACAAAAACACAGGTACAGAATCAGACTGGCTCCAGACTTCTCATTGGTAACTAAATATTAGAAGAGAAGAAGTATATATTCTAATATCCACATGCTTCTGAGCTTAACAGTCCACAGCTAACAAAATATCAACCACGAATGGGGATGAAATAAAACTATGTTTAAATATGTATGGCCTTAGAATGTTAACAGCCTGAACACTGTACAGTGCCTGCAAGACAAATGTTTTAAGTATGTGCTATAGACAAAAAGGTGAAGAAGAGGAAAGGGGAGAGGAAGAAGAGGAAGAAGAGGAGGAAAGGGTAAATACCCACAATAAGCAGTAGTAGGAACAGTAGTAATATGGTAATGATCAAAAACCAAATGGAAAGATGGAGGATTCCAAGAGAGAGAAGCGATCCCAGAAGTAGGAATGATAAGTGGGTAAAAGAATAGCTGGCCCGGTTGGCAGCAGGAAGCTGGTGTGCTCTAGAAGGGACTTCACTGGGGAAGGAACATGAGTATGACTTGAGACTACAGGAAAAACCTTAAACCTTGCCATGAAGTTAACCCTGTGGCAAAAAATTATAAAGAAAGACAATAAATGCATTAAGAAATTCATTATTTTTAAAGAACAGGAAACACATAGAAGCTATAGGGTAGGTACTATAGTAGCTATAGTGCACATGAGCCAGGCTAAAATATGAGAAAATCCCTAATAAAGGTACACTATTTGACTTTGAAATTAGATAGTCTCAAGTGTCAAAATGTTTATAATATTGGATTATACAAAGGAAGAAATGCAACTTAACACCTTGAACTGAAGTTGCAATGAACTGTATGTTAGTGAACATAGACATAATAATTAAATTTGTGGAGAACTATGTGTAAATGGCCACAGACACTATTGCTACTTATCAATGGTCAGCCTTCAGGTCAAGATCATGGCAAAATGTCTAAAAAATGCACTTGCAAAAAAGAAGCTAAGCCTTTTACCATGACAATATGAAATTAGAAGTCACTATAAATTGGGACAAGGAAGGAGATACGTTGAAGGATAGTAAGGTAAGCAAAACATTGACATTTATGGAAGCAGCTTCAAGAGGCACTAGAATTATCAGTGTTTATGGCTGAGGTGGCTTGGATGACAGTGGCCTCCAGAAGCTCATATGTTTGAATACTCAGTCTTCCATTGGTGGAACTCTATGGGAAGAATTAGGAGGTGTGCTCTTGTTGGAGGAGGTGTGTAACTGGGGAAGTCATTTTCCGTGTGTTTTCTGCTTCTTGCTTGCAGTTGAGATGTGAGCTTTCAGCTGTCTGTGCCAACATGATTTTTTTCCTTCTTCATGGACCCTAACCTTTCAAAACCATAAGGCTAAGTAAACACCTTTTATAAAATGCTTTGTTGATGGCGTTTTTTTTCATAGTCATATTAATACAACAATCGCCTTCCAGCATGAAACAGAGGCTAGGGAGAATAAGCAGGAGGGGTTGTGCATTTCATTGCATGCTCTAAAGTTACAACAATAAACACATGTATATTGTATAATTCCCTTACATCGGTGACATAAACATTAACACAGATGTCTTAAATGGAAAGCAGAGCACAATATAAACTATGTATTTATAAGATATATACATAGAAAAAAAGCATTCAAGAAAATGCACCAAGAAATAAGTCTCAGCTTTTACATTTAGAAAATGGATTACTGGTAATTTTTGCTTTCAATGTTATATATTACTTAATTCATTTTTTAATGAGCATATACCTTAAACTTGTAAAAAAAACATTTTAGTTTTGAAAATTAAATTTTAAAACACATCCATGGGGCTAGAAAGATGGTTCAGAGATTAAGAATGCTCTTTTGCTTTTGCAGAAAAAAAAAGTATGATTTGCAGCATCCGTATCAGGCAGCTGATACCCTCTAGCTTCCGGCACTCACAAAACCAACACATAGGCAAACACATACATATAATTAAAATACATATAATTCTACAATTAACCAATATAATATATGTGTATTCTTATTTCTGGATATTTTGTTCTATGATAATTAATGTCTTAAAGTGTTATTATGAATATGAGTTTTTAAATATAATGAATTATAAACTAAAGCATGATGTTTAAAGGCATTAGCCATACATTGAATTTATAGTTTATTCATACTTCCAGGGAAGCCTTTTCTGTATAGTAAGCCAGCATGTTCATAATCTAACATACCTATATCAGAATGTAAGATCCTGAAGCTAGAGAGCTGTCTTAATCATTTAGTGTCCCCTCATCCCTGGCACAGCAAAAGCACATAATATATATACTGGTCAAATTGAGGAAAAGGCTGATGTACTCCCCAACCATATACAGTTACCAAGTATTTGCTTTTATGAACATTTCATTCATGTATGCAACTAATGTAACAAGGTGCTATGCCAAGATTCTCATGTCACAAGGTCATTGTAATCTACAGTCCTAGTAAATTATCATACACTGCTTTTCTTGTCAACTTGATATGGGGCAATGGTTTCATGAGAAGGGAAGTTGACATGCCAGCCTGGATGTCAGGGGATTCCCTGGGTAATGTAGAATAATGAACATCACCCATGGCTTTGGTCAGTAGCACCTTTGTTTCAGTATAACAACCCAAATTACAATCGTCCTCTGGAAAGAAGAGTCATGTTGGGAGAAAATGCTAAGTTACAGATAATTGATGTCTAATTCTTGAACAACTTCACCAAGGAGATGATTTGTCTTTCCTTACTGAGAAGAGTATCCCCAGCTTGGTTAAAATATGATATATTGATATCAATATATATTGATAATATGATATATTGGCCTATCCCTGAACCTACCCCTAATCCATTATTATAGCTATACTAAGCTATCTTTATCTTTGAACTGTTCAAAATCACTATGAAATCAGAGTAGAAGTGAGCTCCAGCTTTGTCACTGAGGCATTTGGTACATGCATATCACATCTATACTACTGCTATGAGTTCAGTAAAAACTCACACAGCCTTCAGAATTTTTAGAGAATAAGGCACTATCTTCTATGCTCCTAGACATTGCTAAAACTCCAGGAAATATATTTCAAGGCCTTTCAAAAATTGTTTTCCATGTACAACTGTATAAATTATGCTGTTGGTGGGACAATAAGATGTTACCAAAACATATGGACACTTTTTAAAAACACATCCCAATTTATAAATATTCTAATACCATCAGTTTGTCTGTCTATCAATCATCTATCTTCATCATCATCACCATCTATTCATCTCCCTCCCTCCCTCCCTCCCTCCCTCAATCTGTCCATCCTTTTCTCTCTTTCTTTCTTCCTCTTGGCTTTTGAGGGAATTTCTTTCCACTTCTTTCTATGGTAAATACTTAAATGTGACACCTCTTAGAAGACAACCTACACTCTGCTGTGTTTCTTTCCTTTCCCAATTATTGTGGATCCCAAGACTCATATGCTAAAAATCAAATGAGGCTATATCTAGAGAAATGGTCTTTAAAGAAGAAATTAAGTTAAAATTATGTCACTGAGAAAACATTAATTCAATATGACTGTGCTCTTTCAAGAATAAATCAGAACATAGACAAGCACAGGGTGGTGTTGAGGGTTGGGAAGGGTGTGTTCATTTGAAAATACCCAGAGCAGATGGAAAGAAAAGGCATCCATCTATAATTCAAGAGAAAAATCCTCAAAAGAATCTAAACCTGATCACACACTGAACATAGTAAAGTAAACCCCTGTTGCATGAGCCACTGGGTATGGTACTTTATTATGACAACTTAAGTGAAGTAACATATACCAGTATTCTTATCAACTTGATGTGGGAAAATGGCTCTATGAGAAGGATGGATCATTTTGCTTAAGTTCTGGACAAGTGAGTAGCCTACATGGTTTACATAGCTCTCTTTAAATGAGAGGTACTTGGACCCTCTTCAACTCTAACTCTTAACATCAATACTAGAGCAACAAAAGAAAAAAATACATGATTTTGAAATCTACTAGGATTTTAACAACATCCAGAAAGAAAGTCATATTTTCAGCACTGCAAGACCTCCACTCTCCATCGCTGTCATACATCTCACAGATGCCTCTAAAGGCAATCACCCCTTGCCTATATGAACTTGGGTGAAGGTTCTACGAGGCAGCAACCTGTCTGCTCACTGATTTCATGGACAATATACCAAAACATGACTGACAAGAGGAATTATCTCCTTGTATTGCTGCCTGGCAAATGGTTTTTAAACTCTGGTCCAGTTCTGGATGGCATCCTTCTAGGTGTATATAAATCACCCTGTTGAGTGCGCTGAGTAGAACTGATACAGGGCATTTTCTTGGGAGTCATCTTAGTCTATGCTTTTTCTGATGTTTCACTTCAGCCTATATTAGCTAACAGAATAGCAGGACAATATAAGAATACAGCCACACTAGGTAGGATGTCATATGCATTAGCCCTAACTAATAAAGTCTTTTGTGGATTCACACCTGAAATACTATTTTTAAGGCTGATGATCTATCTCAGATTTGTCTAGCATACATGAAGCCAGAGGTTCAATCCCCAGCATTGCAAATAAATAAACAAACAAACATTTTTTTTTTAAAGAAACTAGCCTTGAACAGGCAAAAGCTAGTCATTAGTTGAATAGGAAAACATTCTTCATTACTACTCGGGCTTTAGTTTTGACACTTCTTATAGTTTAAATCTGAAATGTCCACTGAAGGCTTATGTGTTAAAAGTTTTGTTGAAGCTAGGGCTTTGCAGAAATGATTGGTGCTGATGTTTGTGGCTTCACTGACAGTAAAGCTCTTCAATAGAGTCCCAATTAGATGGTGGTATTCTTGGGAGGTTATAGAAACAAGGAGATGGGCCTGGCTAGAGAAATATAGTTGCTATGAGCTTGCCTTTGATTGTATACATTGCTTCTTTTCATTTCCTTTGTCTGTTTCCTACCTGCCATGAGCTTAACAGTCTACTACCATGTCTCAGGCTCACACCAGGCCCATAACAACACTGCAAAGAGACCATGGAGTAAAAGCTCCAGTACCATGAGCCAAAATCATCTCCCTTGTGCTTGAACTTTATGTCAGCTCTCCAGCTCTGGTGATGCCATTCTACAGGCCACTATAGGACTAGGGTCCAGTACATGTGGTCAGAAGTAGAGGTGAGAAACATACTGTGAAAATTGAATGGTCTATTTTAAACCTAGAAGCAGCAGCTAACCTTGGGCAAGTCCATTCATTTGTTTCTTGGTTTTAAAACAAGGGAGAAAGGTGATAGCAATAAAGGAAGGCTTAGGCTGTTGATTTTGCCTCCATCCGACTACTCTCCCCCTCCAGCTTTCTTATCTCGGTCTTCACACACTGTAGCATTTCAGGCTCCATACAGACTTCTATGTGCTGGTGATATCATCCCTGTGAAACACTCTTGATAGCAGTAACCTTCACATCCGGAAGGAAATGTTAACGTTCTATCACAGCTGTAACAAGTTGTGGCAACTGCTGACTGAAACGACACATACTCAACATCTCCAAATTCTAAGTGGCCAGAAGTTGGGCTTGGGTACTCTGATCTTGGTTTTACAGAGAAGGCAAAGCAAACTCCAGGCTCTGCAGCTGGGCTCTTAAAAGGAGGCTCAGAGAATTTGGTTCCCAGCTCTCCCAGTTGCTGGCAGATTCCCTTTTTGGCGGTTTTAGGACTGGGGACCTATTATACATGATATGATCCCTGTGTCTCAGTGCCAGCAGCAGCTGTCTGAATCTTTCATATGTTTAAAAGTCTCTGACTACTCCTTCTGTTGAGTCTTATACTTCCAACCAGAAAAGTTTCTCTGCTTTTAAGGACTTATATAATTTAACTGGGTATATGAGAGGGTAAGACCCTTCTCTAAAAGTCTTTGATAATAACTGGAAAGACACCTTTTCCATAAAATAACACATCCCCAGGTTCCAAGAGTTAAAGTATGGGTATAGCTCTGGAGAGAACATTACTGTACTGCTACCACCATGAACCATGACAGCGGAAACAGTACCAGAGAGAAAGAAGCCACTTTCTCTGCCTGTGAGTTTAGTTTTCTCTAACTCAACCAGACCCTTGACAGTAGTTCTAATTTAGCTGTGTTATTACATGGGTGATGGTTTAGGTATATTTAACTATGTTACTTCATTTAATCCCCTCAAAATCTTATGCAATTCACCTATTAATATCTTCATTTTACATCTGAAGCATAAAACCTTTAAATACCTCATCCACACAATCAGCTAAGTAGAAAAGCCAGAATTCAAAGCCAATTTGTGTGCCTGTGAGCCTATATTCTCAACATTGTAAAGCTCACAAGCCAAAGGCTCACTGAGATCCTGTGATCTCACCAAGATTGTTAATGAAAATGCTGGGAAAGAAATCAGAACCACACCAGATTTTGTGCAACCTGCTCTCCCTGGCTCACCCCTCCATCTAGCATGCACACCGTCCTCCTCCATCAGACTTGATCCTGTCATACATTTTCTCTTACGTTGTTAGCTACCGTGTACTACCATCTTCTCCACACAGAAAAAAATAGAAGTTCTTTTGTAGACACAGTATTGCAAAATTTTTCAAAATATGGGACTTTTAAAAAATAGCATAAGTGTCATAGTTCATAATGATAAAGTATTAATTTGACAAAACCAGATTTAGAGGCTTGGGCTGTTTCAGCATAGAAGGAAGAAAGAGTAGCTATCTAGATCAAAAGGAGATGAAAAGGTCTCAAAGCCTCAGAAATAGTATGCTACTCGACTATGTGATAATCATACTTGATTTGATGCAAAAGCACTTGCTCAAGGATGTACGAGTGCAGGTGGTCCGCAAACTGCTATAGCCCACTGTATAATTGATGGCACACAATAGGAAAGTTCTCTGGTGCTGAATATTCATTTAAATGGGATAGCGAGAACAGCTTCTGAACTCTGCCAGTCCCTGGTGGGCATTTTGAAATATTACTGAAGTTTCTTTCAAGTGTGATTTTGATGTGTTGGTCAGTTCTCTGACAGTCACTATTTTCACACACCTTCACCAAACTCGGAGACTTATTGTGACGAGCCTCATTTATTCCATATTAGTAATGCTGGTTATTTGTTACTGCTGATGAAATAATAACTTTATAAGGACTCTTTCATGGAATCACTAAACAGTCTATAAGTAATAGATTTTATAAAGCCAGTGTAACCCTGAGGGCACTAAAGCCTGGAAAGAAAGAATAGCTTATCAAAAATCCACAACAAAAAACAGAGGTCAAATTCAGAATTTTAAGCATCTGGACCTACAGTTGTCTGTGTTACTCACGTCACACCAAGACTCAAGGCATGCAAACAAAATTCTATGGCCATTTTCTACACTGTTCTCAGATTATGAGTTTTTAGAAAGAAGGCTCTTCCATATAATGCTCATTATTCTCATAAGGAATATTAAGATTTTTGAGAACATCTCTCTTTTCTTCTAGGCTTAGACTATGTTTCAGATAGTGAAAATTAGAAAAGTTGGATTGCCTGACAAAAATAGATTATTTCTATCTAGTAAGATGTTTTTTAATTTTCATATTTTTTAAAAAGCTTATATTCACATCTTCTTTATCTTACCTTTTGAAAATATCTTGTCATCTTTCTTTATCATTTGAAAACTAGAGCTATTATCCACAATAGCCAAAGATGCCAGCAAGTCATGATGAGGTAGTTAATGAAGAAATATAGTTGAAACAACCTTTACTCAAAAGAAAAGAAGTTTGACAAGGTTCGAATTAAAATGAATTGCTACCATTGCTCTCTCATAGCTAGAGTAAAGACATTGGGATGGAGATTTAAAATAACACACCTAAAATTAGCTACAAAGCTGGAACTGATGATGCTGCCCGGTTGCTCATTTGAAATTATTCAAAGTATAGTTATCTGAGAAACTGACCTTGTCCAAATATGTATGGAAGTGTGTGTTAGGTATATGTACTTCATTGAGGCCAACTGTGAAGCAGGGCCATAGCACAGCAGAATTTCTCAGGCAAAGTGCTAATACAGTATAGGGAACATGCTGATTGATTCAGTTTCCCATGTGTATGCATGTGTGTGTTTAATCCCATGTTATTTTCCCATAGGTGTTGATTCCTGGATCCACTATCCAGAACTCCTACCCTCATGAGACTCTTTCCTATTGTCCTTTCATAACTCCTCACTTCCTGTCTCTCCTCCCCCAACCCCTAACCTTTGTCACCAGTCAACTATCCTCCTCTGTCATTATTTTAAAAATCTCATGTAAATAGGATTGTATAACATCCAATTTGGGGGCATTAACTTTTTCAGCACAATCTGCCTAGAGATCTTCCTAAGACCGCACCATGGTCTAGATGTGTTTATCAGCTGTTTAAGCATCTCTCCAGTGACCAAGGCCAACTTCAAAACATTTATCAGAATCTTTGGGCTTTCTTCTCTTCTCTCTTAAAAAAACAAAACAAAACCAAAAACAAAAACAAAAAAAAAAAAAACTGTGTCTGCTTAGGTTACCCTAAAGATCTGAAAAGTGCATGAAGGGTAATTTACTTTAAGTTTGAGCAAAGGAAGTGATGTAGCAATTGTTATGTACTCTCTAAATAGCTATTATTTTGTTATCAAAGTAACCCTGGGTGGTATGTTACCAATAATAAAAGCAAAAGTCAAAAACGTTCAACTCTAGCCTGTGGGACAAAACGCTCAGGCAGGATCCCGGCGGCCCTAAGCCTCCTGTGTGGCAGCAGAGGAGGCCCTCGACTGTGGCGGGGTCTCACACATGAATTCGGGCCCACTGATACAGCAGCCTGGAGTTGGCCCAAAGCAGAGGCCTGGATTCAGAGCACTTGATGCCCGTGACGCTGTAGTTCCCACATGGTTGTAAAGGTTGCCGAGTCATAGAAGTAGGCCAAGAAGACACTGGCTTCCATGAAGTAGTTTTATTGACAAGAATGGTGAATCTGGTGCGCTCACCCCCCTCCGCACTCCCCCCCAAAAGCCAGGAGGAGTTCCCTTATATAGGAAAGGGGCTGGACTAGGGAGGAGACTTAATTACCTATGTCCCCCGGCCTCATTAATATGCATATCTCAAGGCAGAGGGCTCTTAGGCACGCCCCTTACCTGTGTGACTTAAGTTTTAGTGAGACTGTGGGTCAGGGGCCTGGGTTTTGGAGGCGTGGCCAAATACCCGCAATCTCAGGGTTCTAGGCCAATGGCAACCCTTCCATGGCCCAACACTAGCCCACAAGATACCTTTAGAAAGTAAAACTGCACTCTGCCAAACCTGACAACCTAACTTTGGTCCCTGGACCCACATGGTAGAAGAAGAGACTCAATGCTGCTGAGTCACTCTTTGACTTCCACATTACACATAGGCACCTGCATACAAGAGGCACACATAGAGTAATAAAAGTAAGTTTTAATAGAAGATTAAATTCTGACTTCTACTAAGTAGTTGATGTAGGATTAAAACCTGTCTTTAGCATCTTAAGAAATGTACACCCAGTGGCTCTCACATACTGCACTGTCTATGGTTTGAAAGAAGCCACTCTACCACAGATGCAGATGCAGAGACAGCATCCAAAGAGATCTGCTGTAGTAAATACAGACAACTCCACCTGCTTCCCTTCAGTTTAGCTTGAACAAAATGGCTTTTTCAATACCTAATGACCCTGAAACTGGGTAGCAAACATCTTTTACTCAAAAAAAAAAAAAAAAAAAAATCCAGAACAAAAATACAAAACTATGAAATAAGTACAAAGGCTAGAATTAACTGGAAGCATTGTGGCAAACATGGAGAAGAAACTTCTAATATAGGGACTCCTGGGGTCTCAGTACTTGAAGAGGAGACTGTCCCTTAGTACTGCCCACATGCTGATGTGGCTTGGCTGTATAATGTTTTCCCATAAGCTTTCCTATAAATCAATAGCAGCGCTACCTGACTTGTCAAGCCAGTTTTAAATGACACCAGAGCCCTGAGCTGGGGTCTCAGAACTGTCCCCCTGCTAGATTCCTGTGTGAGGTCACTCGCCCACACGGCTTTGAGAAGATAACATCTTGCTTACTAGACAGAGATGAATTCCTTGCAAGAACGTTCATCAGACACTCAGCCGAACTCATCTCTTCCTCCTCCGCTTCCCTCCCTCAGTCTGGTTATTTATAGAGATCACAGGTGAATCGGGGAAATTATTACAGCGCAATGACTGCTGAAAGGCTAGAAGCTAAAGAAGATGGATTACCATGGCTCTGACATGATTTGTATGGATTTCCAAAATTAAGCTGTTCGGAGTGACCACCCTCCTCCCATCCAGACCTTCGCATCTGCCCTGGCGATAACCTTCATCTGCACTTGGGAGTCCAGGAAGCTGGGCACGTTTCCCATTACTTTCAAGCGAGTGTGTAGGGTTCTTCTGGCCCCTCAGTAATAGCAGGGCTGCTGGTGAACAGGGTGATAAACACCCACTGAGAGGGATACAGCGTGAAAAGATCTCATCACCTGCCATTAGCTCCCGATGAATAATGCAGCATTTTCCTGGCAGGTGTCAGGGGTGGGAGGGAGAAGGCTTCCTGAATGTTCTGGTGGGCACTTCAGCAGCTAGTAAGAGATGAGAGCAACAGATGCATGTGACAGAATTACACAAGCCATTGTGTTGTAAAAGAAAGGACAATTTTACTCCAGTCTCCCCTGCCGGTTTCTTTTCTTTCTTTCTGCACCCTGACAGTGAAGGCAGGCAAATGTGCCTTTCCCCTAGACTGGAAATGCTCTATATCTAGACCCCTTCCAAAGGGATAGCTTCTTGTCCTCTGTTACTAAGTTACTAGCAAGCTTCTCTCTGCTTTCAGTTGTCTCTGGTTTGTACACATGGAACAGGGTTTTGCATTCATGAGTCTTTCTTCTGTTTTGATTAAATTCTACAGGTTTAGGTTAATAAAAATGTGGAAAAACAGAAACATCACCATCTCTCTGTCCATCTGTACCCAGCTATGCATCACATGCAGATACACATTCACTCTGTAATTTGGAGCCAAGTCAGTGGTTGGCTACTAGGCTAGTTGTCTGAGAAGCTCCCTAAGAAGATGAGAGCAGCCACACAATCCCAAAGACAGAATTGACTGCCTTCTGCTTCTTCACAACATGGACATACACACATGTGTGTGTGTGTGTGTGCGCGCGCGCGGAGTGTGCATGTGGTGATCTATAGTCTTAGAAGTTAGGAGGTTAACTTCCCTCCAGACTGGAGTAATTTCTAAGCACTGAGCAGTGGTAATTTTGGCTTGATTCATTGAAGTTAACTTTTATGTAACTTTCCATGAGGCTAAGCATGAGGACCAATTAGCCAGCGACCACTCTCTCCCTTAAGGTCTTGTTTTCTGAAATCAGAACTTCTGACACTCAGACCTGGCCCCTCCCCTTTTAGTTGAGGCAATGATGCTTCATGACCTCCTCCCACACCATGAAGGAAGATAAGGACTGCGTCAAACTGAACCATCTTAATTTATAGCTATGTTTGCTTTGGAGATTATTGATGCCCAGTGTTTGGTCCCTTGGCTCTCAATTTGTCAATATCTTAACAAAATCTAACACAATTAAACAGCAAAATAGGAATGGAACTGCTCCACAAAGTGGGGGACATTTAGCCAATATATGCTACATCTTGTCCCAAGATACCAGGACCCTGTATTGCCATTAGCAATTCATCAGTATCTTATCTAGACTTAACCACGTCAAACATATCCCATATTCTCAAATCATCATAGTTTCTTAGCTCCTCGAACTCCAAGCCCCTCAACTGAAAATCTCTAATATCCACTCAACTCTACAATATATGGTTTGTACGTATGATATGCCACAAAATGCAGTTAAGTGCAAGAGCTGGCCATGTGTCTGCCCCCTATTCTTGTTGAAGTGCCTATTCTTGTTGAGTAAACAAGCAATGTATACATAATCAATAAATTAATATATATATATATATATATATATATATATATATCCCTGATTTTCTCGAAACAGAATGGGATGTAGGCACTGAATATACAGCTTCAGGCTCCATTTCTATTCTGTCAGTTGGTCAAATGCATTAACTTTTATCCTTCCAAAAAAGTGATGGGCAAAAGGAAGACAAGATTAAAGATGAAGGAATTTTATTGAAGAAAAATGTGTTGAGAGGAAAGGCAGGAGGAGCAGAGAAAGACTGAGGTAGTCTCTGGAGCACAATGAACATCTGATCCCAGGTACAGGAAGAAAGGGGGGTTGGCTTTGTGAGAAGAGTTCTAGACTGCCATGGAATCTAAGAGTATTTCAAAGATGCCATCACATATTCCTGGAGCCAAAATAACATGACAGCAAAGTCCCATATCTCCCAGGAATAGGGTGCCCTAGTAAGTCTACTGGGCATAGCTTCAAACACAGCAGCTGGGGTCCTGTTATGAGATGAATGTACTTCTGAAATTTCATGTGTTGCACACTTAACTCTCAATTTATATGTTGGCAGTATTTGAGATAAGGTTTGGGAAAAGTAACTACATAAGGTAAGAGGGTGAGGACCCACTGTGAAATTAATCAACATAGAAAAAAGAGAAAAACAAAGCTAGAATATTTGCAGTCTCAATGAACTGATGAAACTATACTCAATCAACACAGCAGAGAGGCCCTCTTTCACTAAAACCCACTGCCCTGTTCTTAGACTTCCATGCGTCTAGAACCATGATGTAAATAAGCGTCAGTCATGTTATGAATTACTTGCCCTCGAGTATTTTGTTACAGCAATAGACAAGTGAATAAGATGGGTTTTCAATCAATCATATGTTCTGCAGATCTATGAGACTCGTTCTAAAGGCTTCGTTACCAAACCATAGAGTACAGAAGAGAATATTTCCAGGCAGAGGGAAACAGCAAAGACCACACTGTGAAATCAAGAAGTACTGATACAAGTGAAAGGAGTTCGAACTGATTTGATAATGATCAAAAGTAGATGGGCACAGGATGATGTTGGATCAATCAGAGATACGGTGACTTTGTTGCAGAATGGGCTCAGTTGGCTGGGCATTGCTTCAAGTGCTTTAAATACATAAACCTCTGCTTCTACAAGGAGCTGTTATTCCCAGTACAGATATGCAAAATTAAAGAGACTGTGAGGCATGCTTAAGGTCACATGACCTGTACATATGAGAGCTGAGAGTCAGACTTAGACTTGAGTCCTACTTTCAACCACTGCACAAAAATCCTGTGTGTCTATTATCTGTGACAAGGGTTCTGAATTTTGTTCTTAGAAACCCAGGAAGGGAGCTATGGAAATGGTATACTTGGTTAAAGTACATGCCATGCAGGAGTGAAGATGAAGACTTGAGTTCAAATTTCCAGACTTGGGTAAAAACTGGATGTATAGTTCCAGCTTCCGGGATTCCAGACCTTCTACAAGGTGAGAGAGGCAAAAGGAATTCACAGAAGTTCATGAGCCAGATACTTTGGCCTATACAGCAGAAAACAACAAAAGTTTCCATGTTATAGCATACACTTGCATGACATTTGTATAGTAACATAATAAAGAATGTTAAGAACATACTAAATGAAACATGGAGTTTGCATATAACAGCTAAGTAGAGAAGTCTGCCATAGGCCTCACACACTATCTGACATTAATGAATTCCAAAAATGATAGCATCTAGCAGTCACGAGGATGGATATTTGTTCAAACATAGAGGCTATTTGGGAGATAAAATATTCCAAGATAATTTGGTTCTGCAACATTCCAACTCTCCACCATCACTGAAGTTTGAGTCAGTCAATCAGCCTTGTAAAGTGTTCCACACAAGTGCATTTTTATGGGTGCTTCACAATAGAATTAATGAATGTATACTAACACAGCCATTGCAGTACAGCTAATCATCCTATGAACCTCTTAAGACTTTTCACTAAAGCACAAGTAATTGCCTCAAGTTTGAATTCACAAAGAATACAATTACATGGGTAACTCCAGCCCACTTTCAGAACTATAAGCAGGCCTGCAAGCTTCTCTGCCAGTTAAACCCTGTGATCTCTGTGACCAAGACAGATAGGAAATCTGAATGGCATCTTTGGAGGGCCCCTGATTCAGGCTTATAGAACTTTGGAGCATAAACATGTCATCATCTATTGATAATATCCTCATTCAGGGAAGAGCACCTGAGATGCATCTGAGTTTAGAAGACACCAAGCAGTGTGAGCTGCCATCTTGAGCCACCAGGCCACAATGTTGGCCTCTAATAGAAGAATGCTCTCCCCAAAAGAAAGTGGCAAATGCAAGATAACCTTGAACATCTTAACCCCATTAATCCTTCTTTAGACTTTTGACCTCTAAGATTCCTATTGTGATGTTCCTCACAGCTTTTGTTCAAGAAGCTTGCTTTATAGAAAATAAGGAATGCAATGGTCCATTTTCATTGAGTTTCTTTATCACTCCAAAGCATCTGGCTTGATAGAAAACAGAACAGCTTTAGGAGACTCAGTTATGGTGGTACACATCAAGAGACTGGACAATATCCTCCAGGAAGCAATCTTTTCCAAATAGAATGCCATTTCTACCACCACTAAAATGCAGGATATGGGAAATGGAAGAGGCTTGTCTCACTCTGTCTTAAATGAGCCACTAGAAAAGTTTTTACTTTCTATTCCCCTTACTTAAGCTTTGATGGTCCACAGGTCTTCATTCTTCTGTGGAAGAAATGCCTCCATGGGGGACCTAGCAATTCTCTGAAGTTGGATGCTGGAATTGGTATTTAAACATTTTCAAATCTCATGCTAATGAGACAGCAAGCTAAATCTTTTGAAAGTTGTCAGAAGTGAAATGGAATCTCTTTGTCAAACCTTCACAATAAATAGAATCAGTATATTAGGATTTCATGTGTACCCCTCGGTCTGACATTAGAACTAGAAGGCTCCACTAAGACCACAAACTTGAATAAAGCCTGCCATAACTGTCATAATACCAGCATTTCTCCAAATATAGTTGCCTAACAACTGCCTGTTCAAACTTGAACTCATAGAACTTCATCATTGATACTTATAGCCAAAGATCATTATTTCAAAGCAGTTTATATAACCCTCATATTTTCTTAACACCCCTACAACCTCCTTGAATAGTTTATTATGATAAACATATGCTTATTGCAATAGTCATTGATTGTTTACTAGTATCTTAAGAATTTCTGTGCTTGTTATTTAGGTGGACTGTATCAAATGGCATCTATATTTGTAGAGATGACAGACACTATTGGAGGAAACTGGGTCACAGGTTTGGCCACCGTAGTCGACAAGACTGGCATTTTCTATGGGAAAACAAGATCTCTGGGGCTGAGAATATGGGCTTCATCACACAGAAGAGGGTTACTAAAGTAAGAAAGACAAGGTCATACTGAATGATGAAAGATTCAGATAACTGCAAAGGTAATGAAAAGAGTGAAGCCACACGATGTTAACATGACTTAACTACAAGACACAGTGACCATCATTCCCCAGGGAAGGACTGGTTTGAAAAATGGTACCACTAATCTGTTATGTAGTGCCACTGTTTCATTTCAAATTATTGAAAGACGATTAGTTATCTGTGTCCCTGTGCTGCCTATACTTTTAGCCAAGATAAACATCATGCTGTTAAATTTATCTTCAGACTACAGCATTGTCTTGGCCTTAATGCCAATCGGAGACCTTTCCTTGAACTGAACTTTAGTCTAGTCAGTGATTAAAAACATTGCATAAGGAAATACAGCATGTACTCACTGAAGTTAATTTTAGATATTGTCCATAAAACATGTTTATATAAATATCTTAGAAGACTGTTGAAACTAGTTATTGCATTTTTCTTACTCGTCTCACCAACTAAGGTAGTTTTCAATGAGGATTTTAAAAAGTCAAATCTATAAAAAATAAAAATAAAAAAATCAAAATTTAGATTTCTGTGATGAAATAGGGGTAAGATAGAAGGAATGAGAGTCAAAGGGATTGTGAAACAAAATCAAACTATAATTTGTCAACTTATACACCTCCCCATCAAAAAAATGTGTCAAAATACTTTCTATCAGGATACTGGTTACTTTTCTATTGCTGGAATAAAACATGACAAGGCAACCTATAGAAGAAAGTGTTTGATTTGGCTTCCTATTACAGATGGTGAAAGCCCATGGTGGCAGAGTGATGACCAAACGAAGACATCGAGGCAGGAATGGCTGAGAGCTCACATCTTGAACCTACGTACAGGAAGCAGAGAAAGTACAACTGCGGATGGTGGAAGGCTTCTGAAACCTCAAGCCTCACTCAGTGGCTCACCTCCTCTAACAAGGCCACACTTCCTAGTCTTTCCAAAGTCACTACCAAATGGGGACCAAGTACTCAAATGCTTGAGATAAATGGGGATTATCTCATTCAAACTGTCACATTCTACTCTCTGGACCCCATAGGCTACTGACTGTATCATACTACAAAATGCATTCAATCCAACTCCAAAAGTCCCCATAGTCTTTCATAGACTCAACACTGTTTCAAAGACCAGAGTAATTCCCTCAAAAATCAAAGCCAAATTACATACTTCTAACACACAATGTCACAGATTTATTACCTCTCCAAAATGGAGGAATTGAGGTATAGTAAAGAAATTCCAGATCAAAGCAAGATGGAACCTACAGGAGCACACTCTAAGTCCTATAACTCTGTATCTGATGTCATATCTGAAGGCTTAAATGCCTCTGTCCTTCTAGCTTTGCATTTTCTGCAACAACCAGAAATCGTTCTTGAAAATGAAGTTGAAAATGTAATCAAGACATAAATCAAGGACCTGGGGAGCATTCAGTGGGTAAGAACACTTGCTGTTTCAGCTTGAGGACCTGAGTTTGAATCCCCAGCACCCTTATAAAAGCACAGCTTGTGGCTTTGTGCTTATAATCCCAGAACTGTAGAGAATAAAAACAGGGGATCATTAGAGCTTGTTGACTGCTAGCCAGACTCCAGGCTCCATGAGAGACCCTGACTCAAGAGAATAAAGTTCAGAGTGACAGAGAAGAACACAGTATCCTCCTTTGATCTCCAAATAAACAGGACATGGGCACAAACACACACACACACACACACACACACACACAAGAGAGAGAGAGAGAGAGAGAGAGAGAGAGAGAGAGAGAGAGAGAGAGAGAGAGAGAACAAAAATAAAATAATGTAAATTAAAATGAGATCATAGTGGATAACATGAAATCTAATCAGTGCTATCCTTACACAAAGGAAAAATGCAAGACCAATGCATAAAGGTGATGAGATACTGGACCAGTGATTAAAAGGATGCAGCTACAAAAATAAAGACTGGCTGGGAAGGTTAGCAACTGCCAGAAGCTAGGAATAAAACACAGAACAGATTCAGATTCTAAAATCATCCAAGAGAAATCAAAACCCTGTTGACTTTGACGTTGGACTTCCAGTCTGCAGAACCACGAGAGACTATATATCTGCTGTTTTCATGCCTGAATCAGCAGTAATTTACCAGGGCCACTGAGTGATTCTAATATATTGCACCAGCCTAGGATTGGTTTTTAGGTTTTGGTTTTAATTTGTCTTTTACCAGTGTTACAAACTGTTTAACAAGAACTAATTTTTGAAAGTGTTTTAGTTGAAACAGAAGCTAGGCAGAAGAGGATTGTCACAGCATTAGTAACTGCCATTTGAAATGATGCCACACTCATATCTAATGTAGCTGTGCCAGCTCAGAAGACACTAGGTCAAGACATTTTGTTTCCAACCTCCTCAGATGAGGAATACATCATTCGGTAGCGCTTGGTGAATGCTCCCTTGATAACTGGCGTTTAGAAGGTATGAGGAAAGTAATACAGGTCTGACCTACAGCAACATCATTGTGGGACCCCAACAAAATTGGGCCTTGGGCACAGTTCTTACCAGAGCCCTTAGGATATACCAACTCATGTTGTTGTTGTTGGTGGTGGTGGTGGTGGTGGTGGTGGTGCTATAACTGAAATTGTAAGTCAATCCCTCAGGAAACAGAATTTTGGTTAACAAAACTTGTTACAGATACTTGTTAGCTATACCAGCTATGCATGAAGAAAACTGCATTAAATGACCCTCTTTTCCAGCTATCAAAACCACTTGTTAGCATCATGTTGTTCTCAGAATGTGATTTGTGATTAATTTGTATTAATTTTAGCAAAATTCTGACCTCAAAATTGTAAGCAGTTCATCTAGCAAATCTAATCGTATATCCAGGAAAACTTTTCCAATGTTAAGAATAAGGAGTAGAAAATTTTTTGCAAGAAACATTTGATCCTATTGTTAATGCTTATATTGCTAGTTTATTAGTTTATGTGAGAACAAAGTTGTGCATTCCCTTTAGATGTCATTCTTTCATGTGTGTGTGTGTCTGTGTCTGTGACTGTGTTTCAGTATGTATGTGCATGTGTTATAGAAAGAGAATAATAAAAGAATAGAGGGAAAACAAATTAAAACATGAAGTTCATATTCTGAACAGATTAAAATTTTCACCTTCAAGAATACCTCAATGGTTGTTGGATTTTAAGTGCCTACTTTGTGTTTGTATAAATTATGCTAAATAATTTGCTTTGAGATAGTACATTTATGTAGAATCATTCTCTCTTAATGAAGACAATTAATTCCTATGATGTGCTTCTTTGACAGTAACTTTGATAACTAACAGCAAATCAAATGCACAGAGAGCTGCTGTCTGCAATTGCAGATAAAAGGAAAATGATGGGAAACAAATCCTTTAATGCACTAAAGGATCTTCACAATGCATACCCAGGGATTCTGAGCTAGGAACACAGAAGGGCAGGTTCAAAAACAAAAGAAGAAAGCGCCTAGAGCAGCAGCTTTTACATGGGGAAGGCCAGCATATGGCTGCTCCTCCAAAAGAACACCTTCATGATTTCAAGACCCTACAGTAGAGTAAAAAAAGTATTCAAATTACTACATTAAGTAATGTTTAAGATGACTTCCAAAAAAATGCCTATAGGAATTTTCACATTCTTAAAAGCACATTTACAGAACAGAACAAAGCCCAAGCCTATCCTCCAAAGACAGTGAAAGATTCCACCAATGACTCTATGGTTGTCTGTTCAAAGTATCCTCCAGCCTCCCAACACCCACAATTAAAACACTGGATCTCCAGAGGACATGTCCCTAAATGTGACCTTGAATGACTGACACAGTTTGATGCTACATGGACTGGGCTTTTCTTCCAATCAAACAATGAATCTTGCTGGGACACTAGGTTAGGCATACGATAACACATGACTTGTTTGTAGTACATGACAGAAATATGAACATAGAAGCCACTAAGAAGGCATCTTTTATTATGTGCATTGGAGGTCTATGACAGAAGAATAGGAAGGTGGGAGGTGAAGATGAAGCAAGAGCTGCAGGGAGTGGAAGAAAGATGAAATGTCATCTTGAATTTCAGTTCCCAGGGACTAGGAGCAACCTGTAGTCTAAGAGACCATTTTAAAAGTTATTGCTACCACTCTACTGGATGTGTGATGTTTCATTTTTTTCTTGTAAAATGTTGACCATACAAAAATGGTAAAAAGACTAGTTAGCTATGAGAACTGGATGAGTCAAAGCAGTGTAGGTGGGGGGTTCATGAGTCTCATGTAAAGCATACTAGGAATCCTCATGATGCTTTCTAATACAAGAAATGTCAGCCTGCACATCCATGACAGGAAAGTGATGCAAGATAACAAATAAAACACGCATCATAGGACCACTTGGAGAATAGAAGACAATCTGCATCCAAGGACAGCTGATTTTTCAACAGAAATACTACAGCCACAAAACAGTAGACTAGCAACTTGGAAGCTATGAAAGAGAACAACTGCCAACCTAGAATTCTAAATCCCAGTGACAACATCCTCCAGTATTAAGGTAAAGACCTTTTAAGAAGGAAAAAAAAAAAACCAGAGAGAGCAATAGAGTTTTCAGCATGATTGATCTAAAGTGGGCATTTAGGGGGAGGGGATGGAGGAAAAGAAGATAAAATGAAGAGAATTCATTTTGATAGAGGGCCAGAAAATGCATGTGTGAGGATTTTAGGATTTACACAATGCTATCATACACATTACTAAGTATGGAAGGTACTGAGTATCTACACAAGAGACTAAGACTGCATTGCCTATAGAGCATGTTTACATGAATAATGATCCTGAATATACTTAACTCTAAATCTATCTTCCAATTTATTCACTTTTCTTTAAATAAAGAACAAGTGAGAAGACTAAACTAACATTCAAACAACCACAAAAGTTGAAGATAAACTGCCTTCCTTATTGCTAACTGCCTGAATTCTTCAAAAGTTTGATGTAATTTTAAAATTTTCAAGATTGGAAAGAAATCAAAACCCAAAAGATATAAAAGTCCAGGTCAATGGGCAAATGACAAAAATCTTTATTCTGGTAGACACTTGTAAAACACTTAGAGATGAAATTCAAGCAACTATTGCAGTTTATTGAATTACCTTCTTAATGTGCTCAACTGGGTTAAGGGTAATCAATGTAGGAGAATAGATATATACTGAATCCTCAGACTGTTAGAGTGTATAAATGTACTTTCAAGCAGTCCAACAAAATGAGGAATGGAAAGAGAAAAGAAAAACAGACAATGTGTGTCAACTGTTGAAATTCGAGTGAATATGTAAAAAGTCCTTTTATTATTTTTCTGTTGAAAGGTAGGCCAACTAGAGACCACTACATAGACACTCATAAAAGTGAAAAGAAAGTCTTTATTGCTGCCTTAGTGGCTTCAAGGGAAACTTGCCCCAAATGCAGCTCCAAGCCTGATAGCCCTTTGTTTTTTATGTACAAAAACCACATCCTGATTGTCACATTTCTGTTAGCAAGAAGAACTACAGAAGCCAAAAGGCAAGGTTAGTACTTTTAGGGACTTTCTTGGAACTATGGACTGGATCTTTGTTCCCATTTTGACAGATTTTGATGCCTATGTGCTAGATTTTAAGGTCAAAATGGTGCCTCTTACATGCTGTGAATTGTCCTAAGGTGTGGGAGCCTGTCATAATCCCCGATAGTTTTATGGTCATGAGTCAAATATTGGACCCATTTTGAGGCAGAGGAATATATCGTCTCCATAGTACTAATAATTCAATAGTTTAAAATAAAATTGAGTAAATTTAGCAATTTACTCTCTGCTTTACAGTTAGGTAGTCAGTTGAGCAGAGATCTACAGTAAGAGCCAAAAGCAAAAAGCCCAGCAACTATAAGTAGAGGGGTTTACCAGCAAAATCAGGAGAGTAAATATTGATAGCAGTTGTCATATTCTTCATGTCTATTTTCTCCTTTTCTAAAGCTATTCCTGACCATGGCTAAACTTTCTCTAATTACTCCTGATTGGATGTTATAGAAGCAACAAGTTTCTCCAAGTTCCATATTGAGACATTCTTGTTTCATGAAGAGGAGATCTAATCCTCTGTGATTCTGAAGAACAACCTTAAATACGAAGTCTACCTGATCTTCCAAACAGGAAACAGAATTCTCCTTATGGCCTAGGTCTATGTCTACTTGAGAACTGAGTTCCTTAAAGATCTTATTCCTCACTATTAGGGCCAAAGTTTCAGTTGCAGCAGAGTGTGCCAGGCCTACTCACACCAGGATGAGGATGAGAATAAAGACATTTCACTGAGCACAAGAAAATTATATTTACTAGGCCAAAATATTTAGTAGGCCCTTACTTCTTCTCCAATATAGGTGAACATCTGAGGAATGAAACACATGAGGATATAAAGGAGTGAGATCTCCTCCAGTGCAAACAATTCAAAATATATGCATTTGGTTAAGCCATTACTGAGAGCTAGCCAGGTATTCTCCAGTGCCTGGAAATATATTTAACCATAGTTCCTGGATTTAACCTGATATGTATGGTTATAGGAATATGCATAGGGGGAACTATCTAGGAGAATCCTTGTGACATTAAGCAGGTACCCTTTGCTTACAGGTGCTCCTGGGTACACTTAGGTTGGTCTCATTTACAGTTGTTAGTATTGGAAATGGAGTTTATTGTTTGATTAATTTTGTTCCCAACATAACATGAGAATTATGGGCCTTTTCCATGGGGAGACAAAGAAGACAAAATAAGACCATCATAGTCATAGGCTCCATGTCAGTCTTACCATTAGCAGGTTGGAAGACCCAGTGGTGACCCATCTACCATCCTCTGCAGCCTCCTTCAGGTGGGTGTGATGGATTCATAGGATGACACCATAAACCATCACTTCTGTAGTGGCAAGAATCATGGAATATGGGCCTTTCCTCACTGGCTCTAGAATCCAAGTCAGAGCTACACTCTTTGTCCACACAAGGTTGCCAGGCTGGAATTTGTGGGCAAAATCAAACACCTCTTGAACCATCTTATTAATAGTCCTCTGGGTCTGTTGCATGGCCTGTAAGGACTTAAGGAGGGAGTGGTTAGTACGCTGCCTCTTCGCTTAGGTTGCAGATGGGGAGGCTCCAGAACATAATCTCAAATGGGGTAAAGCTTTTTCAATATTGGTTGTACTTTGGAAGTACAATGGTGGAAGATTGTCCCAGTTTTCATTAGTCTCAAGGACAGTTAAAGTTTTCTTCTAGGTCCTATTCATCCTTTCTACATGTCCTAAGCTTTTCAGCTTACAGGCACAATGTAGTTTCCACTTAACATTTAAGACCTTTGCCAGATTTGGGGATATTTTGGCTGTGAAGGACAAGTCACTGTCTGACCTCAGGGAGTGGGACAAGCCAAACCTATGAATCAACTCTTGGGGAAGTTTCTTGGTGACCACTGAGACAAGAATGGGATGTCTCCATTCCAGTAGGATAGGCTTGAACCTACTCAGAGGTGTCTGGGAAAACTAAAACTTACACTCCCCAAACTTTGGGGTTTAATCTCTGTAAACTCCATTTCCAGTGTTTTCTGGGGGGCTTTCCTAGGGTGCAGATTCCTTCTATGACTTTTCCTTGGGGTTCACTTATACACAAGTGACACAATGTGACAAGATTATCTGTTTGAGGGATGTAATATCTGGTCCTGAGTATATCAGTAGTTTTGGATGCTCTTAGATGGATGGCCTGGTAGAAGTTGGTGATCATTTGTCTTCCAAGAGTAGTGAATAGTAAGTTTCTTTCAACTATCTGCAGATGGTTATATAACAAAAGTAATATTAATTGCTTGTTGGTTTTCAGTACATTAGAGTCTATGGAGGTGAGTACTAAGTAAGCCTTACAGGAATATTCAAGGAACCAGTGGGTGATTCTTGGAGCTCTTGTATTGCTTTGCTCACTTTAGACAGATTGGTAGTTTTTTGTTTTTTGGTTTTTTTCTATCAGCTCTTTTCAAACATCCTAAAAGGGCTAGCAAAAAATTACCCTGACCACTGTGTTAGGGCTCCACTTAGGTTGGACAGAAGGGAAGATTCTCTTTATCTCAGTTGCCCTGTCCTCAAGTGATCCTCTACCCAGCTTGATGGTGACTTTCCTACTCTCAAGCCAGACCCTGTCCTGCTTCTCAGTCATGAACAGGGTGTCCAGGAGCTGTTGGCAGTCATCCCATGTTGGCTGATGAGTGTAGGTCTCAAGGAGACTAATTAGAACCTGAGATTTTTTTTTCAGAGTGGTGAATCCTAAGTTTTCCAGTTATACAGATCACTGGATGAAAAGCATAAAGTAAGAACCTTCATGTCTTGTGCCCACCAGGAACATCTCCCTTGAGGGTTCTCATTGACAGAGCCACTGTATATGTGTGAAGGGGACAGGAGTCCCCAAGTAAAAGAGACTACCACTCTCCACTTCCTCCCCTGGACTGTGGTTAGGGGAACTATTTCCCTATCCATATGTATAACCTTTATATGCTAGGGCATATAAAGGGGGAAGTCAACTTCCTCCACTGGGGCTGAAAGAACAGGTAGAGTTTTGGGTTTCTCTGGGGAACCTGACCAAACCAAAAGGCAAGAGTCTCTGGAACCCTGGGATATCTCAGGGTATACACCCTGATGTGTTTATAAAAAGATAAAGAGATAAAGAGAGTATGTTCTCTGGGTGTGTGGAGAGGTATGAGGGAAGGGGATATCTCAGTGGGCCCATGCTGAGGCATCTCTTACCCCTGAGGGACCAGCCACACACCCATATAGTATAGAATAGAGTTTATTCTGGGCATGGGGAGGGGAGCCAGGAGGGTAGTAGAGGGAGAGAGGAGAGAGAGAGAGAGAGAGAGAGAGAGAGAGAGAGAGAGAGAGAGAAAGAGAGAAGTACAGGCTGGCCATGAGCACATGGAGACAGTGAGGGGAGGGGAGAAGGAGGGAGGGGATAAGAAAAAGCAAGAGGCAAGAGAGAGCAAGAGATCAAGAGAGAGAGGAGGGGGCAAGCAGTGCCTTTTATAGTGAGCCAGGTCTACCTGGCTGTTGCCAGGTAACTGTGGAGGTGGAGTTTAGACAGAATACTAATACATCCCCTAGGAACTGTCCATTTTCCAGCTATCACCTCAGATGGGATCCAAGACCTCCAGTGCCCTGCTTCTTAGTCTCTGAGGATCTTACTGGAACTTCCAGAATGTTGCTAAGAACACCTACCAGAGACCACCATGACAGGCTCTCTTAAAACAAAAAAGAAAGTCTTTGTTTCTGGCTGGTAGATGCATGGTGAATTCCCTGAATCATGCATCCCTGTACCTTACAGCCCTTTGTGTTTTATGCACAAAAACCACATTCTGGTTGTCACACAAGCAAGAGTCAGAACTACAGAAGCCAAAAAGCAAGGTAAGTACATTTAGGGAATTTTATTATGGCCTAGGTTTTTGAAGCATTAGGTCTTTGTACCTATTTTGACAAGTGTTGGGACCTATGTGCTGGATTTTAAGGTCAGAATGGTGACTGTTATATGACATCAGTTGTGCTAAGGTCTCAGGGCTTGATATACGCCTTTTTCTATATACTTGAATTTTCCTTAGTTGAAAAGTAAAGAAATAGTTTTTTTTTTTAAATCCTTACTTAAAGCAATTTTACCATGAGTATAAGTACTTAATAGGCAAGTTTTTAATCTGTGGTGACAGAACCTAACAAAAAATAACTAAGAAAATGGGGAAGCAATTTATTCTTCATTACAAGTAAAATTCATATGATCTCATCTGTTTCTGGATACAGACACTCAAGGTTTTCTGGCTCATCCTTGGCTTCAACTCCTAAGTTAAAAGTAAATAGAGTATGTGAACCATTCAAGGTCTCTCACAACATTCCTGCTTAGAAACTCCAGCAAAAAGCAAGTGCCTCTTCCCAATAGTACCATCTTTAATCCTTGAACTAATCTCTATGTAAACCATAAGTGGGTCATTTCTAAGATACGTGTCCATTCTTTGAATCATGGTATGAACCAACTATACTGACCAAAAAAATGAAAGGCTGTTAACTAAAGTCACAGAAGGAAAATCTGTTCTTGTCACCAAAGAGGGTTAGGCAGGGACAGTAGGAGACTGTCTTAGTCAGGGTTTGTATTCCTGCACAAACATCAAGATCAACAAACAAGTTGGGGAGGAAAGAGTTTATTCAGCTTGCATTTCTACATTGCTGTTCATCACCAAAGGAAGTCAGGACTGGACTCACACAGGGCAGGAACTTGGAGGCAGGAGCTGGTGCAAAGGCTATAGAGGAGTGCTGCTTACTGGATTGCTTCTCCTGACTTGCTCAGTTTGCTTTCTTATAGAAGCCAGGACTACCATCCCAGGGATGACACCATCCACAAAGGGCCCTCCCACCCTTGATCACTAATTGAGAAAATGCCTTACAGCTAGATCTCATGGAGGCATTTCCTCAAGGGAGGCTCCTTTCTCTGTGATAACTCCAGCTTGTGTCAAGTTGACACACAAATCAAGTCAGTACAGAGACAGATAGAAAAGAGAGTCCTTCTAAGGGAAGAAGGTAGGTGACTATTGAGGTTCATATTCCAGAGGTATTTGAGGCATCCACATGTGAACATGTGAAGCTTTCTTTCCTTCACTGTACCACTTTCCCATCCACAGCATCTGATTGCCAAGGATATACTCCATACAGACTCACTTCTGGTATACAACTGACAACTATTTTGAATCTTCCCTCATGTGGTCCATATAGAACACTCCTGTGTCACTGGTATCTGAAAGTCTAATGGTACCATGCAAAGCCAGGAAAGGATATATCTCTGCTCAGCTACACATACAGCTTAATAACCTAAGTCCTAAGCATTTACATTACTCATTGACATGTCACATGTCAGTTCCTTGTGTTCTTTCAACCCCTGGGTTCACAAGGTCTCTGTGCTATCTAAAAATCTCTCCTGTTTGGTGTAAAGTGGAGGGAAATTCCACCAGCAATGAAAACTAAAATGCTTTCCACAAAGAAATCTCCTTTCTTTTCGCTTTATTTTTCAATATCTACTTATTTTAATAATCAAAATTCGTAAAATCAGCAGAGTATTCCCTTTTATAATTTTTCCTAGTACAACTCACAATAATCAATTACAAGGGTGGAATATCTAAAAACACCAAAAACATCGTAGATGACATTTCAAACACAGTGGTCTTTATTCAGATCTTTAAAAAAACATAATTACTTTCTTGATTTCTATTAAAATACTTACTATTTTTCAATTCTACTTGTTTTCTTATAATACAATTTTGACATCATAGTCATTTCCTATAAATTTAGTTCATACACATTACTTTAATTAGACTATGTCTGTCTAGTGTTCTATGTTATTTCATGTTCCACAGTTTGCACAGACACCACCACTGGGGAAACTTACTCAGAGGAAAAAAACTAGATGGTCCTTAAAGTGAACCATAATGGCACATGAGCTAAGTCCTCTGTCCTGTGGAGATTCTGGGCCTCTTGTAAGAAGATGAAGTGTTGATTTTGAACACAGAAATTCTCCAGCTCGTACCCTGTTTTGCCAAAGACAATCCTAAGGGGCTGCTCCAAGGACCACATAGATCTTAGCAGGGTTTACAGAAAGGCTGGAATGGAGAGGTTATACACCAATGCTCAATAGCCTGCTGTTGACTGCCCAATTGGGCACTCATTCATTTTTATTAAAGAGGAGATGTTTAGATTGACCAGTTACCAAGTTTCCCCTCTGGTTTTCTTTGGATGGTAAAACATGAAAGGGGAAAATGTTAGTGTGTTTAGGAAATTCTGGAAATCTGCTTGAAAAATGGAAACAGTTTCTTGCCTTGTTTGTGGAGTGTTCACTCTAAAGACTAGACATATATATAGTTGGCATGTCAAATACCAAGTTTGCATTTTTGTGAGCACAACCTCAGAACAGAGGCTGAATCAGACTAGCACAAGTGTCTGAGCTACAATAAGGCTTGTCCAAAGAGCAAACGTTAAGCCTTCTGGACAAAGTGCTTGAATACATACCTTGGTAAATCTACTTCCCATCCTTTAGGTCATCCATGAGCCAACATGTGGCTGGGTCTAAGCCTTGAGAGGATGCTATTTCAAATGGGTGGATGTCACCACAGGTTTCTCAGATATAAGAGGGAGACAAGTGACAGATGTGGAAGGACACTAGCCTTCTCCTAATGTTGCTGGGTCCTGAGAAACTTCTAGAGCAGAACATTCATTAAATTATCTTCTTGCTCAGAGGCTAATGCCTTTGGGAACTCTTTTGTTCATGACATTACTTCTTCCTCTGACACTGAGACTGCCTTATATTTGATAAAATAGTGCTCTATAGATAATGTTCTGTCTAGACAAGCCAAGTAGCTTGCTATCCTGGGACATCAGTCAACTGAGCCTAGGGTCACCTGGCAAGGCTGGCCCAGGTGTAGTCCATGAACACACTGAGGCTGTAGTCCCTGAAAATAACCCTGCCACTCTGTACGTTGACATGATGACAGAGATCTCTGAAGCTCTAAGCATGAATACACCTCTGCAATGGAGTCCCACTGCAACTCCTTGGTTGGTAGTTTACATACCAACCAGTTGAGTGATAGTTTACATAACTTTAGAACACCTTCGAAATCAAGCATGGGTAATCTAGCATCCACTATCTCTCTTTGGAATGACAGATTATTAGCCACCTCTTGCTTTTTTTCTTATGTCTCTCACCAAAACTGAGTTACAAAAGAATATATCATGTTAACATCCTATTAAACTGACCGGATCCTACTAAATCTTATCCTCCAAAATGCTATTGTGGGATTGATAATCTTTAAAATAAAAAATGGCAGGCTGAAGAGATGCTCCTTACTCTTGCAGAGGATGGGCTTCAGTTCCCAGCCCCGACATCAGGCAGCTCACTACCACCTGGCACTCCAGCTCCAGGTGTAGAACACTCTCCTCTTGACTCCATGGGGTACTTACATATATATACACAGACACACACTCATACACAGAAGTAAAATTCTTAAAATAAATATTTTTATTTCAAGAGCAATAGTTTTCAAGATCAAAGACTTTCAGAGAAGCAAGCAGTTGTGTGTCATAAAGCAGAATTGTTATGTTCACTAAGAATAGCAACTCTGACTTCAAGTTTTGGGGGATAAGTGGAAGCTATACAAGATGGCATATTGTCTCAGATCTAGAAAATTTTTAAATTTGAATTTTAAAATGCCAAGCCATTAGAATCTAAGCTTCTAACCCTTCCTTTGCTCTTTCTAACCACCTTATACAGTGTCTGGCATGTAGCCCAAAGTCTATAAATACTTATTGATCGACTCACTACAGACCAGTTACTTCATTATAAAAGAGTTTGCTCTCCAAGGATTCATTAATGCCACTACTCTTGCATATGTGACTTCATCATTAAACATGGACAATGCATTCTATAGTTTTTTGTTCTAGTTCTTGGAATGCTACTGCTGTGCAGTGTATTTTTCAAGAGTTAAAATTCAAGAGTTTTTGCATAAATGTCATTTAAATCCACAATCCAATTAGTGCATTAAAAGCTGACAGAGTTTTGCTAAAAACTCACCATTTGTCATGTATTCTGTGCCCTAGTATTATCCCTACAGATATATAAGGCTAAAAAAGGCCACCTATTACTGTAGAGATGTATCCAGAAAATCTCTCAGGCTGTCTGTAATCATCTCCATTATGTATAATGACCATTTTGATAATAGTCTTTAGAAGAGGTAATGGCTCAGCTGAACGGTTATTACCTGTCTGTTCATGCTGGAAGCAAGATGCAGAAGCCAGAGGGACAGTCAAATGGTCCTTGTGGTATATTCTGAGGAAATAAGAAATATTTAACAGAACGCAAGACACAGACAAGCGAGCACCTTTTGCAGCAGAACTGGCCGCCTCTGCCACAAGCCTCTGTGAATTTCATAATTTAAAGCAAATGCTCCAATAACAGATCTGCTCTCAGCCTTCAGACCAATTTCATCCAGAGCATCGCCACCTTGTCTATTAAGAGGAAGGGGAAAAGACAACTGAACGTTATCATATTCCTTCCCATGTTATTGTTAGGGGTATAAGCTGATGACAACAGTGACTCCAGAGGTTGCATAATTGACTGCCAGCAACCAGTCCTCAGAAGGGAGCACTACCTGTTTTCCAGGCCACAGTGAGGAAAGGTCATGAGGTCAGCATTCCAATCATACCTAGACCCAGAAAACATGCACTACCTCTAGAATTGATAATTCCTTCATAGATGTAATGGTGTCATGCTCATGAGGAAAAAAAAATGTCATATTCTTTCTCTTTGGAGCAAATCACATTTTATACAGCTTAGAGAAGGCTCTCTTTATCCCTACTTAAGTCATCTTGATGCTGCCCCTGAAATACAGGAGGCATTAAGTCTTACTGAAGCTATAACATAATCTTTTAATATGAAGAATTATTGAAGCAGACTTTCAAAGTTAAAAATATGGTCACAAGTTCTCCACAGATACTGAGGAAGAGGGGGTGGGCACTGAGTCCATGGGCAAATATGATCAGAAAAATTTAAAGTCAGTATAAGCAGGTATGATGTGCCTGTTAGATGGTAGCACCTTTTAGTGCCTTAAATGTAGCTGTGCACACCTTGAATCTGCAAATGGGATCGGGGAGGGAGTTGCAACACAATACAAGATACCACACTTCTTTCCCAAAGCATTTATCAAAGGGCATTTGATCTATTTTTAAAATATATGTGAAGAATTTCTGTCAATGATAATATCTATACCATTAAATGTAACATCCACTAGTTACTCATGCCAACAGGCATTTAAATTATCCTAAATTAAATTAAAACTCCAGATCCTCAATTGCATTAACCAACTAAGAGTGTTCACTTAGCTAGAGTGGCCAGTGGCTACTTTCTAGGATGCTACAGATTTAGAAATTTGCAGATTTATATCACTGCAGAAATTTTTATTGTGCAGAACTGCCCTCATTCATAGATAGCATCTTATATTTAATTATAAACTGTAGATTTTTATCTCACAACTAACAAATGTTATAAAGCACCAACTCATGCTCACAATGAGTTTTCTTGCACAGAAAAGAACTTGGGAAATGTGGCAGATTTCCTACATCCTTCCAAAATCACACAAGTGGTAATACATGGAAACAAGACTAAGTAACTTAGAACATCGAGCCAAACTGGGAGGGTCTAAAATTGAAGAAAACACCCATGAATGACAGCAAGGGATGGTTCAACAATAAGAGACTTATAATCAAAAACTGTTAAGACATGTTTGGGGCAGAAATATTAAAATTCACATAGAACTATTCAAACCAATAGGTGATCCAAAGCTGAATTATTCTTTGTGTGAATATTGCTTTCTTGTATCATTTAGGAAGTATTCATATTGATATTTGCTGGTCGAAGGAGAGAGAATTGATTTGAATTACAGAATCCTCAGCATAGGACTTGGCACACAGCAAAATAAGTAAGATGGGCAGGAAAAATTCAATGCAAAAAACATTTTTAATCATGTCAGGAGCTAAATACTATTCAAGAGACTAATAAAAAGAATCATGAAACTTGGCCTCTACTCTAGAAAAGTTCAGTTGTTAATATTATAAAAGTTATTTGTCAATAATACAAGATAATATAGAAAGAGTATAAAGTATATAGATATTCAAATGAGATTGAAATCCTTTCAGACAAGACGAGTAACAGGTTCCCATTTAAAGTCATTCTGGTGATTGTTGGAGATGAAAGAGCGAAGATGTACATGTTGCAGGAAAATGCTGAGAGACTTGCACTAGTAAAACTTAAGTTTCAACATCTTTGGAGCCTGTGTTAGCTCTCCTTGTTTCACAGATCTAGAGGTAATGAAAACTCATGCTAGTTACCTACTGGTCAGGAATGAATGTGCCTGTGGCTTCTAAGATGAGACAAAGAATCGGACCAAGTAAAATCTATATTCTTCTTTTCAGAAATAGACATGGGATCTATCCAATAACAATGCCTATGAATCTCTGACAATGGGAGACGGAATTTTGATCTACAGGCATTTTCTTTCTCCCAAGATTGACACTTTACTGCACCGAATCTAAAGTTTGTAAGACTCCACATTCACCTATTCAGTTTTATATATATGTGTGTGTCTGTGTGTATACACACACATATATATATATATATACATACACATACACATAAAAATACATATAAAGAATACATCAATATTAGTTAAATGTCAAAAATAGTGATTGATTTGGGTATTAACCTATATACTGTTCCTAAAACTTTAACCAAAAGAAGTATATGATAAATTTCCTGTCTACAGAGGCAAGTTTTTTAAACTTTTTTTTTTAAATTGGTTATTTTATTTATTTATATTTCAAATGTTATCCCCTTTCCCAGTTTCACTTCCACAAGCCCCCACCCCATCTCCCCTCCCCTGTTGCTATGAGGGTGCTCCCCACGCACCCACCCACTCCTGCCTCACCACCCTAGCATTCCCCTACACCAGGGCATTGAGCCTTCACAGGACCAAGGGCCTCTCCTCCTATTGATGCCAGATAAGGCCATCCTCGGCTACATATGTGGCTGGAGCCATGGGTCTCTCTATGTGTACTCTTTGGTTGGTGGTTTAGTCCCTGGGAACTCTGGGGGGTCTAGTTGGTTGATATTGCTGTTATTCTTATGAGGTTGCAAACCCCTTCAGCTCCTTCAGTCCTTTCCCTAACTCCTCCATTGGAATTCCTGTACTCAGTCCAATGGTAGGCTGTGAGCATCTGCATCTGTATTTGTCAGCCTCTGGCAGAGCCTCTCAGGAGACAGCTATATCAGGTTCCTGTCAGCAAGTACTTATTGGCATCCACAATAGTGTCTGGGTTTGGTGTCTATATATGGGATGGATCCCTAGGTAGGGCAGTCTCTGGATGGCTTTTTCTTTAGTATCTGCTCCACACTTTGTCCCCATATTTCCTTTAGACAGGAACAATTCTGGGTTAAAATTTGGAGATGAGTTGGTGGCCCCATTCCCCCAACCAGGGACCATGCCTAAACTCTGGATATGGTCTCTATAGGTCCTCCCTCCCCTTTATTGGACATTTCAGCTAATTTCATCCCCATTGGGTCCTGGGAGCCTCTTGCTTTCCTGGCCTCTGGGACTTTCTGGTGGCTACCCCCAGTTCCCCATCCCCCATTGCGACACACTTCTGTTCGATTTCCTGACCCTCTGTTTATCATCCCCATCTCTTCCCATTCCTGATCCTGCCCTCCTTTTTCCTCTCCCCCCTCCTCTCTTCTTCCCAAATCCCGACCATCCTCCACCTCCTGTGAATATTTTGTTCCCCTTTCTAAGGACTGAAACATCCACACTTTGGTCTGCCTTCTTGAGCTAAAATTTTTATGAGAGATTTTCACTGGAGCCTGAATGTAGACCAAGTCAAGATTTCTAGAAACTAAACCTAACATAAAACAAAACAACCAATTCTTTTTCAGGATCAAATACAAGTCAAACAAGAAGATTAGTTCTTATGATGTAAATTGTGTTCATATAGAAGAAAAGACAAGCAATAAAGAAAGCAAGACACAGCACATAGTTCAATTTATCCTGGAATTGGCCAACATTAGACTGAAAATATTAGCATAGAAGGAAATTAATATTTAAAAAGCAAGTTTTATGTGCAAACCAATATCTTTATACAGGTTCTCCAAACAAATGAACATGATGCAACAATTATGCTTTTATGAGAGATGTAATTCTATGGTTGGGACAAAGCAAGAAAAAGTTTACTAGACACCTCAGAAGAGGTACAGGATAACACATTCTTATGGTGGCCATGTGTCACCAAAGGTTGCAAGACACATGATCTGCTGTGCAAATGAATTCAGCTCAGGCTGGCAACATTTCTCCAGACATGACAAACAGAGGAACTCGACTGAAGAACAGCCTGCTCATGAGAGGGAGAAATGCACGCATAAGATTTATCTTCCATTTTCTTCCCCTGATCTCTTATTGCCCATTGGTCAATGCATAATACCATGAGTCATCTTGCACACTTCTGGTTGACAGCCCACATTCTACTTCCTGTGCTGTAGGGTATCATCCAAATGAAACAGAAAGAAATCAGAAGTATGGAGAAACAGGCTATTCCATCTGGCTGCTCTAGGATGATCAAGGAGAACTGCACTTGCTCAAATGAGTAATTGGCAGTCCCTGGAAGGCTGAAGGAATAAAGAGTTCTTAGTCACCATAACTAAGACTAAACCGATTGCTGAGGGCTAAGAACCAATAGCACCTAGAGTCTTGGAGAAACCCATTAACATATGCATGACATTAGCCTCCATATTAGGTGACTTACATAACCCTATAAATTGAGTTTTATCATTACTGCTTTAAACATTGTGCATTTGAGTTTAATTCAATAGTTCATTTTTTAAAAAGATTTATTTACTTACTTATTAATTTATTTTATGTATGTAAGTACACTAGCACTGTCCTCAGACACAGCAGAAGAGGGCATTAGATCCCATTACAGATAGTTATGAGCCTCCATGTGGTTGCTGGGAATTGAACTCAGGACCTATGGAAGAGCAGCCAGTGCTTCTAACCAGTAAGCCAGCTCCCAATGAGTAGTTCTTAACCTAAAGTAACAGCATCAAAGCAGCACATGTTATTCTTGGCCTAAAGTCTATCAGAACACCTAGTATAACTTCTCTTCTTTCATTTCTGTTTGATGCCAGATACTGAACTTGAATTTATTCACACACGATCATGTTTTCTAATTGTTCTTTCTAATCATATATATATATATATATATGATTCAGTGAAAAATTTGAAATGAAAAGTAAATATATATATATATATATATATATATATATATATATACACATATATATATTTTTTTCAATATATATATATTTGTTCAAAATTTTTTCTTTGTATGTGGGAAAAACTGGGGGACCACAGCAGCAGCCCAGGACCTGCGAGGTGGAGGCTGCCTGGAGGCTTCCAGGCAGCCTGTCTCTCGTACCAGAGGAAGGTCCCAGGTTCCAGTGGCTGGAGACTTCGGTGGCAGCAGGCTCGGCAGGCCCCAATGACACGAGGAATCCTTGCTTCCAAAAGGGTTTATTGTCATGGCGGATGGTGGATGGATCTGGATGTACCCCCCAAACTCAGGGCAGACCAGAGTTAAATAGGGAGGGAGAAGTGGGAAGGGTCTGGGGAGGACTGCTTAATTGGCTCCGCCCTCTGACTTTCATTAGTATGTAAATCTCTAGGGCCTGAGGCCTGTAGTTACACCCTCTACCTGTGCACTTTTGGGAGGGGCTATAATGGCCTACATGACTGAACAATGTAGGTCCATGGAGACTGGACTGCTTTTCAGGACCCTGAGTTTGGGGGCGTGGCCGAACTCCTGCCGTTTCTCCCCTGGAGTCTCGGGGTTCTAGGCCCATGCCCAGCCAAGAACCAGGATACCCTTATGCCGTCCCACATTTGTATTCATTTTTCTATTGCTATAACGCATTAGCAAAGAACTTCATGAAGAAAAAGCTTATTTAACTCAGAGGCTTTTGAAGGCTGACAGTCCACTGTTGGATGACTATCTGTTTACCAATAATAAGGACATGCCTGGTTACATTACAACACAATAGAGGAGACATAGAAAAACTACACGCCGAAGGGAAGACCATTTTACACACACTGTATTATTTACTTTTCAGTCGCTGTCACAAAACACCGTACCCAAGGTAACTTTTATAATAAATAATATTTTTGGCAGAAAAGCATAGCAGCCAATGGCAAGCATGGTAACATGAACTGGATGGTGAGAGTTCACACCTTTTAAAAAAAGTTTTCAAATCTATATTTATTTACATCCCAAATGTTGTCCCCTTCCCAGTCTCCCCTCACAGAGACCCTCCCCTGGCCTCCATCCCCTTTTCCTCTGAGAGGGTGGGACCCCCTGCATATCCCCACTCTCTGGCACATAAAGTCTCTGCCAAAGTAGGAGCAAACTCTCCCACTGAGGCCAGAAAAGGCAGCCCAGTTGGGGAATGGATACCACAGTTAGGCTACAGCTTTAGAGAGAGCCTCCCCCAACAACTTGAGAGTTCATATCTTGAATCTGAAGCCAGAAGCAAAGCTAGGCTTTTTTCATCTCAAAGCCTGTCCCCATCCCCCCAGGAAGTATGCACTACCCAAATCTCCCCAAACAGAACCATTAACTGGGAACCAAGTATTTCAAGTACTTGAGACTATGGCAAACATTCTTCATTCAAACCACCAGATTTTTCTCTCAGGCTCCCAAAGTCTTCTTCCCATATCATAAAGCAAAATGCATTTAGTTCAACTTTAAAAATACCTGTAATCTTTCACGATCTCAAACCTGCTTAAAATTTTAAAGCCTCTTCTGAGATTCAAGGCAATCTCTTTATTGTAACCCTTGTAAGCTCAAAAAGCAAATTGTGTACTTGAAACACACAATGGCACAGAATGCACATTATAATTCCAAAAGGCAATAGTGTGACAAGCAAGTGACCCAGGTAAGGCTGAAGCCCCATGGGACCAAAGCCTGTGACTGCATTCACAGTCTCTAGGGTTTATAAGACTTTGTCCTTCCAGCTTTGCTGCATACAGACCTCTGAAACCCTTTCCCCCTTAGGCTAGTAGCAGTCCCTATATTCTATTGTCTGTGACAACTGTCCCATAGCTCTGGCTTCTCCAATATCTTAGCATCTCTAACGCAATCAAGGATTCACATTCGTAGACTCATAGTCTGGTCTTTCTGAACCTCGGTGCTGGTACTCCCTTGCTGCACATTGCCTAGCTTCATCAGCTTTCTGAAACTGTGGAGGAAGATATGACCCTTTCTGTTTGCATCCTTCATGCTTCTAAAACCAACACCATGTGGACAGCACCACCAAGTTCAGCTTTAACGGGCTCCGAACCACTTAAACCAACCACATTAATAGCAGTTTTTTTTCTCAGCTATATTCTTAAAGCAGAAAGCTCCTTCAAACCCCTTTGACAAGATGGGGTCCAGGCTGGGTCTTTTCCTGAGCGGCACCCTTCCTTCTACTCTAGTGCAAAGTAGGAGGCCTCCCCTTGATGGTACTTATCTCAACCTTATCCTTTAGAACAAGTCAAAGCTTCAGCTGCAAGAATAAATGTAGAGGCATTCTTTCACTCTTTAAATTCTACATTTTGTGTTTCTTTCTGCTCCACATGCTCCTTTTCATTGTAGGCCTGTATGAAGTCATTATTAATAGCCATGCCACAGATTCAATATTATGCTGTCTTGAAATTTCCTTCACCAAAGAAATCAGTTCATTGGTTTTTAACTTCGCTTCAGTCAAGTTCTTAGGATCACCACAGAACATACAGACAAAACATCACAAGAATGGCCTCTAGCCCCGTTCTAATATTGTTCTCCTCTGAAACCTCTTGATCTGGACAAGTCCTCTTTACTCCCTGAACTGCTACCCACTCTAAGCTCCTATTAAGACTTAGGGATAGCCTGTTACTCTCTGCTTACAGCTTTTAGCCACCTCTCTAGCCCAGAGTTCTGAAGTCTTCCACATTCAAAAAATATATATATATTCTTTACAGCAACAGTCCATTGTTGGAGGAAGTATAACACTGGGAGTTGGGTTAGGTCTTTGAGAGTGAAAGTCTTCCCCTTCCACTTTGCTCTGTTGGCTTCATGCTTATGATAAAAGATGTGAGCTCTGTGCTTCCTGTCTCTGTTGCTGTGCCTATCATTTGTTGCCATGCCTCTGCTCTACCATCCTGCACTTGTATCCCTCCAGAACTGTAAGCCAAAATAAACTTGCCTTTAATTGCTTTTAGTCATAGTGTTTTTGTCACAGCAACACCAAATAAACTCACTCCTGTAAGATCATCAGGCAGTCTTTTCAAAGACAAGTATCCAGTCACCTCTGTAAGGCTCTACCTCTTAAAGGTTCCACCATCCCCCAACAGACCCCAGGTATCAGGCTCTACACATACATCTTTGGAGAACAAACAAATTTATGTTAACTATAAAGTCAGGAATAATTGTCTGTAATACTGAGATAAGATAGAGGATAATTCAAGTTGAACTAGCACACATGTTTCTTCAGCTCTTCTTTCTCAGGGTCAAGATATAGAGAAAGTTAAATACAAAGAATTTAATTTAATGCAAAACATGCAGATGTCTATCACAAACACTACATCTTTAAATTTTTGAAACTCATATAGGCTTCTTGCCCCATATCTGGAAGTGAAAATATTGTGTTGAAATGCTTGAAGTGAAAAAAATATAGTACAAATGGATACAAATTCCACTTATCAAATTATTTATGGTTTCATTTGCTTGTTTTTGATGTAGCAAAAGGACACAAGGATATCAAAGGACACAAGGACACAAGGAAGTCATGTTTTAAAATTTTCTCATTGGCTCATTAATTTAAAATATTGCAATTTGGGCACCTCGTCTCCTTAGTTGAATATTTCAACTTCTGATTGCTGTACCAAACTGAGGAAATGCACAGAACTACCTGGCTGATAGCCAGATCTGTAGGAATGGTAGTGAAACTGTTATTGTTTCCTCACAGAAAATTCTAGTCATCACTCCCTTGTGCCCCAAGTTTATCACCCTGCTGAAGCTGTGCATGTTCATTGGGATACTAGTCAAAGAGATAAAAAGGCCGACTGGAGGCTGGTACCTTTAGGGGATGCAGCTTTTCCAAAGTTGCCCATCCAGGGGAGTGCAACATTTTGGTGATACAGCTGTCCAAAAGTCAGTTCAGTCACATGCCTGAAAGTGATGCCAATAAACTCTCAGAAGAAGCTCTTTGTTTTGCCTATGCCCCTCTATCTGGGTTGCATAGGCATTTCTTTACACCTCTGGAGAAAAAAGCAAAAAGTTTCACCTGTTGACCAGGTTTTATACATTAAGATATTCTAAGGGTAGAATCCAATTGTTGGGAGCAGGCTTGGCAAGAGGACTTGAGGCAGAGCAAAAAGAAGTTTCTTAATGGACATCTGGCTTTTCCCTAACAAGCATCATTTGCATCACACCTTTTCCTAGAGCCTATGTGACATCTGTCACCATCAGAAAGAGATGTGTCTGCTAGGATCTCCTGATAATAAGAGGCCATTTATAGGATGCATTCCTTTTTAGCATAAAATCTCATCTGCAATTGACAGCTGAGATACACCTGTCCTCTCTTAGCAATAGAGGCTGCACTGTTGTGTCTCACATCAGAAATCCTCAGGCTGACTTTGTGAAATTTCAGAGCCTTCAGCGGTTCCATTCTATCATCATAGCTGATGGCTCTATAATGGTCTGCCCAGCTCTGCATAAGTTATAAATTTACATACACACTGAAAAACACAGCTACAGACACACTGCTAACCTGTAGCGTGTGCCTGCTGCCCACTCTCTGAGTTAAACACTTACTGATTCTCTAAGCAAAATGCTTAAATGCTTTTGGTGTTTTTGAAGATTGTAGTTAAAAAAAAAATAAGAATGATGGAAACAAATAAGAAAATGCTCCCTGAATCTAAGAAATCACAAAATCTACCATAATCTGACTGATATTTAAATCACTTTTCTTTCCATTGTCTTCCCTGTACTCGATATTTTAAAAAAGGAAGAAGAAGAAGAAGAAGAAGAAGAAGAAGAAGAAGAAGAAGAAGAAGAGAAGAAGAAGGGAAGAAGAAGAGAAGAGAGAGAGGAGGAGGAGGAGGAGGAGGAGGAGGAGGAGAGGAGGAGGAGGAGGAGGAGGAGGAGGAGGAAGAAGAAGAAGAATTCTATTCATCCCCTCATTGGCAAGCCCATAGTTCTATAGCTAAGTAACAAAGCACACAGAAAGCATATAGAGCATAGATGCACTTGTGCCATGCACACACACAGCATGTGACTTGAGATCAGGCTCTGGTTTACTCTCTCTCACTGCACAATGCATAAAATTGTGGTCTCTGGCTGCACCTCGCCCTCCATTAGGAAAGCAACTTTCTTTTCCATTTTAAGGATGAAGCATGATTGCAACCTCTGGGTAGACAAAGGACTGGCAGGGCCTCTACCATCTAACACACTGATAAATGATGTATTCCTGGGAATATACAGGGAGCCACCCTGTAAATTTATCGGAGAGAATCAAACCGTTGTGTGTGCATGGGCATATTAAAATAAAATCAGGAAAATCAGAGCCAAAGACTGATTGAAACATACCAGATTATAAAAAGGTGTAACTCCCTCACCTGGTCACTATAAAGTGATGGAAAGCTAACACTGAGATAGCATGACCCACAGCAACCCATCATCAAGGACCAAAGACTCTGTGAGGTATTTAGTCCCCCACTGCTGCCATTGCCTGCTTGATTGCCTGCCCATCGACCTGTTCATTCAGCTGGATCTGGACCTGCCTCTGATTTCTGCTCCTCAATTGTTTTTTGCTCCTGACCCTGTTTAGCCTTTCATCTTGCATCTTGCAGATGAATTGTGCTGCTGAGCTCTCAAACTTGATTCCAGCAGCCCCCTTAGCAGTTTCCAGCAGCAGCTCCCCAAGCACTGATCTGCCGCCTTGTCTTTATCTACCCAGTGTCTTTTCTGAGTCCACTCTGAAACATTTTAGACTATGCTGCTGTCACACAACCAGGGGTGGGGGTGGGGAGTCACTGTGTTGTATGTGACATGTGAGTTAATAATAGCAATTAAGATTGGAATAAGAACCTGCATTTGCCTGGGCCAAGCTAATAAGGTAGGCAGATTTTATGATGTACTGCTGCCATCAAAACCACTAAATCTTGTGAATTTATTGTAATTCAATAAATAAATTCTGATGTTATAAAAAGTCATAAGCTTGTTTATCTAATTTATGGGATAGGATACTTACTACATGTATAGACACACACGTACACACACACACACACACACACACACACCCCATTAGCTAAGAAGGTAAAAGCTTCTATCTTTTATCACAAATTTCAGTTTCAGCTCTCATTTACTGGTCTTGTCCCTGCCAGTGGTCTCTGACTCATTTTTAAATCTATTTTTGCCTGAATACTCATTTTGTGAGAATTTGGAGTTGAATGTATGCCTGTTACTTCTGAGACACCTGTGTTGAAATGTTGCTGCTGCACGCTGAGGATGAGAACAGAAGCTAAACTATTTGAATACAGACAAGAGCTCTGTCTTCAGCCTGCATTTTCTGTCCAATGAAAGGAACTTTTAAGCTTTTTCCAATTTTAGAGACAAGAATTCCTCCTTACTCCCAGTTATCATTCCACAGTCCCCATGTCAGGCCTGTCTGAAACTGCAGACATCTGGTATGTATCACACTTTCCTATAATATTCACATAATAATGTTTAATTTATAAAGTGATCACAATAAATACAAGAAAATAACTTTCATATCTAGTTAAAGATATGAAATATTTAAGACCCTTTGATTGCTTATTTCTAGAATTTTCCACTTAATATTAAACTGTGGATAAGTGGGAACTATTGTCTAATTACTACAATGAAGAAGTAAGAAAATATTTTATATACACATCAAACACTATGAAAATACTAATGAGTAAAGGAATATGAGATAGTTCAAAAGTCAAAAAGCAAGATATAATGGTGAAATAGTGTTTAAATAATACATTCAAATGGAATTAAAATTTTATCATCTAGGGCTATATTTGAAAGCCATAAATCTGTTTTAAATATCAGTAGGAGAAATGGATTCATCTTTTCACAAAGCTTTTTATAGCATAAATAATAAAATCCATAGATATACCATATTCTCAACAAAGTGAACAAGTGATTAAATTGTTAAGTGTGAAGTAAAGATACATATGCAAAATACAGAAAAACAGAAATAAGTCAATTAACATGTAAACAAATAAACTAAATATTGTTGTCTAACCCGTCTGTGTCTATAGGACTAGATCAAAATGAGGGTAAGATTCAGCTGGAATTTTGTCTCCATAACTATGTAAAAGGACCATGATAGCAAATAAATTTTCCTCTTTTCTCAGGATTAGCCATATAAAAAAGACAGACTCTTGCCCATCAAAATCTTGAGAAATTATGCTTGGTTTTCAAAAGACTTCCATGAAGAAGAATTCAGATTTAAAAATATAAAAAAAGGAAAGAGAATTCAGACAAGTATAATTATTTACAGATACTACCAGTGTAATGAGAATCATTAGTAACTGGCAGCCAGAATCTTTGTAGAAATTAATAGATGATTCAGGTTAGGTGTGTGTGTATGTGTGTGTGTGTGTGTGTGTGTGTGTAATTAGTATGTATACAGAAACTTTCTTATCGACTAAATGTGATTTTTTTTTTAAGTATTGTAAACTAAAGTCAGTATCTTGGTTACTTATCTATTGCAGTGATAAAACACCATGACTAAGGCAATTTATAGAAGGAAGAGTTTAGAGTAACAGTTCCATAGGGTGAGAGTCCATTATGGAGAAATAGAAGTAACAGGCAGCAGGCAGTGGGAGCACCAGTGGAGAGCTCACAGCTCAAATCACAAATAAAAGGCAGAAAAAGCTAACTGAAAAGGGCACATGGCTTTTGACACAGCAAAGCCCACCCAGATGATCAGCTTCTTCCAGTGAGGATATGGTTCCTAAGCCTCCCTAAAAAATCACTAGCAATGAGGATCAAGTATCAAAATGAGACTTAATGGAGGACGTCTCATTCAAACTACCACATTTTGCTCTATTAGCACCCACAATCTCGTGGCCATATTATAATGTAAAAAATCCATTTAGTCCAACTTAAAAATCCCTACAGTCTAAACACTGTTTAAAAATTGCAATCTTCTGAGACTCTAAGCAATCTCTTAATCATAACTTCCTGTAAAATCAAAATGCAAATTATATACTTCAATTATACAATGGCACAAAATATACATTATCAATCCAAAAGGGAGGAATGAGGACATAGTGAAGAAATACTAAGCCAAATCAAGATCAAAACCCATCAGGACAAACATCAAATCTTATTACTATTCTATGTTTGATTGCAAAGGAATGAGGATGAGATGGTTTTGGTCTTTGAAGTGTGCTGTTTATAAGATTCTCTCTCTCTCTCTCTCTCTCTCTCTCTCTCTCTCTCTCTCTCTCTCTCTTGTGTGTGTGTGTGTGTGTGTGTGTGTGTGTGTGTGTGTGTGTATGTGTACGCTATTTTTCTTGTTCTTATATACAGCTTTCCTTGGCAGATATACCATGGCTCTGGCATGTCCAACATCTTGGGGTCTACAATGTAATCCATGCTTTCAAACAACACCCTCTCAAAATCTTTGACCCTATTGTATTTTTCCTGGAGGGGCTTTCCCACCCACCAACCCATTACTTGATCTCAGCAGCTCTCCTTGACTGTAAAAAAAGATTCCAGGGTCTCTTTACTTGTTTATATTTCATGACTTTAAAGACAGAACCATAGAGATGACACTACCAAGTTCAGATACATGTTTGGAATGAATAGGAACTGCTGTGGGATATATGTGAAAGTATGTCTCTGTATATTCAATTGTTAATTCTGTACCAACAGAGAGCTAAATGCTGGCAGGTTCTTGCAGCTTCTTGGTACTGTTATTTCTATGGTCCTTCACCAGCCTCATACTTTGTAAACATTCATCCTTCCTCACTAGCCTAGAGGCAAACTAGAATTGTATCTGTTTCGCTGTAATAAAGGGCTGCAGGAAGTGGAGGGCAGAATGAGAAAGACAAAAACAGACAGACAGATATCAGGAAAAGAAAGGAGATGCAGGAGATTTTCCAGAGACATGGAGGTGAACAGATGGACCATAGTGAAGGAAAAAGCTAGAGCTAGCTATGTGGTGGGACATAAGTTCTAGGATTAGTCGGGTTAAGTTTAGAGTAGCTGGGAGACTGGCCTAGCTGAAAGGCCTAAGCTTTAAAATATTAAAAAGCCTCAATGTCATTATTTATATCATGGGCAGGTCCAAGATAGTCCTGCTATACCTTCTCCCCCATCCCACCTTGATTATATTTGCAGCAACTTTTGTTAATTCCTCAGGCCTTCCCTTTCACAATTGGGAAGTTTAGCTGAATGGAGCATCCTTCCCTTTATTCCACTGCATACTTGCCCTTCCTTAATGTTGCTAATCTCCATAAGATTTGTAGCTTGTCTTCCAGTGAAAACATTAGTTGTATCATTAACCTTGGGGATACCCTTTTACTCCTCCAAATACATCGTCTGTATTTCTCTCTGCACCACTTTTTCTTTTTCACGGAAGACCTGTATAATAGTGATTGCTAATAACCATGAAACAAAGTCAATATTAGGCTGTCTTAAACCTCCCCTGCCAAAGCAATTAGTTCATTACTTTTTAATCTAGCCTCAGGCAAGCTCTTAGGACAAGGACATAAAACAGCCACACTCTGTCCAGCACTTTGCAAGTAGAAGTATAAGGATTACAACTTGAGGCCAGCCTGATCTGTATATTGACATTCTGTTCCAAAAAAACAAGACTATAAATTAAATACAAGTTCTAGAACCAACACTAGACAACATTTCTCTCTATAGTTATACATGGTGGGGACACAGGAAGAAGGCATCATTAGGTGATTCTCTCTGCATGTGAAGCCTCAGTAAGCCATGAATGACTATCTCCTTGGTCACTGGATCTGTCCTCAGTGTGAATCACAGACATAGCAAACACATATCTGTGAGATGTCTTCATCGTATAGCACATTGTTCTAAACTAATTTTTAGAAGCAATGTTTTATAAATAACAATAAGGAGTGCAGAGACTGTGCATTAACATTATCAAGTATTACATGCTGAATACAATTGTGTACCGTTCTTTATGTGACTATTGGTACCATAGGTTTAGTCGTACCACCACCCTAACCACAAAATATTGCAAAGCAAGACAGCTAAAATAGGACTTTTTAGATCAACTATAACCTGCCATTGTCCAATATGAGATCCATCAGTGATGGAAACATCAATAGACATCTTTCATCTCACAACCGAGCTTCACACTCATAAACATAACTTCTTACTTCATACCTTCACTTGAAGAACTTCAAGCTGATGTGGAAGAATAGGCCACTTCATTTTCCATACCAATGAATTTCCCATGTTCTCAAAGTGTCACATTTGGCTAAGCACAAAAACTAATCCTCATCACGATTTCCCGCCCACCTCTATATCCAATTCATCTGTAAGTCCTATTTGTTCCACCTCCAGAATCCATCAAATGTTCTCTGTCACACTCCAGCCCTGATCCTATACATTAGAGCAGGTTACATCCCACCAGATAGAACACCCATACACACAAAATAAATATTAAATTTTAAAATAAACAAATGAAAATTAAAATCCAAGAAGTAAAATAGTCTTTGGTGCAAAGTAAGTTCCCCTCTAATTACTATGCGGTTCTCAGCAACTGTGCCAAGACAACCATTTATTTGTGTCCTTCCAGAACAGTCAACGCATCAAATATACTTTCTGTTTTCCCATGAATGGACCCTCCTTCCTTTCTGCCAGTGTACACTAGTTCTGCACTTTTCTCCTGACATTAGTCTGGGATTACTTTTCTTGGATGGCCCTAGCTGAATGGAATCTCTCCTATTGACTCCATTGTTCTCACTTCCCTTTTGCAAAGTTCCAAGTTGTATTTATAATTTCTGGGAGCTTTGAAAGAGTTTACTTAACCCAAATTAGCCTATTAATATAAGGCTGCTATAAAAAATAGAATAATGGCCCATTTATTGATAAGGCAAAAGTTATGGCATTCCCTATTAGTGCATTTCCTCATTTCCAGTCAATAAAAAACAGACTCCTCACAGAATGAGCCTCTTTTCCCTCCAGAGAGTTGCCATTTTGAGTTAGGGAGAAATTAGTTAACGCATGTTGAATGTTGATAAATTTTTGAACCATGATGTATAAGGAACCTAAGGATGGACTAGTTGATGACTAGGTCTCATACTTCTTCTAGAAGTTCCTTTCCAGCCCTGATCCTATAGAGCAGTTCACATCCCACCAGAACTCTACTACCAAGACTGTTACACTGCACATGGAAGAGGAACCCTCTGTAGCTCCTTTACTCCTCAGATGAACTCACTGACAATTCAGCACCTGCTGATACACCTACTTTATACAAAGTTAATCGAATACTCGAAATCATGTGACCATATGTCGGTGCTTAGTACTAAGTTATCATGAAAATCTATTTACCTGAAATATACATCTGACATTTAAAATTTACTGGTTTTACTTCTTATCAAAGTTGAATTAAAGCATGGGATTTATTGTGGAACTTCCCACATCATGTACCAAAGTATGTATGTGGAGTATTTGTGGTACAATGGCAAGAATTCAATTTTAAGAGATCTACAACACAACTCCTGTGCTCAAGACTCAGAAGCATGGCTGAAGAGGGGACAGAAAAGCTTGTAAGAGCCAAGGAAGAAGTTTCCCATGAGATTTCATCTTCTAGAAATGAATGTCAGAGAAGCTATACCCATGAAGTCTCATCACCATGGCTACCTAAACAATACCTAACAAGTCTAAAACCTACAGACATGCTGACACAGAAGGAGAAAATCTCATGGGACCCTAATCCTAGAAAAAGAACTACAGGTACCTGAAGAATGTCAAAAGTAGAAGAAATATTCTCCCTTGGGGAAAAAACCTACAAGTTAGTTATCCAACATCAATTAACCTTGGATTCTTATACATGCAGATAATACTAAACAGACAGAGCAGGTTATATTTATGTATTTAGTACTATATATACACATACATGTTATGTGTGTGCGCACACACACACACACTCAAAACTACAATTTTGAAAATAGATGCCATGAATTTGATAGAGACCAAAGGAGTGTGTGGGATGGATTGGAGGGAAGAAAGGAAGGGAAAAATCAATGTAATGATATTTTAATTTCAAAAACTAAAAAATGGTATATTTTTAAACTGTTTCATCTTACTTATCATTTATCTGGAAGGTCTAAAGTCTCCTTTTGCAGAATTTAGAATCCTTTGCCCCTTCACACTTCTAGGATGATGTCTTCATGCTTCTAATATTTCCAATCACACACAATTTCTAGTGCATATCAGGCTACAGACTAGAAAGTACTCACATTCTTCCTCCTACTTGATCAGAATTAGGTGCTGAGTAGCAATTCTATTCTACTTAGTGAGAATATCTTAATGAGTGAAATAAATAAAAAGCAACCCAATGGTTTTGGCTGAATGAGATTTCCAAGTATATTGTTTCCATCATTGTAGTCTTCATCACTAGTATAACTAGATCTGTGGTAGTTCTGAGATTAGATCTTGAATATTGGCTGAAGAACCTATAGTATGCCAAAAAAATTCTACTTCTGTTCCTTCCTCATTTTATCTTCACTCAGAACTCTATAATGAGGCTCAATCCTTAGACTTATGGGCTACTACCCAAATATGAGATTTGGTAGGGTGGCACAGTCATATTTGGGTAGTCTCCATGGTCCCTGTACATAATAAAGATGTTCCCTGGAATATTTATGGTTTTATGAGTTAAATCAACCTCCCTGATATTTGTCTGTATTTGGGGGTGGTGGCTTGGTATTGTTTTTGGTTTTTGTTGGTTTGTTGTTTGTTAGTTTGTTCAGTCTTTGGTATTATTGGATTTTTTGCTTGCTTTGGTTTGTTGTTGGTTTGAGGAGTTTTGGAGTTTTAGTTTTTGGTTTTTTGGGGGGCTGAGAGAGAGAGAGAGTAAGAGGAAGGGGGAGAAGAGCATGATATTGTGTAGGAGGTTGAAAGGATTTGGAAAGAGTTTGGTGGGGAGGGAAAGCATGATCAAAATGCATTGCATAAAAATAAAATAAATTTTAAAAAATTATGTCATTCTGAAAAACAATCAAAAACCTTCTCCTAAAAAAAAAGTTCTTTGAGAACATATAATGTGCATCATTTACTTTTCCACCTGAAACCCCTGGGTTTCTTCAATTAGCTGTGATATTATAAGGGCCTCGAACAAGTGTTTATGGGTAGAGACATGAGATAAGTTCTGTTCATGGAGTAGCTTCTAGAAAAACAAAATAGGTAGGGTCACATATATTCTTGAGAGAATATATTCTTGAGAGAAGAATATCTGGGTTGAAAAAGACATAGAAGGACATCACCAAAGGCATACAGTACAGTGGCAGTTTGCACTTTGGCTTTGGGAGACCATGACATTGTTCAAGAAATTCCATGAATCAGGGTTGGAAAAAATGGCTCAGCAAGTTGAGTGTTCCCTGCATAAGCATAAGGACCTTCGTTCAGTCCCCCAAAGCCATGGGGAGATTCAAGGAGAGAATCGACTCTACCAAGCTGTCCTCTGACATCAAAAAGATGACACCCATGCTTACCTTCACATGCACATCACACAAACACACACACATACACATGCACGCACACACTCAGGCACACACACACTATTATCAATTAATTGATACTTAAATTTTAAAATTAATTAACATGATTAAGGTTAGATCCTACATAGAGTTCTATGGGATAGCACACTCAGTCATTTCAACACTGTAAGAATTTCTAGTGGGTTCATTTTTTCTGTATCCTGGACATAATTTTCATTTGCTCAGATTTTTGCAAATGTAAATTTCTATATTATATTTAATGCACATTTATGAAAAGGCTAGTCTTTATGCCCACTGTAAGACAACACCTTGGAATTACATAACCCAAGGGAGTTTGTCCTCTGATAGAAAGAGAACCAATTAACTCAACATCCTGCAACATGCTGTTCACATCTTCTTAATTAAAAATAGAAAAAAAAATCGACTGGACTCAGGAGAGCTCTATCCACAAGCTTCAGAGTTCTGTAATTCAAGATACAGTGGGTATCATGATTGGGAAACAGTCTTGCTCTTCTGTAGCTCATGACAAATTTGATTTATGAAATCAAATCAGAGGACTTTCAGAGCTACTCTTCCTGGCTTATAGTTTACATTTTTAAAGGAGGAAATAATTTTAAGTCTCACACCAAGAACTTGGCAAAGAATTGCTGTTACTGAGAGATCTATCAAAAGTTCACTTAGCAAGAGCCAAGGTATAGAGTGTGCCCTTAGGGGACTTTCAAGCCAATGGCACTAATGTAATATTACAAACCAGAGAACAAAACAGATAACACAAATATAAAAGAAAACAACCTGTTATCAGCAAGAACTCTGGACTTCATGAGTGTCCCAGGGATGACTCCTGAGTCCTGACACAAGCAGAATGGTCCATGAGCTAGAAGGAAATATGAGAAAGGAAGCTGCAGGAAGACAACAAGAGTCTGCTTGTCAGCCATTGACGAGGACTTCCCACTCTTTCCCCTGGACAAGCAATGGGTATGTGAGCATGGACATGTTCCTCTCAGCCACACTCCATTCTCAGCAGGGCCCAGAGAGCCGTGTCCTAAACTTGCACCATCTATTCTGTCCTTTCTCACTGTGACACAAGCCTTTTGTGGCAAGAGAGACAGAGAAACGATTCCAGAAATGTATCCAGAGAAGTACTTTGACATTTCCAAAAGCCAAAACACTCCAACCCTTAACAGTTCTTTCATTTGGCCTCCATCTATCTAATGGCACAGATTTGGCCTCCCTGCACTGGGCCACTCCTCCCGGTAGCAGAGGCCAAGCATGTGAAGAAGACTTTGGCCCAGTGTGTCCTCATATTTTCTGGACCTCTTTCATTCTCTCTCCTTGGCTTGAAATGAGTACAAATTGACAAAATGGAATCATTTCTGCTTGGCATAGACTTTGGCAACCAGAGAACCCTGGGAAAGCCAGGTCCAAATTTACTCTCCCTGATGTTCATCGGCATGCAAAGTTCCAAGATGGAAATTTGTTTCCCCTGCAGTTTTATGACACTTCTACTGCCTGATTATCCCACTTTATGGCAATTTGCATCGTTATGGGCCTGCGGCAAATGAAACAAATTGCCATAAAATGTTGGGAATGTCCTAAATCATGGCTCTGTCTGGCCTGCTGAATGATGCCACAGGGGTTGAATTCAGATGGCTTGGTTCAGTTTGCTGCAAATAGTCACACTGGTCTTAATGTGTACTACTGGCTCACACACGTCAGGCTGCTTGGTGACGACTAAATGAGGCAAACTAATAGAATTTTTTTTTCAATGCACTAAGCAAGTCTTCAGTAAAGAAAAACACATTGATTCCAAAGTTGTTTACCACCAACTAAACAGAACCCCTATAGCTTTTCCCATGCAGTCCACATTAGAGCTAAATTAACAGTCCTCATATGTATCCATTCTGCTACTAACAGACAAAAGTGCTTACACCATTAGAGATGGAACTTGCCTCCGTCTAAATCATGATTCAGAAGGGTGTCTTCCTGCCTTAACCAGCTATCAGATGCTGCGATATCATACTAGACAGTGCCTTGAGGAAAAAATAATGTAGTGAGAGCTCATAAATTATTTGGGCATTTTAACTCAGTGGTGAAGTACTCGCTTTCAAATAGAAGCCCATGATGGTCAGGCATGCAAAAATGAGAATCTGGAAGGATGACGACATTGATAAGCCCCGGGATCCTGTTATCACATCTGTGGCTCTGTTTTTACTAACCTCTCTCATGAATCCATTTATGAAAGTAGATTCTTTGTAGTAAGAAATTCTGTTAGTTCAGGATATATAAAAGTTCTTTAGACAAGGAACTGTGGTGCTACCATCTGGGTTTTGTATGCTAACTTCCAGGTCATCTTCTATGCCCTTACTCCAGACACTCCCACTGGCTACTTAGATTCTGACATATGGAGACAATGCTAGGACAGCATCCTTCCCATCTTTATTACATATGAAGTTTTATAGTGATACACGAAAGAAGTAGGTGCAGAATGACCAGCTACAAAACCATCTGACAGAGATGCAACTAGAGTCCTGAGCAAATCATTATAGACAAATCACATTTGCACTTATTCTCCAGGCAGTAGAAAATATTTAAAAAAAGAAAAAACATGAGCCTTTACAGAGACTGGCTTTATATTATTTTAATAACATATTTTTAATCTAACACTTGTCTAAAAGAAAAAGCAATTAAAAAATGTCATTGGTGGAGCATTTATTGTGTGCCAAGGCTAAGTTATCAATTGAATTGATGCATCCTCCTTCTTTAACAGCTTACAGATGTGCAGATTCATTATTAGAGGCTGAAGCACTTGGATAGGAACTAAGATGCGTAGCTGGAATGAGAACAAAGACCTGGTCTTCCCATAAATTGCATGCCCTCCTCTATGCCACACAGTCACACTATAAAAATCAACTTCTCTGCTAAATTAACATTATTATTGGTTCTATAATGAACCACAAATATAAAAGACTCTTGAATAATTTTAACAATGTCACATGTATGGACTCTCTTGGGTGATTCTCATGACTCATTTGTATATTACAGCATTTGCTTTGAATTGCATAGCCTTTCCAATTCCACTGCCATTTTCTAACAGTGTCACATTCACTGTTTGAGTTTTCTTTTCTGTTGCTGTGATGAATATACCTGCAAAAGCAGCCTTGGGAAGGAAGGGGTATTGCCACTTACAGTTTTAGGTTGCAGTCCACTGTGGCAGCAGGCACTTGCAGCAGCTGGTCATATCTGCTTTGCATCCACATTCAAGGGAAGAGAGCAATGAATGAGAAGACCTAGAGATCATCTTATTTTCTCAACTCATCCACAGTCTCTTGCCTAAGGAATGGTGTGCCCACGGCAAGCAGATGGTGTCACCTTGCTTGATGAGCAATTGTGATAATCCCTTATAGGCATATCCAGGGGCACATCACCCAGATGACTCTAGATTTTGTCAAGATGACAATTAAGAGTTCATTCTTTATTTTTTATAGAGAATTTCATAAATGAGTACTGGTTTTATATAATTTTCACCCAACTCTCCCCCCTTCCAACTTGTCCCATGTCTCCTCACTCACTCTCCCTCTCAACTTTATATTATTGCCTCCTCTTCCTTCAATTAGTATTGTCATGCACACACTTTGCATTAATCATCACATTCACTCAACTCAGAATGAAAATATTCCAGCCTCACTTTTATTTTTTAATGTACTCATGTCTAAAGTCAGAAACCTTAAACCAATTCTTTAAAATGTGTGGTACAAATGCCTTACTGATATATTTTATGAAAAACAATCCAAACTTCATGAATGATATTGTGGTCCAAATATCTCTATCAAAATATCAATTTAAGAAACAAGATGCAGGTGTTTGGGAGAGGGCTTAATTCATAAACTGTTTGTTGCTTTCGCATGAGGATCTGAGTTCAGATCCCTAGTACACACATTACAAACAAAAAATTACTAGGCAAATGGGTGGGCTTTAAGTTCAGTGAGAGATCCTGCCCCCCTTAACAAAAGTGGAGAGCAATTGAGAAAGATCTTGATATTGACCTCTGGGCTCTTTATATACACATACCCGTGATTACTCATACACAAATACATACATACACATATCACACATGTATGCATATATACATAAACAGAATCAAGACGTAAACTCATTAAGCTTGCTTTCTTGTTTGAGGCAACATCAGTCAATCAACTTGGAGAAACAAATAACTACATAATGAAGAGAGTCTGCCAATAACAATTTCACTTTCTATTCCTGAGGGTTTGACTCATTGCTGATTATAGATGGTAGGCAAGCTCTACCCAATCAAATGTGAGTAGAAATTACAAGTATTTATTCCAGGCAAGGTCTTCTAAGAACCAGTGTGCCCTCTCTTCAAATTCCATTGGCTGAGAGGAAAAGATGGTAATATCCTGTTTCCATGTGATATAAAAGGCTGGCCACAAGGCCCTTTTAAAAAGGTTGGTCTTCCATCAGGAGTGCCTATCACACTAGGAAAAGTTTATTTACATGAGAGTAGAGAGGTAACTCAGTAGCTGAGAGCACTAACTGCTTTTGCTGTTTCCAGCACTCTTGTGGTGGCTAACAGCTATCTAAAGCTCTAGTTCCAGGGGACTCTGACTCCTTCTGACTTCCTCAGGAACTGCACACACATGGCACACATACATATGCAGGCAAGAGTCTCATACACAAAATAAAAACAAATCTTAGAGAAAAAATTATTTATTGAGAAGCCACTGAAACTTTAGGTTTTACTGTATACAGCAGTCCTAAGCAATTCACTGTGCAAATGCTAACTTAGAATGTGGTACATAACTGTAATCCAAATGCTGGCTTCAAGGTTTAGGGTTTCCAATTTACAAACAGATTCAAATCCTTATGCATGTTATTTCTCAACCATTAAAATTCATTGAGCACCTAGTATGCTCTGGGCGTAGTTCTGGGTTTTGGTTATAACAATGGTGGCCAAGGCAATCTTCTTCCTATGTTCATAGAGATTTTATTGTACTCTGGAAAAACAAGGAATAAGAACATGTAAATAATACAAATGAATAAATAAGGTGGTGCTAAATAGAATAGATGCTGGGGTGACTTTATATGGGAATTTTAGATATCCTTTTCTAAAGATGAATAACAAGGGTTAATTAATTTAGTATACATATTCATACTCTGTAAAGTTAACTAAACTGAATATATGTTTTCCAGAATTCCCTTACTCAAATAAGGACATAGCTGCATATGGGACACATACATTCGTATATAGTTTCTCTCTCTCCCCTCTCCCCTATTCTCCCCTCTCCCTCTCCCCTCTTCTCCCCTCTCCCCTCTCCCTTCTCCCTCTCCCTCTCTCCTCTCCCCTCTCCTCCTCTCCTCTCTCCTCTCCCTCTCCCCTCCCCTCTCCCCTCTCCTCCCCTCTCCCCCTCCCCTCTCCCCTCTCCCCTCTCCCTTCTCCCCTCTCCCCTCTCCCCTCTCCTCCCTCTCCCCTCTCTCCTCTTCCCTCTCCTCCCCTCTCCCCCCTCCCCTCTCTCCTCTCTCCTCTCCCCTCTCCTCCCTCTCCCCTCTCTCCTCTCCCCTCTCCCTCTCCCTTCTCCCCTCTCCCCTCCCTTCTCCCCTCTCCTCTCCCCTCTCCCCTCTCCTCCTCTCTCCCCTCCCCCCCCTCTCTCTTTCTCTCTCTCGGAACATAAGCCAGATTTATTCTCTTTGTGCTCAGAAGTTAGAACACCAGACCTGTGACAGCTCAAACATCATTTTTGATTGGCTGTTTCGATTCATTTGCCTGTGCCATTAATCTAGAATGCTGTTGATTCATCTCCCACATAATCTCTTTTGTCAATCTCTTTGAGTCATTAGCCATGTGTCCTTTGGCTCTGAAATGAGAGTGTTAGCTTCTCCTTCCAGGCAACTCTAGGACTACGGTAGGATGTTTGGAGTCAGTGAAAGAATGACAAGTCCCACCTCATCTTTGTGAATAGTCACCTTTGACCATATCATACACCACTTCATACCTATCTTTCCTATGGCTCCTCAGATACAAGAATGTTGGTCCTCCTGAAACTCTGTTTTCTTCATACTTCAGAGTTTAATTTCCTGAGTATTGTGTACATTTGGCTTAGATTCTATGGGGACTACAGACTGCAGAGGGCTTTGTTAAAGGATTTCATATAGCCCCTGTGCCGTAGAGTCTATTAGTGTCCCACCAGTGAAGAGACTGGTATTCACCAAGCCCAACTGAGTGGTGACATTGAAACTCAGACACTGGGAACACAAGAAGCAAATCCTAGCATTTAAATGTTGTACCATCATCTCTGTCTTACTCCATGGATCTGTTTTGTTAGGCTTAGGAATTTCCCAAATGCTGCTTTCACCAAAAATTTATGTCCCAAGTTTATAAATACACAGCTGAGAAATGCAATAAATAAATTAAAGAAGGGAATTTGAGAGATGGAAAAGAATTTAAAAGTCATTCATCCTAACTGCAAGAGAAGAAAACAAATTGCAAAGAAGAGATCACAAAAGTGGAGCCAAGTCCCTTGTTAGGAACCTCTGCCTAAGGGCTGTAGATGTATGTCATCTCACACCCCAGATCTCAGTGTGCTTCAGTCCAACTGCATTAGACAATGGTGAGGGAGTCTGGGATGCTCGGTGAAGCTTCTCCGGAGCCAGAACTGCAAATGAAGACTTGTTTGTATGTAAGACTACCTCTCTGGTGTCCTCTGGCCCAAGGTAAAATAATTCTATTTTTTATCTGCAGGTTATAAGGGCTCTTTCTGGCATTAATTTAAGTCCCTTCCGACACTTGAACTGGAAGCACTATTAGAAATATCCCTTCCAATAATTCTGCTAATAGTTTCTGGCAAACTTGAACCTGGAGTGGCATTTGAATGAATGTATCTGTAGTGGGCTCTGCAGGAATCAATATGTCATTCTGATTCATTCTCAGTTTCTAGAGGGAAAGTATTTATTTTCTAAGGATGAAATGGGAATCATTGCAGGATGTAGAATACAGCAGGCCTATAAGACAGCCTCTTCCCCTTATTACTCCTGAAGAATTAACCCACAGGAACTTTAGAATGAAAACTGTGGACCTCTTCTTGAGATCTCTCCAATATCCCATAGGAACATCAAATATCCCTATGGGAGTTTAACACTTTTCATCATTTTGACATTAGGATTTTGTCTGGAAAAATACTTTGAAGGCCAGCAGGCCATAAACCTGGGCAGGCTCCATCGCCAGTCTATAAGCACATGAGAATGTGTCTAGGAGGAGAATTGATTTTTATTTCCTCCAGTGAAGATAAAAAAGTCTTATCATCTTAAGAGAAATGAAGAAAGTTATTGGCCGTTATTGATTTCTCTATAATAAGGAGCTCTTAACAATAGCAAGAGCCTAAGTCTTCATAATAATATAACTTCTACCCCAATAAAACTAAAAATTCGTCTTATGGAAGCAAAATTAAAATCAAACCCCCAAAGCTTTAAGTTTCCTGAGAGACAAAGGCCATCTGCCTTTGCCTTGTTGTATTAATAAGCTTTCTGTTGATAAGATATACACTCAAGACAACCATCTTTTAAGGAAGAAAGGTTTAGTTAGGATTAAAGGTTCCAGTTGGTCCTGTTGCTGTAGACTGTGGCTAGGCAGTCGATCATGTGGTAAGGCAAAGCTGCTTATTTTGGGTGGCTGAGAAGGAAGAGAGAAGAAGAAGGAACAGGGGTGGCAATATCTCCTTTGGGTGCTGCAACTGGAAGACGTGACCATTAAAGTTCAGAGCACCGTGAGGAATTCTTGATGTAGATGGAAATTAACTCTAGTAGAACTAAAATGACATTTAACTTTATTTCCTCTCACTAGGAATTATAAAACATGAAAAACCCGAGGCTCTTGGGACTCAATTATAAAACCCATCTGTCTTACTGTCCTGAGGACTAGACCACCTTTGAGTCAAGTTCAGCCTCCACTCTTTGGGAAAGACAAGCATAACAATGTGATCCATAAGTCTCAAAGCCATGTCTTTTCCTGGTCCAAAGGACTGCCTGTACTGGGCACAGTCAACTCTGTGACACCAAGGGGAAGAATCAACATACAAGATACTGCCAGGTATAGCCTCCCTAGGGAAGTACAGGGGAAATGAATTCCCTAGTTCCTGAAATGCTGACGGGAGATTAGAAAAGAATCAATGTCACTGAGAGGGATTCAGTAGAGGAAGATTCCATGTAAGTCAGGACAGCTGTCACCACCATGTGCACTACTGCAAGTTCACCACAAACAGCAGGCTAACAATTTCCAGCACCTAGTCCAGGCTGTAGCCTTTTGTCAGGGTGCAGTACATTTACCATAGACATGATTTGTCATCAGCCATAACTGTGACAGAGATGTCCCCTGTTGCTGTAAGCCACCTCTCTGATGTTTCCACCAATAGGTTTGAAGTGTCTTCACTTACGCCTTTCTTTGTTCTGTTCTGTAGAGACTTCATGAAACTGTTAACATGTTGGAACACAGACCTTTGGGTAATCTAAGTTTGTGTTCCTGTTTATACAACTTAGCTCCAGAATAAACCCTCTATCCTCTTTAATGTGAGAATAGTGTTTTTGCACTGACATGGCCTAAAGACTTGTTTCGCAATCCCTGTAAAACTTCCAGTGACTTTTTAAAATTAATTTTTAGAATGCAAAGTAGCAAATTTCCTTCCAGCATTTTCATAGACAGTTGCTTTGGGTAACTCTCTGTTACCACCTCCTCTCCCAATTCTCCCTTCCCCTCATCCTCACACAAATCCTTCCACCTTAATATTCTCTCTTTGACTTTCAGGTCACAGGTATTCTATTACCCTTCTCTACCTTGTCCTTAGAGCCCCAACTTTTCCCGTCTTGTGAACCCCATTTTTTCTCCCTCACTCCCACATACAAGCACATATATAACAATTAGAAGCTGAGATCTGCATGTAAGAGAGACCATGAAAGCAGTGCTTGTCTTACTAAGCCTGGATAACTTCACTTAATATTCTTTACCATTTCATTCATTTTCCTGCAAATTTTATAATTTTTATAGTTAAATAAAATACCATTGTGTATATTACTACATGTTCATTATCTATTCATTTATTGATGGGCACACGGGCTGATTCCATTCCCTTGGTATCGTAAATAATGTTTCATGAGACATGGATGAGCAAGGATCTCTGAGGTAGCGTGGAATTCATTAAGTATATACCAGGAGTGGTAGAGCTGGTTATATGATAGTTAGAGTTTAACCCCTTTAAAAACATCCACAATGATTTTCACCATGGCTATACCAGCTTGCCCTCCCACCAACAGTGAATATCGTTCCTCTTTGCCCACACTATGACAGCATTTCTTGTCATTTGCTATTTTAAAAAATCATGGCTATTCTGATGGAATGAGAGGTAATTTTTATCTCCCTAATGAATAATGCTGTTGAACGTATTTTTCTCAACTTTTAAACTTGCAGTATTCGTTTTAAATTTTTGAGAAAATTTTAACTGTCTCTAATGTGTGAAGGCCATATTCACCTCCCTTTCTACTCTCTCTTCCATCCTTTCTTCTGCTTCTCATTGGTCTCATCAACACCCTTCTTCCCTGCTAATGCCCTTCCTGTTCCCATCTCACGTTGTTGTGGTTATAGTTGTTGTGGGTGGTGGTTATGGCAGTGATGGTGGTAGTGGTGGTGAGGGTAGGGAGGGTGGGAGGTGGTGGTTGTGGTGATGGTAGTGATGGTGCAGGTGGTGGTAGTGGTGGTGGTGGTGGTAGTGATAGTGGAGGTAGTAGTTGGAGGCAGGCTCTGAGGAAATGGTCGCAGCAGCTGTGCGTTCATGATTACAATGGCCATGTCATATCCAGAAGCTAGAGCTAGAAATAAGGTTTCAAGGCATTCTTCTCTATCCTCTAGCCCTTGTTGCTCTTCTACTCCCATTTCAATGATGTTTCTTGAGACTCAGAGAGAGTAACACACATGCCCCACTGAGGACTGAGCACTCAACAGTAACTAATTCTTAGCAATATGAGCAGTTATGAACCCCCACTTTGACTGTTAATTGCTACCAAAACAGGCTTCACTAATCAAGCCTGTAAGCTGTACTAGCCCATGGGTAGAAACAAATATTTAGACACCAGCTTTACTACATCATGTTAATTTTTTCAGAACAGCAAAAGCAGACTATGCCCATGGGACCTATAACCTCTCCAGCCATAATCTTTTGAATAGATCTACAATACCAGACTTGCATTTTCTCCAACAGAGTGGGCCTCATATCCAATCAGGACATGACAGAATATCCCTGGAACATTCACATCACTAGTATGCCTGGCCTGTGGTTATATCCTGTTGGGCATGGGTCCACAGCTGGGCGTGGTTCCTGATGACCTTTGTCCCCTAGCAGCCTATATAGCACCTTCCAGCACTGTGAATGATACCAGCAAGGAGGAAGCATTTAGTTCAGTTCTAGCTTGGTTTCTCAGTGTTCTGTATTCAGAACGTGTGGATTGTTTGACAGTAGGCTATGTCACCATCATTTTTTCTTGTTGCTGTGATGAAATATTCTGACAAAAGCAACTTAAGGTAAAAAAAAAAAAAAAAAAAAAAAAAAAGGTTTATTTGAGCTCACTTGTTCATCCTGGCAAAGATGTGACTGCAGACAGAAAAGGTATGATGTCGAGGAGAGGCTTGGCAATCACAGTGCATCTGTACACTCAGGGAGCAGAGAGTAACTAGAAAAGGGACTGGACTACAAAGTCTCTCAGAAACCCATTTCTAGTGAGGTTCCACCCTCTAAATAAAGGTTTCTACCACTTCCCTAAAGAGCTCCACCAGATGGGGACCAAGTGTTCAATACTACACAAGTATATAGGAGATATTTTGCTTTCAAAATACAACAAGGTCTAGTTCTGGAAACAATCAATAGCAGTAGCAATAGCCATAAAAGCCTCCCTAGACAACAAGAGATCCAAATCTGGAATTTGAGTTTGAGAATCTATGACTTCTGGAATCAGAATTAGCAACTCAAATAGTTAAAAACATGTTTGATCAGTTGTCTTTCTTACTTTGAGAATTCTCTATTTCATTACCTCATTTACTGGTTGTGTTGTTTGTCTTCTACTCTTCTGAGCTCTTTGTATATTCTAGATATTAATCCTCTTCAATATATGTAGCTGGAAAATATTCTCTTTTATTCTATGTACTTATCTTCACTCAGTTAATTCTTCCCTTTATTGTTCAGAAGCTTCATTTCATGAGGTCCCACTTGTTGATAATTATTTACTTTATTTACTGAATGGTGGGAGTCCTGTTCAGAGTGTCTCAATCTTTAAACATTTTCTTTATTTTTACCTTTATTAATTTTCAATCTTTCGTGCCAGTGTGAGATTCATTTGGATTCACTTTTTGTGCAGGTAAGAGATAATGGTCTGGTGTCATTTTCTGTGTGTGGGCAACCAGATTTCCTAGAGACATTTGTTAAAGATGCTATCTTTCCTCCAACGTGTACTTTTGGCATTTTTGCTAAATTAAGTGTTTATAACTATATGGGTTTATATCTAGGTCAACTACTCCTTTCTACTGTCATGTCTGGTTTCGTGCCAGCATAATGTTGTTTTTATTACTATAGCTTCATTGTATAATTGTAAATCAGGTATGGTGATACCTCTGGCATTACACTTTTGCTCAAGTTTCATTGACTATCTGATATTGTTTGTGCTTGCAATAAATTTTAAGATTTTTTTTCTAATTCTGAGAAGAATGATGTTGGTCTTGTGTCTGGGATTTGAGGGATCACATAGTGACTCAAACAGTAAGCTCAAATAAACTCTTTTTGAAAGTTTTGAGTCTGGGCTTCAAGGGAAACACTAGGATGATTCTATAAGAGATCAGAAGAGATGCTCCTGTCATAGAAAAGCAGCATGCTGTGGATTCTGAAGATAGTTCAGGCCTCAATGCTGCAAATAAAGTTCAGGCCCACGAGGCCAGAGTAGATGTCATGGGAGAAGAAGTTTTCAGACCACAAGGCTAAGTGTTCACAGCCTTGCTAATAGTCAGGTTGTCTCTGCTTTCCTGGTAGCAAAGGAAGCAGAGGATTCTGCATTCCAGGGAAGGATGTGACCCTGACTAGGTAGAGGGAGTAAAGAAGAACGACACATTAAGGTATACCCATTATATAGATAGGTGATGTCCTGATAAACTTCTTTGAGGAATTGAGAATTAGGCCATCTGTAATTCCCTGGAGAGTCTATTACAAAGTTACAAATTCACCTAAGGATTCTCTGTAGAGAGGGTTGCCATTTTCTTTACAGTAGCTTTGAGAGTAAAAAAGAAAGAGGCTCAGGATGATTAGGACTGAGCCCACAACCTAACTATTTTGATGGGGATTGCATTAAATCTGTAGATTGCTTTTACAAATTGAATCTGTAATATAAACATATTCACAGTATTGATTCTTCGAATCCATGAGTTTGGGAGGTCTTTCCATCTTCTAGTGTCTTCAGTTTCTCTCTTGACTATTTTAGAGTTTTCATTATAGCAGTCATTTAATTACTTGATTAGACTTATCATCATTACAATTTTCATAGCAGTAAATTAAATACTCTTAAATTTTTCATAGAGCCTCAAGAGAACATGAAGCATCAAAGGAATCTCAACCAAAAAGGACAAAGCTAGAGAAACCATATTTAAAATTATCAAAAATATACTGCAGATCTTTAGAGAGAAAGGCCAACAAACACAGATATATGACCAATGAAATAACTCAATACTAAATTCATATATTATGTATCTATATATAATAATAACATATTCATATATTCCATGGCCTCTGCATCAGCTCCTGCCTCAGGTTCCTGCATTGAGTTGAAAGATAGATTACAAACTCCAAGATAAAATATAGACACCTTCCCTAAGTTGTTTTTGATCATGGTATTTATTGCAGCAATAGAAACTTTACCAAGACCTTGTAGCCATTCACTTCTTGTATGTTCCTCAACAAGGCTATGAAGTTTATCCATTAGTATAGTGTCTCCAGCTTATTTGCATATTTATTGCTAGGTATACCAAAGGGATGTGCTCTGCCTAAGATTTTAAGCTACATTTTATGGTTATTCCTTTCATAAGGAAATATGTGTGTATAGGTGGACATTCCATTCATCAGTCAGGATTCCCTGATCAGCTGAAAACAGTGTTAGATTCCTATTGATCTTTCCATGTTGATGATGGTATTATCTGTAAATAATGGGTCTTTCTTCTTTTCTTGTCCCTAAACTTTATTCTATCCTGGTAGCTATCCACTGGGGGGGGGGGCAGTTGAATATAAATTATTTTGTCATGTCCCTATTGAATATATTAATTATTGCTTTGTAAATTATCACTTACCCAGTTAGGAAAGCTTTTTAAGAGATGTTATCATGGGTAAATACTAAACTGAATTAAATGCCTTGCATCCATTAGTTCAGTCTATTCTTTCTTTCTCTTTGAAGTTGTTGATAAGGCAAATTACACTGGCTTTTGTTTCCAGACCAAATCTGTTTCTATTGAAATTACAGATGAGCACATCTTAAAGAGTCCAATTGCCTGTTTGTGGTGAAACACAGCAGGCTTCTCTGCACCATTTGCTCATCCACTCAGACAATGAATTTCTATTTCCGCTCATTTTTCAGGACTTGTTTCTGTGTTTCTGAATAACGAACTTGCTTCACTACTCCTTGTTATTTCAGTCTCAAGCTTACACTACATTTCTCCTGGGCCCTTTCGCTTTACCATTCTACTCTGCCTTCTGTCTACAACATCCTAAAAGTTACACACGTAATTTACTTAAATGCCCTGCCTTTATACTACAGTTATGGAAACACTATCCATCTAAACCACACAGTAAACCATGAGAACTTTTCTTTGGTTGCCTGTATTTTTTTTTCAGTGTGTGCTGTTGCCTTTTTATTTGCTACCTTTTATATGAGATTGAAGTATATGTATTCAAAACCCAAGTCTTCAGCATGTAAAACGAATTTGAAGATGTTCAGGTATTCAATAGAGTTGACCCTTCCAAACCTCTCTTACCCTTGCCATGCTCCAGTCTGGATTTGCCTGGCCTATGCTGTGCACAGCTAACAGTAGGATTTATCTTCATAACTACACTAGATTCCGTTTCCCTCTGTGCTGTGGTTGCAGGTCACAGACTGTACCCTTTGCCCTCATCTCTTGATTTAGTCATGCTTTGTAACATAATTCCTCCAGCAGATTTAAGAAGCAATATGCAAGTGCCAATGACTGAGGAAAAATGTTATTTTTAGTTTTTTTTTTTTTTAAAAATACATTATCCATTAGCTTCTACTTTGAGTTGAGGCTGAGAAATAAGAAGCTGCTGATTTTTTTTCTGTTTTATTCTCGGATTTTTTCTCTTCTAAAACCCTGATGTTTGCCCCTCTTTCTCCACCTCCTGGGTGTTAGGATTATATTTTTATGCCTCTATGTACAGTTGATGTGCTGTTGGGAGTCAAACTCTGTGCTTTGTGCATTCTGAGGACTCAATCTACCACCTGAGCACCACTGCTAGTTCCTACCTTCTGTCTAATACTTAGCTTTGTTAGAGCTCCGAGAAGGAAATTTTATGTATGTCTATGTGACTGATCTTGTAATTACCTTGCTCTATCCCTTCTTATTAATTTCTGAGGCCTTAATCTATCAACTACTGAGACAGAACTTTTATGAGATTCTGTCCATGTTTATATTATATACTGAGGTTAGATTTTGAAGTATTTACATGGACTAAATTGTTATGGCTTCCTGGTGAATTATTTCATTATGCACTAATCATATGCACAGTAAGGAGATACACATGTAGAAGTTTCTTCTAGTCAAATTGCATAAATATATTACTTTCCCCCTCCCCTCTCTACTCTCAAGCCTCTGTGCCTTTGTTTTATTTACATATATTAATTGTACAAAGTAGGATGCACTATATTTCAAAAAATCATACAGTGTGCATTGATTACATTCCTTCACATTTCTTCCACGAACTCCAGTCCCTTGTAACTTCTAGGTTTTTTAAATTTACACATATAAGAAACAATATGCAATACTTTTTGGTACTTATGGTTTATTTCACTTAACATGGTGTCCTCCAGCCTCATCCATTTTATTATAAATGATAGGATTCATTCTTCTTCACATGTATACACATACACACACACATACATATATACCACTCTTTAAATTAATTGTTAATAGGCATGTATACTGATTCTATATCTTTTGGTTGGTTGGTTGGTTGGTTTGTTTGTTTGTTTGTTTGTTTGTTTGAGACAGGGTTTCTCTGTGTAGCTCTGGATGCCCTAGAACTCACCATGTAGATCAGGCTGGCCTTGAACTCAGGAATCTACCTGTCTCTGCTTCCCAAGTGCTGGGGTCAAGCTGTGTGCCACTGTACCCAGCTTGATTCTGTAGCTTAAGTATTCTCTTAAATTAAAAAATAAATAGGTATGTGTAGATCTCTCCTTTGAATAAATGTTTCATTTCCTTTATATACCTTATATAATTGTTGTATCTATATAGTTCTATTTTTAATTTTAAAGACCCCCATACTGTTTTCTATAGTGACTGCACCATTTACACTGCTAACAACAGGATATACAGTTTCCTTTTCTTCACAACCTTATCAGCATTTGATTCTTGTTGTTGTTTGTAAAAGTCATTCCAACTGGAATCAAACATCATCATCATTTTGCTTTTCATTTCTCTGTTGGATAATGTTATTCAGCATCTTTATATACTTATTTAGCCAATTATATTTTTTCCTTTTGAGAATTATCTATTCAAATCATTGACTCATTTGTAAATTCTCTTACCATGAGATTTCTGGGGTCATTGTAAGTTCTGGATATTAAGCCTATGTCTGATGGACAGCCAGAAAGGCTTTGCTCCTGTAGCTGTCTTTTCACTCTCTTGATTTACTGGGTTTTGATTTTCTTAACCTTATTCCAACTTATGCTATGTATATTTGAATATACGTAGTGGACTGCAGTTGGTGGAAGAAATATGAATGAATATGATCAATGTATACTCTATGATATTTTTGGTACATTCTACTTTGTACAATTAATATATGCAAATTAAACAAACGCACAGCAGTTTGAGAGGTTTTTCCTCACGTTTTGCCCTCCTATGCCTTCTACTGAATAATCTCCAATCTAACATCTTCTTAAGTAGTCTTTCTTTATCACTATCAAGTGAAATACTTGGTCTCAGAAGTGTTGCTGGAAAGCAGACCTTTAGTGAACGGGTTGCAATCTAGGTGACATGAACTTTCCAAGTCATGGAGAAATTAGGTTGCTTTCCCATACCAGATTAACAGAATCTATATGTTTGGTTCAAATGGAGTTCAAGGAAGCATTTTGTACCTATATGTTTAAAAGAACAGAAATAAAAATGAATTTTAAGTCTGCTCTACCAGGATACTGATGCTTTAGAAATAAAACTTTAATTAAACCAGCAGTTTGGTTTTTTTCTTCTTGTTCAAAATCTATTGGGAGGAGACATGGTAGGAGAAGTTTAGGTGCAGCTGGACTGAGAGGCAGATATGATCAAAATATGTTGATATATACATGAAATTCTCAAATAAACAAAATATATCCAGGTTCTTCTCCAGTCTAACATCTTCTCAAGCTCATTTAAAACTATTTAGCAGGTATAATTTAGTTCTTGTTTCGCCCCTTCTCTTCATGTCACTATGCTGAAGAGTTGGCATTTTCTTGTATGTAACTTCTAGTTAGGAATTTTCTCTTCCTCTGTACCTAAATAAATATTTACCTTTCCACTAGGTTTTACTTTTCTAAATGTTTTCTATTTTGATTTGTCTTGCATGATGGTTAATATTGATTGTCAACTTGGCAGGATCTAAAATCACCTAAGAGAGAAACCACCGATATTGTCTGTGACGAGTTTAAATTAGGTTAATTGAGACAAGAAGACCCACTCTGATGAGGACAGTACTATTCCCTGGGTGAGTCTTTCTGCTCCTTACAGCTGGCCCACCCTTCTGCCATGAGGGTTTCCTGCTATGATGGACAGGAGACTCACATTGAGAGCTCAAATAAACCCTTTTATATAGTCGTTTCCTCTGAACCAAAAGATTCACCTGGGAGGTGGGACATGAGCCTTAGAAGGTAAGCAAAAGGTCACACACCTGGAAGAGCCCAAACTTGGAAGATTCTTGAGGGTCCCTCCCCAATAGTATAAAAATGGAATAGACATCTGGTGGTGAAAATGATTCTGACCAGTCCAATGTCAGAAAGAAGAGATTCTCGGTCTGTGAGCTGCTTGCCAGGTGTGTAGAGAGCTCCAGAATTGCAGCTTTCTTAAGTGGGCACCCATGAGGTAGGCTTTGTGGTGATTTAGCTGCTATTGCATTCCCCCTGTTCTTTGGAAGTAACCCCTTACTCATGCCCCTGTTAGTAACCCCAGAAAAACCTCACTAGGTCACCAAGTTGGACTTTGGGGTAATCATTACTTTTATCTATCATGAGTCCCCTGTCTGTTGTGAGAGGCTATGTGTGCTGTATCTCTGCAAGAAAATCTCATCACACAAAAACCCACCCTGCCTTAAGTTGCCTTTGTCTTGTATTCTGTCATAGCAATGTGAAAACCAACTACTGCAACTTGGCATCAGTTCGCTTGATTTCTTCTATTACCTGAACATATCTGTGCAGTTCATCTCCTCGAAATATGTGTGTGTGTGTGTGTGTGTGTGTGTGTGTGTGTGTGTATGTGTGTACCATGTAAAAGATTCTAATTCTATAATTTATAATTACTGGTTTTCCACATGGTTTTTCCCACTATATGATGCACTGTTCTTAAATACTTTAAAGTAAGTATAACTTAAGTAGATTTTTGTGTGTGTGTGGGAACTATAACCTGAATTATGGAAAATGTCCTCCAAAAGCATTTGCACCCTTTTCTTTCTGCTTTCTAGGAATAGTATCAGAACTTTACACTATGTCTTCAGCTTTAGTGTAGGAAGTTTTAGGTTCTCATATGTGGCATGTTTGGAGGTTAATAGGCTTCTCCTTCACTGTTAAATACAATGTAGTTTACATTTGGATGGGCACCAGTCCTATACTAGACATTCATTTTTCACTCCCTGTTTCGGGAAGTCTTTACCAAATGTCAGAACAAAGTCCCTGCCTGCCTCTTATAGTGGGATGAGAATGAGACATAACGCTGTGGTAAAATGCTGTTACCACCGAAACATTTTCAGATACCTCTTTTAGCAGTTCTATGTTAAGGACATATGTTTACAAAAAGCTAGGTGAACTATGTCAAAGACACAAAGGATGCAAGCCTAGAGTTTTGTGAAAACAGAAAAGTGGTGACGAAAGCAAGAAGACAAGGCTGTGGTCTACACTAAAGGATTTAAGGATAAAGTAGAAAGAGCCGAGGTCGTGAGACCGTGAAAGCCCATTAGCACACCAGGAGTTATATACCTTCTTTCTTGTAAAACATTGACTCATACAGTAGAAACATTAATTTGCTGCATGTTAAATGGTGCTTTCTGACTGATGATTTCAAACACTTGAGGGAATGTGTAGTTAACAGGAGTTCATTATAAGAAGAGCTGGTGATTTCTGGTTCAATGCTTCTTTTGGTTCTTGAGTGAAAAGTAATACCTTCAAAAAGGTGCTTTCCGATTCATCAAGAAGAGTGTCTATATCTATTTGCAAAGACAGCCAGACACCACAACAGACAGGTGCTGCAGACAAGAGGTTCCAAATCACAGAAATGACACCTCAGCCAGAGTCATAGGACAAGATGATTTAAGGCTTAAATATTCAGTGCAACAGCATCAACAAACGTCTAAAACAACCCAGCACTGCCAACACCAAATCCGACAATATAGCTTGGCCATTAGAAATGAGGCCAACAGATTCTAAGAAACAGAAGGGTACAGCAATTCATAAAACCCTACATTGTGTACATATACTTTTATTAAAAGCCCTTTTATGCTTTGCAGTTTCTATTTTATTAATATATTACTTATAAACTTAGAGTTATGATCATATCATTTTTGTCCTTATCTATGCAGCTGGAGAACATGAGGAGATCAATATTATAAAAAGTATAATAATGGTATTGGGTTAATCAGATTATAGAGGCTTATTTTAAATATTATCTTTAATGCTTTATTATTTACTATGAAATAGAGGAAATCAACACTTGAAATGTATATTGTCATTAGCGATAGAGAAGTTGTAATTTCCTAAAAGACAGAGAAATTTTCTGAAAATTTAAATGACAAAGCCCTCCAAATGACTGTCACCATGTTGGCGATTTTCTGCTCCTTTACTTGTCATGTTCCTGTGAATTTACACACATTGTACTTGAAAATAAACAGATTCGGCCAGGTGGTGGTGGCGCACGCCTTTAATCCCAGCACTTGGGAGGCAGAGACAAGCGGATTTCTGAGTTCGAGGCCAGCCTGGTCTACCGAGTGAGTTCCGGGACAGCCAGGGCTATACAGAGAAACCCTGTCTCGAAAAACCAAAAAAAAAAAAAGAAAAAAAAAAAAAAAAAATAAACAGATTCACAATTACATATGTTTTAGAAAGGAAAGTGTTAGTAATATCCTGTACTCATTTTCATACATATGAAGAATTTAAGTGATGATTGTCATACTAAAATATAACACACAATTAAATCTAATCAATACATGAATGCATCTCTCAATTATCATAAGAAAAAATTCTATTTGAAGAAAATGTTGGCTCATGTAAAGACCTATACCTGGCCAAGAATAAGAGACTGCAGAGTATTCAGTCCAAAAGAGAACATACATGCATACATACATACATACACACACACACATACATACATACATACACACACACATACATACACACACACACACACACACACCATCCCTTCCTGTCAAATCTCAGGGACCATTGCAGAAAATAAGACTGAAAAAGTGTAAGTGCCAGAGGTGGTGGATGACTACAGGGAAACAGTATCTTCTGGACATAGCAGTGTAGCTGCAAATATGAACACACAGCTATGGCAGAATGCTCAAGACCTATCAATCCCAAGCCAGACTAAATCCCAGAATGGAGAAGAGAGTTGGGCATGAAGTCATACCACTAGTCAAGGAACTATTGGCAATTCTTAGCTACTGGAAACAAAGACGAGAGAGACAGACTGTGTGTGTGTGTGTGTTGTGTGTGTGTGTGTGTGTGTGTGTGTGTGTGTGTTGATATAGATGCTGTAGAATTGAACTCAGGTCTTCATGCTCAAAGATTAAGTACTCTTAACTACTGATCCATCTGCTCAGCACTAAAATGACTTTGTTTTGTCTTTTTGTTTTGTTTTGTTTTGTTTTGTTTTGTTTTGTTTTGTTTTGTTTTTTTGTTTTGTTTTGTTTTGTTTTGTTTTAAGACAGGGTTTCTTTGTGTAGCCCTGACTGTCCTAGAAGTTGCTCTGCTAGCTGGGTAGACTAGGCTGGCCTCAAACTCACAGATATCTTCCTGCCTCTGCCTCCCAAGAGCTGGGATTAAAGGTGTGTGCCACCACCACCCAACCTCTAAAATGCTTTTTATAATCCTTCATTTTTGATGTATTTTTCCATTGTAAAACATTATGAACTTGTAAATCCACATATTATAAGCATGCTTCTCAACAAATATAACAACATAGTCCCAGCTGTGTACTCACCACCATGGTCGATATATACGACAGTAATAGTACCTCTGCATGCATCTGATGATGATGCTCATACCTCCCCCAAGCAGTTACCCAACAATTCTCCACGAAACTAACCTGTCTTAATTATCATAAATTGCTTTTGCTTGGTTTTTGCTGTTGTTGTTGTTGTTTATATACCCGAATAGTGTATACATTTAAAAATATATCTGAATTTGTCAAAGTCATTTTCTGTGGGTCATGGGGCTGGTATCTCTACCAGTATATTTTCCCATTTCCATGTAACACAAATACCCTCAATCTCTTATGCTTGGGTTGGATACACATAAACTTGCTGTAAGTTAAAAGCAACCTAAGTTGAAATGCATTAATTTACCTGAACTATTGACTGTCTCCATTTAAGAACACAGATGCTGACACACTGCTTGTTTGATCTTAACTGTGAGACTGACTACAGATTATGATTGACCAGCACTGCCAAGCACCATGAGTCAACATCATACCCTGTCATTAGCCAAGAAACAACCAAAATTCAAAGCCCTTCCTACTAGTTATGAATTTCTTTCCTGCTATTATAAAGTCAAAAAATGATAAGTCACTGCATTGTAAATCACAGACCATCTATACATCACTGTGTGAATTCTGTATCTAAAAATAAATGCACCTCGCTGTAGATGGATCATCTTCACTTGGGCAGTTACTAATAATGCTCCTACAAACATTCTTGGCCATTATTTGATACAAGTATGTGCTCACTGCTTTTGGATAAATGGTTAATAGCACAGGTAGGTATCCATAGCAGGACCTGCTCTTGCCTAGGCCCCAACATCTGCTTATCTCCTTATCTTTGCATTCCCAGGACTAGAATTACAAATGTCTACCATGTGGCCCAGATCTTCTACGTTCTACATGGGTTCTGGGAATTGAGCTCCTGTCATCATGCTTGCTAAGCAAGTACTTTACCAACTGAGTTCTCTCCAGCCCTGCCTTTTATCCTGGCTATGTCATCTATTACTTGTTGCCAATACTGGAGCATTTTGGATTTGACAATGTACTTATTTTACTGGTGAATTTTATACTTTCATATGTTTGCAAGTTAACAGTATACATGGTCTTTCCTTGACTTAAAAACACTCTCTAGAATAACTTGTAAAACAAGTCAAGTTATGTTCTATCTCTCAGCTTTTGTTTGCCTGAGGAAGTCTTTATCACACTTCGTTTTTTAAACAGAGCTCCTGGGTGTAGTATTCTTTGTTTGACATTTTTTTCCCTTTCAGGACGTTGAAGACATCATATGAATCCTTAGTTGTATGCAAGGATTCTGCTGAACAATATATTGATAATTTTAGGAGGTCTTTTTATTGTGGGGAATGAATTTCCCCTTGTTTACACATCTTTCTAACCATTCACACTTAGTTGATGATGATGCTAGGTATATGTCATTGTAACTTCCTCTTACTTGATGTCATTAGAAATTCTTGAGTATGGAATTCTATTTACTCCTTCAAGCTTGGAAATTTTTCTGCCATTATTTCTTCAAATATATTCTTTCTCCACCTCTGCCTCCACCTTCCTGCAGGTTCATTAGCATGCTATTCTATTTGCTGGTATTCCATAAGGCCCTCAAGCAACCCTGGGCTTTCTTTTCTTTTGACACTTCAGGTTTCATGGTTTATAGCGGCCTGGCTTCAAGTTCACCAGTTGTTTCATCTGCTTGACTAAGTTTCTTTTACTGAGCAAACATGGATGTTATCCCAGCTGCCATGTAGAAGGAGTCTCACCTGTGTTTTGCTTTCTTTCACAAAGAAATGATCTTCCACGGATAGAGGAACAGCCTGGAGATTCCATGCCTGCCATGTTTCTCACATCCTCAACCTTAAGTTGTATAGAATAGCCTTTTGACAAGCAATATACTTAAAGTCCCCAAAACATAGTATCAAAATCTTCAACAATAAGTTCGCATTTAAATTCCAAGTAATAGTGCACCAACAGTACACAGAAAATACACTTTAATTGCCCAGTCCGTGTCTTAAGCAAATTTTTCAAAATAAGCCTCATAAGCAATTGGGTGATACTTCATTTTCAGTCATCAAGAGGATAAGAAGAAATCATTTAGAAGTATTAGATTAACTTTTTCTCATTTTTTAGTCATATTTGGAAGAGACAATTAAAACAATGGTTTTGGTGTGTTTTCTAACATGGAGAAGAAACTATAATGCCCTGTCTACAAGAATCTAGGGTAGAAGATAGAGTCCATTTGTAGAATGCTCACCTACTGTTCACAGCACCTTAGCTTATGTCCCTGTGCAAAAAACAAACAAACAAACAAAAAAACCCAAACAAATAAACAAAAAGAATAAATGATTTTTACTCATTCTGAAATTCTGGCAACAAGTTGTGCTGCAAAACTGTGATCACATTAAGCACAGGCTTATGTAATCTTATAGTCAATGTGTCTATAGGACAAGCCTTAAAATGTAACGCTTTTTGAAAATTCCCAATGTTGGTTGTTCTTATTTCAGGCTTTCTTTATATTTATCATTTCATTTTTGCTACTTACGTCCCCCTATGCATTTAAAAATCTGACTTTTAAAATTAACATCTTTTAACATATCCCCAGTTATATGCTCTAGCCTGACACCAAGGCAGTTCTGCCTTCTGACCTGAAAAACCCTTGAGATTAGGGATATTGTGTCTCATGATGTTTTTACATCTTCCCATAATAACTACTTCAATGATGTGCACACAGTAGGCACTTAACGAATATACTTAGTGATTGGCTCAAGGGCCCTACAGATGCTTGAGTTGGCAGCACACACGTGAATTACTCCACGATAGACTTTAACATCTCCTTCCTCTTTGTAGGGAGACGGAAATGGTTGTTAAAGAGGCACAGCTAAGTGTTCAATCTCCTTTATCATAATTCCTCTTAACAACTGTGTTCCTGCTCTAAAATTATTTGATTCTTGCCAAGAACTTATTTAGAAAAGCTGTAAAATTCAATATCATTTCATTGAAGCATATTGTTCTGTCCCCATGATTTCTGTTTTCTCTTATACCAAAATAAGAACTGAGTTCTTCAGAGGAAGCTAAGTGATCTGTACTAAACTAAACCTCAATGACTGAACAAATATCTATTTCTCATTCAGGCTCTGTCCACGTGGGCTATAAGGGAAAGGCTGGCTTTGCTGCACATGGTCACTCGAGTTATAGACAAAGGGATGCTTCACTATCTCAACATGATACCCAGAAACAGGGAACTGAACAGTCATATGCCACAGCTTCAGTGGCTCAGTCCAGAAACAAACATGTCTCTTGCACTTAGCTAAGAGGAGACAAAACTTAGTCAAGCTCCCACCTATCAAAAAGGAATTGAGAGATAAGCAACACCTTACTGCTCAGTGAGCAGTAAAGCAGCTCCCTCATAGGACCGAGTACCCCATCCATCTGAATTCCACATAGTGATGCCAGATAAGAATCTTGACTATAGTATGTACCATTCACCTTTGCAATAAGGACTCACACTTTAAAATTCCAAATTACTAGTTTACATTATTCAACCCTCGGTGCTCAATGAGCACACTGCTGCTTAGAAATTAACCTTTTTGATCTCTTGTTATGCCTTGTATCTTATTGACCATGGATTGGCCTCATTCCTTCTTCCTCTTTCCTTCCAGAAACAGTCCATTCTTTCTTGTCCCACATGTGTTACCTCAGTGGATTTTTTTAAGGAGCATCACAACCATCGCACACTCAGAGAAGAAACGCTCCTCAGCCTTCTCATCAGCTAGCCTGGTTAACTGTTGAGCTCCACGGATTCTCCTGTCTCAACCCCACAACACTGTGATGACAGACATGTACTGTCAGTATGCTCTGCTTTTACACAGATGCTAATAAACTGAACTAAGTTCCTCATGCTTGCATGGCAAGCACATTATCAAGCAAAACATCTCGTTGGTCCTATTTTAATATTTTAAAAGTATCTCTCTATAAAATACATTTGAAAATATCCCTATACAAAAATATTGTCTCTATGTCAAAAGTCTTCAAACAAATGCTGTTAATTGTACAGGAATTCTTAACCCTCAGCTGCAAAGAGACTTCAACCAGATTTTGGAGTGAGGGACTCCTTTCCCTTCCCTCATCCCCATAATTTTTTCTATCTTTCTGCCCTACCTCATACCCATCACTGATGGAAAGAGGCTACATGGAAAGCAAGCCACCACAAAGAGTGTCAAGGAAATAGACCTTGTCCCATCAACCAGAGGGAACTAACTTTGGACAATAACTTTAGTAAACTCAGGAGAAGTCCCATTCCAGAAGTTCCAGAAAGGTTAGCAATCCTGCCAGTACTTTATGGGTCAGGGTAACTGAGATAGTCAAGGTGGTGTTCTGATTTACTAAGTTTGTAAAATTGTATTATGATAGTAGTAGCATATTGTATTATCTGTAAGTAAAAAAACCAGAAAGATAAGCCATGTCTAGGAGATAATGAGAATAACATCAAAACCTAAGGGACCCTGCATAGAAGTATAGAATGCTCGCTGAAGTCTTTAGCCCAGCAGCATATGTGTTTTTGAAAACCAAGAATGAAGACTGTTCCCTTCTGTTTGTGCGTCCTCTTATAAATGTTGTCATGGCGAGGAGAATAAAGTGATCATCTTGAAGTTATTTGTAAAACAGAAGTGTATCAAAACACCCAACAAAGGTCTTTATGCCTAGTTGGTGATTGTTAATTAGAAAAAAAACTACTCTAAATAATGCAACAACCACACACACACACACAAACACACATTGCTGAAGACATCTTATACAAATTGCCATGTATTTTCTTTTAAGATACATATCTTTAACATGATGCAACAACCCAGGTGCTAGAGAGATAAATCAACAGTTAAGAACACTTGCTTCTCTTCCAAAGGACCTGAGTTCAGTTCTCAGCATCTATGATAGATGGTTCAAAACCACCTGCAATTTTAACTTCAAAGAATCTGATACTCTCTCCGTGTCTCCTCAAGTCCCCCATATATTGGCATACACATAAATAAAAATAAAAAATAGCATAGCCTCTAAAAATGGTGACTTTTCTCCTCAAAATACTATATTTAAAGGAAGATCATTTCCTAGACAGAGGAGGATAATATATAATGTAGTCTTTAAAAGGTAGATTGAGATCCCATTGTACTCCACTACCATGACAACACACTACTGACTGGGTGACTTGAGTAACAGAAATGTGTTTCCTTACATATCTGGAGTTTCAAAGTCTAAGATATAGACATTGACAATTTCAGTTTCTCCTGGGACTGCTCTGCTTGGTCTCTGGGTAGACATCTAGGCATCTTCTCATTAGGCTCCACATCCATTTTTCTCTGTGCACACACATCCCTGTCTGTCTCACTTCTTATAAGGTCTTCAGTCATATAAGATTAGTGGCCCACACTTACAGCTTAATTTAACTGTCATTACATCTCTACTTCGTCATACTAAGGCTAACTCTTCAATAGACAGACTTGGTGGGATGCAATACTGTCAAGAGCATAGGGATGTCAGATGCTGGTTGCTTCAGTGAGGAAAAGCAGAAAGCTGAAATGGAATGAATTCTGGTTTTTTTATGACAGATCATCCCTTCTGGTCTTCTGGAATGGTGAATGGCTTCCTAGACAACCAAGGGCCAGTGATAACATTTCATCAAAGTTCAGTCATGGAGAGAAAGAGTAATAGGCTATGTGGTTTGCACAGAAGGAAATTGATATGATGTCAGGACTATGGGCCAAACTAGAAAAAAAGAAATTTTATGGAAGCAAAATATTTATCTTATATATCATTTTTAGCCATATATCTTTAAAATTCATGTATAATTTTAAGTTATGTTGACCTTGTTTCCTACTTAATATAATCATGAAGATATTTAGAAGCTTGTTCTTTGTACATTTTATTTTTATATCAGAGAAACACTTTAGATGACTCTGGTAGTAGCTTTGTGGTAGATGAGGCTGCCCCAAGCCTTGTGCTCATCTATCACTGAGGGCATCACAATTCTTCCCTTGATGATGTCTTTTCTGAAGTCTGCAATGAATGATTTGAATAAAGAGAAAAATCATACATGTGATTTTCAATACCAAAGCATTGGGAAAATCTGGGCAGTGTCTCACACTGTAATCCAAGAACTCAGAAGACTGAATAATGAGGATGGTGAGTTCAAGGCCCCTTGCTACCACTGGGCCCCACTTCTAATCCCACCCTTTACTCCATTCAGGTCCTTTCAGATATCCTTTTTCCTACCTCCATCCTTCTTCATAATCCACATTATCCTTGGTCTCCTTTCTAGTATTAGTTTCTATGCCTTCTCTAGGAGCTTATCAGATCTCTTAGAGATAAGAGAACTGGCAGTAGGAATCAAGCCTTCTTTCACTTTACAACCAAGACTATCTGATGGCTAACATGTAGTTTTGGCTTAAGAAATATCTATTGAGTGAATCAACAAATGTCCCAGATAAGTTTCAGCTGCTCACAAATTTAATACAGTTCAATACTTATATCCATGCATGACAATACATACTAGGACTGTGTCGCACTTGAATTTTCTGATGACAGAAAGAGTTTTTGATAAGACTTTTTGATTACATATACACTGTTTAATATTTTAATTTATTTTAAACTTAAATTTTATTTTAATTTTATTATGCATTTTAAAGGGACATTGGCCTTTTAAGATGACCAAATAGTGTTAAGCTCATATCTATAAGGAAATTGAGTTTGAAAAGCCTGCGAAAAAGAAGCTGATGTGGAACCTAACATGTGCCTTCCCACATATGAAGGCCTGTCGGTGGAGCTGAGAGAAGCTATATGTGTGAAGCTCTACTCAAGGCTAGGATGATGGTGACTCTGAAATTACAGCTACTTCTCTAAGCTGGATTCCTCCCTGAACTGTCTCTACAGGTCAGCGGGGGAGGGTTGTCCAATGAAACAGTACACACTGTATCTTGGGATCTCACAAAATAAACCCTCTCTGCACAACAGTTTTTCAACATGAAGTAGCTGTCTCCACTCTTTATAACATTAAACCCTGAACAGTTATCATTTTTTTCCAGAAACCACTGAGACAATAGATTTTTTTTTAAAAAAAAAATAGTAACAACAACGAAACAACAACAAACCAGAAAGTTCCTAGTGCCAGCTCTTCTACAGATTATCAGTGAAAATACACCTTCTAAGCAGACATTTACCCAAACAATCAGTGTTAAGCACCCAAAACTATCCAAATGCCTAGCAATACAATAGTTCATAAAACGGATGCACTGGCTTCCCAGTACAGGCAGTAATCTGCACACATATAAATAAAATTACCACCTTAGAAAGTGCTAGGCAGAAAAATCACAGAATACAGGAGAAAACTGGGGTACTTGGAGGGTTCAGAGAAGGCTAAGACCCAGGGCAAGCTATTTAACCCCTCCATCCATCCACAGTGATTGCTGTTAAATGGAGCAGAAAATTCTTGCCACACAATGACTTTGAAGAATATAGAGTTTGTAGCAGGGGTACTTTTTGTCTTTGTAACTTTGAAGAAGGTCATCTGACCTCTGTAAGCATCAGTTTTCTCACCCCCAAGCTGGTAAGCACACGGCTACCTTTGTCACCATGCTGTGGGTCCAAGTTGTAATTGGCAACCATTTAGAAAACACCCTGAGTATTTAGAAAGAAAAATTTCACATTCATTATAGATCATGTCCAGTCATTTAAAACCTCAGGCAGTTTGAAGAGACAGACAGACACCGACAAGGTTTTTGTTTATCTCCATCCTATTTGAAGTTACCAGGAGTCCTGGGCTATCTATGCATCCACGATAGGATCAAAGTGTCCTTCTCTCTTTCACCTCCTTTTTCTCTTGAGAGACTGACAAAAGACATTTAAGAAGATACAAGACTATCTCTGTCTCTGCCCAAGCAGTCACCAAAATGAAAATCACAAGAGAAGCTCACTGGGGTTCCAGAGAAGACCAGCTCAATATGAATGCAAATAATCCACGTTTCAAGCAGGATTATGGATATAAATGAAAGACGAAAAGCACATCAGGGTACCAATTCGTCACACATTTCCACATAAAAGCTCAGCCCTATTTCTCTCCTCATCTTTGGCTCACCCTGCTTCCCAATGCACTTTGTAGATGAATGTGTGCAATGCTGAGAAAGACAGAGAGACAGACAAGCAAGCAGGCAGACAGGCAGACAGGCAGACAGGCAGACAGACAGACAGACAGACAGACTGACTGACACAGAACCTGAGCTGGTCATCATCTCATCCTTTCCCTGGGCACTCTCTGGGTTGACCTGAACTTCTGGGGTCAAATGACCTCCACAGGAGCTTGACTGTCACCACAGTGAGTGGAGTCACAGAGCACCCAGCAACAGTCTGGCTGAAGCCAGCCCCCTGCCCAGGTTCCTGTTATCTCCCGTTTGTACTGATCACTAATGCAACTTCTGTGCTATCTCCCATTAGGTCAGTGCAATGAAAGCCAATGCCATTTTCTTGATGGCTTATGCAGAATTGCAGTAATTTGAAGCAAGCCTCTCTGGCCCAGCTTTGCTCTGTCTCCATGGCCCACCCTGCCACCTCTTTTCCTTGCTGCCCTCCCTTCCCAGACTCTCCCTCCCCTAGCCCCTGTCTCTGTCTGTCCTCTTTTCAAACTGAATATATTGGGGCCCTGGCGGGCTGCCATTCTAACTGCACATTAGAAATGGTAGAGTTTTCCTCTATCTGATTCTATAAAATGAGTTCACCAGAAGGTGCAGACCCAGCACATTCGTGGTTTTTCCTATAAATTACTTTAACACTGTGTCCAATCATATATATAATTTCAGATTTTCAATTTCAACTCGCTGCTGTGTCAGCACAGACTCCACTGATATGTCTAACATATTTAGCTTAAAATGAAACGGATGGCATTTCATTACCAGGAAGATAATATTTTTGAATATGTTTCCTGCATGGTGGGATCCATCATTATTCTGCCACTTTATGTTCAGTGTGTGTAATAGCTTTTTAATGCTTTAGCGTATTTTATTTATACCTGTAATATTTTTCTAACACCATAGGACAGTTTAACTCATTGGACACATTAGAAAATCTTAATTGAATACTTTTAAATATTAGCAAAGGGGGAGAGACTGAATAAATTGCCAATGTTTTTGTTTAAGAGTTCATAAAGAGTAACAAAAAATGGCACAAAAATGATTCAATGCTTTTTTTTTAATCGTTCCTTCCCAACCTCCTCTAGGTAGCCTCTACTCAACAATTTCCCCACGTATGTGTGTGTGTGTGTGTGTGTGTGTGTGTGTGGTGTGTGGTAATTTATAAATATGTATGTGTGTATATGTATATATATATACCTTAGAGAGGAAATAAAAAGATAAAAGAAAAATTCCCTGGTCCCTCGAGACTTAGAAGCTGTCAGAGTGAAAGCAAGGAACACAAGAAATATTGAGCAAGCTGCGCAGTGTTCTTGACGAGGGCACTCTGATTGGCTGACGCTTCTGACAGTGCTGAAATCTTTAATACCAGGTCCCCTGCTCTTTGACCAAAGTCATGGAATGTTTAAAAGGAGACTTTTCGCAAAAGCTGTCATTGCAAAGGAAATGCAAAGAATGTGATTCACCTTAAAAACTTGCTGGTAGCCAACTTTTGCGGGCATTTCAAATTAATAGAGAAGTTCCAGAGAAAGCACTTCACTGTTCCGGTTCTTTCTATCACTGTGCACCTGACTCCTAGGGAAATGCCTGGAGCATGCTTCCAACTGTGAGTCACAGCAGCTCAGTGCCTCCTGGCGCAGCACCCAGCCTGAAGCACCTGGTCTGGGGTCACCCAGCAGGGAAGCTTATGTGAGCTGACTTTGCCTCTGAGCTGAAGCTCGGTTTCCCTATATTTAACACGCAACCCTTATCTCTAACTGCTGCCCTCCCGGGAAGGCAGAAATAGACATGAATTCTAATTCTAGGCCACTTCTTAGTACCAAGGGACCCCTGAGCAAGTAGCTGCCGTCCTCAGACATCCTCAGAGCACTGAGCATTTATCTGTAAAACTGAGATAATAGCTCTTGCTTCCCAGGTTGCTGCAAGAATAAGACATCATCCCTGTAGGTCCCCAGCCCATCCAGCCCAGCCCAACCCAGCCAGCCAATGCTTACATTACAGATACACAACTGCTAATTGTTGCAATTAACAAAGTCTACTGGTATTAAGCAACCTAGATTTTCTCTTTTTGTCTCCTCCAAATTCTCCCAACTACAGCTGAAGACTGGAACGCATATGCTGATGAAAATACCTCTCTTCAGGAAAGTTGGCATGGTCACGGGATGCCATTTACTCAAACAAAGCTCATTTGACAGTAAAAATGCTTCAGATTTAGTCTGGGCATATTTTCCTGATGTTTCCAGCTAACTGGCTTAGTTTTTATGATCTATCTCATTTTTTTAATTAATTATTTATTTTACACCCCAACCACAGTTTCCCCCTCCCTACCTTACTCCCAGTCCCTCACCCACTTTACCTCCATGCCCTCACCCACTCCTCTCCCATTTCTCTGCAGAAAAAGGGGTGGTCTCTCATGGATATCAACCAGCCTTAGCATATCAAGTTGTAGTAAGACTAGGTGCATCCTTTCCTTTTGAGGGAGATATTTAAAATGACAGCTCCCAATCTTGTTTGTTCTTAATGAACCACCATCTTCCCGACTAGGCAAGGCCTGTGGCCACCAGTGACGGGCTCAACGCCATCTCCGGTGGCTAGAGACCCAGCCCTGCCACCCACAAGACACCAGCATAGGAGATGGCTCTGCCAATCTTCCACACTGTCTCTACAAGGCTGGGCTGAGCCTAGACCATCTTGCCATCCACATGGTACCTGGTAGAAATGAAACTCTAATGGTTAAAGATTATCCAATAGCTTTATATATTCAAATATCTAGATGCCTACACAATTGGAAGTATTAACCAATTAACTAACCTAGATATAAGTTGTTACCCAGGACTGTTCCCAATACATTTGTGGCCATCCATGGATCCTACATCTCCGCCTCCTCAGCTCCTCCTCCTCCTTCCCCTCCTCCTCTCCTTACTCCTCCCACCTTAGCTCCTCCTAACTTGCAGGGAAATTTTCCTGCTACACTCTCCTATTGAGGCAGCTCAGTAGAAGGAAAGGTTTCCAAAGGTAGGCAACAGTGTCAGAGACAACCCCTGCTCCTGCTGTTAGGAATCCCATATGAAGACCAAGCTACACAACTGTTATGTATGCACAGAGGATTTCCTTCAGTCGAATACAGGCTCCTTGGTTGGCAGTTCAGTCTATGTGAGTTCCTGTGGGCCCAGGTTAGTTGATTCTGTAGGTTTTCTTGTAGTGTCCTTGACCCCTATGGCTCCTACAATCTTTCCTCCCTCTCTTCTACAGGATTCCCCAAGCTCTGTGTGATGTTAGGCTGGAAGTTTCTGCATCTGTTTCCATCAATTGCTGGATGAAACCTCTCTGATAATGGTTATGCTAGGCTCCTGTCCCTGCACATCTTGTACGCAAAACAAATTGTAGGTTGAAGGTTTTGTGACTTGGTTGGTATCTTTATCCCTCCATTGGAAGTCTTGCCTGGAGATGGCTGATTCAGGATCCATATCCCCCACTGCTAGGAGTCTTAGCTAGTGTCAGTTTCATAGATTCCTGGGAGGTTTCATTGTCCTAGGTTTTAGCTCATCCCAGAGATGCTCCCACTCTCAATAGAGTTGTCTCCTGCCACCTCATCTCTCCTGTTGCATGCCCCACTTACCCAATCCAGTCCCCTCCTTCTGTCCACCTCAAATGTCTAATCTATTTCTTCTTCTCAATGAGATTCAAGTGTCCCCTACCTGGGCCCTACTTGTTACTTACTGTCTTTGGGTCTGTGGATTGTAGATGGTTATCCTGTACTTCACGACTAATGTTCACAAAGAAGTGCATGCATACCATGTGTGTTCTCTTGTGTATAGGTTACCTTACTCAGGATGGTATTTTCTAGTTCTATCCATTTGCCTGAAAGTTTCTTGAAGTCATTGTTTTTAATAGCTGAGTAGTACTCCATTGTGTAAATGTACCACATTTTCTTTATCCATTCTTTGATTGGGAAACATCAAGTTTGTTTCCAGTTTCTGGCTATTATGAATAAAGCTGCTATGAACATAATTGAGAAAGTCTCCTTGTGGTATGGTGGTGGGTAGTGTGTCCTTTAGGTATATGCCCAAAGCCGAGTCTTGAGGTAATTTATTTCATTCTTAAAATCTCCACAAGAAAGGTGGCACCAGTGATTCTTGGAATTGAGTTTATGTTTTCAAAAGTTCTTGCCACTTCTTTCTCTCATAACTGAGGAAATCGTGCTCTCAGCCAAACATTGTAAGCCATTTCCTAAGGGCCAGATGGTAAATACTTTCACCTTTGCTGTCTAGCTTTAAAAGCAACTTTGGAAAATCTGGAGTCAATAAACAGTACTATCCTCTAACCAAGCTTAACTCACCAAAAAAAAATAGGTGTGGCCACAGCAGGATATTTTATCCTCCCCCGCCCCATTTATGAAAGGTAAATATAAACTGAGAGTTCTAGAGAACATGATATCAAAGTCTATAAAAAAAGAAAATGTCAATGACATAGCTTTAGATTTCAGGCAAAAAGCAGAATTAAGTTCTACATTGTTAGCTTCTCTAACTTCCATTTTTACAGCTAACTGATTTGATAATTAGAAAGTTTTAGAAGTTTCCAACTTCTATCTATACCCTCTGTCTTAGTTATTGTTTCTTCCATTGCTGTGATGAAGCACCATGACCAAAAGCAAGTTGGGGGTTGGGGTGAAGGGTTTGGCTTACACTTCCCAATTGTATTCCATCATTGAAGAAAGTCAGGATAGGAACTCAAACAGGCCAGGAATCTGGAGCCAGGAACTGAGGCCACAGAGGAGTGTTGCTTACTGGCTTGCTCAGTCTGCTTTCTTAAAGAACCCAGGACTACCAGCCCAGGGATGGCCCCACCCATAATGGGTGGGGTCCTCTCCATCAATCACTAATTAAAAAATGCCCTACCACTTGCCTACAGCTGGATCCTATGTAGGCATTTTCTCTTTTGAGGCTCCCTTCTCTCCAGTGACTCTAGCTTGTGTCATATTGACATAAAAGTAGCCAATCCACCCTCTGTTATGGATGCTTTAAGGTTAACCTAATTTACTAACACTACACTAAACAATTTTGGTGGGTATACAAATAAAAAAAAAAAAGGCATAAACAGTGTATTCTCCAAATACCTGTTATTTTTCAGCCCCAGCTGAAAGGCAATGGATGAAACAGATAAAGTCCACATCACTATACATTTATGCTTTAGTAGCATGAAGCAAACAACATGTAGTTAAGCTAGTAAATTACAAGATAAACTGAGATCCTAATGAATACTAATGACAAACAGAAAGGTTAGTGTGACAGAAAGGAACAGCTGTGGGGAAGGGGGAATCATGAGACAGCAGCCTGCGAGGAGAAGCAAATGGAAGGAAAAGAGTGCTGGGTCCAGTCCTTTCAGAAGCTAAGAATGACAACCCAAAAGTCAAAAGCAAAATAAAGCATTCAGAAAATAGAAGAAACTGAACAGAAGCCAGTGTATCTGGAGTATTGAAAGGAAAGCCACTTAGAAAGGGAGATTTGTTTTCACTGGTTAATTCCCAGTTATCTTATTGTTGACAATTGTGAAGACAGCATACTGAAGTGACCCCATGAGCCAACTAGAGAAGAGAAATGAGAAATTCCTAATCACCTTGTAACAGGCCTCCTCTAAAGCCCGGAGTTCCGACAGTATTAAAGGGAGATGGAAGGGTCTGGATAGGTACGTGCAGACTGGCATTGCCCGCCCTGAAGCTTCTCTTTGGGGAAACAGAACAGAAGCTATTTAATAATATTCCTCTTCAAAGTTATATGGCACTTTCATCTAAGAATATCAGAGCACTTTGTCGCAATTAAATCATTAATCCTCATGACAACTCCATCAAGAAAGTATCTGCTTTATTATCAGTGAGAACACTTGGCATTTCAGTGCTCGCCTTGAGAATGCTCATCAATCATGCACAGTTAATTAATGCACACAGCACATTCAGAAGACAGGTCAGCGTTTTGTTCCCCAGTTACAGATTCACAAACTGAGGTTTCAAAGTGGCCAGGTGTTTCCAGCCAACTTACCCAAATGACTGTACTATCAAAAATTACTTACTGCCTTAACCTTGATTAAGAGTCATTTTCCACATATTTCCCTCTTGAATATTTAAATGCCTATAGCTGCATAACTATTTAGACAAATCATTAACTAGACTGGCTTCAAACTAAGGGAAGAAGCACAGTGCCCTTAGAGAAATGTGAACTCAGCTTATTTCTGCACATATGTTTCTTTCTACTTTACTAGGATGAAACTTGGCTTCATTAAGTGGCAAGTTGATTCTCTGTCCTTCCTTTTCCATGTCCTCCCATCCCCCTACTTCTACCTTCAAAAGAAGAATATCTTTGATAGGCTCTTTCCTATTTGTGGTGCTAGGCATCAGACTCAGAATGTGGGGCCACACTCTGAAGCATGATCAACCTAGCAGCCATCACAGCCTTAAAAGAAAGGATGGAAGGAAGGAAGGAAGGAAGGAAAAAAGAAAGGAAGAGAGGAAGGAAGGGAGGGAGAAGGGGAGAGAGAGAAGAGAGAGAGAGAGAGAGAGAGAGAGAGAGAGAGAGAGAGAAATCATTAATGGCTCCCCAGCTAGAGGTAGGAGGGGATGCTCATGAGCCTCTCCACCCTAGAAGAGAAAATTTCAAGTCAGCAGAACACTGAGGCTCTAGCTATTGCTTGTTGCTCTCATTCTGATCTACAACGAGAAAGAGCAACATATATAGCAAACACAACGGAAAAAAATGTGAAGTTTAGTGAGGAAGGTAGTATGGCTACAAAAGGTTGAAATTGTATTGAGAAGGGGGTATAGATCTCAAAGTACTTGTAAATCTTAAAGAGATTCAGTCTATTAAAGAGAAATCTCATGTTCTGTACCTGGACAATAAGAAAGGTGCCCTGAGAGTTAGGCTCCCACCTATGAAAGCTTCCAACTTGTGAAGATGCAAATTCATATCAAAGGCTCAAAATGAAAAACTACCTTCTTGCTCCTGGAAAGCAACTTGGAAAGTGTTGCTCCAAGGTCAACACACAGAAGATGATGCAACTGTATTCCAAGGCCAGGATAAATCTTTTTAATTTTTTATTTTTTTATTTTCTTTTTTTTTAAATTTATTTAGTTATTTAAATCACATCATAATTTACTTATTTACACAGGGGTTATAAACACAAAAAGGCAGGATATGGGGAAGGGAATGGCACCAGAGCATAGGTGTTCAGGGGGAGTACAGATACCTTTCAGAACAGGGTACCAACTGGGTGTAGGTTCGGGGGCAGGTCACTATGACTCTGCCTATGATTCACTTGTCCTTATCTAAGTTGGTACTGTCCACCGAGGCTGCCTATTTATAAGACCTATGACTACTTGGGCTGGTAAATTTCCACAGAAGCCGCCTGTTTACAATAGCTTTTAGCCATCTGTTTCAGTGTTTTTCCACAGAGACCCAAGACTTTGTGTTAGCATGTATGTATGTCAGGCCTATTGCTGATTTTAGGCCTATGGTTGATTTTAGGCCTTCAGTGTATAAGCAGGGCTGCCCCTGACATCTCCTCCCTTCTCTAAGTATAAAAGGGCCTTGACGATTCTATTCTTGTGAAGACGGGGATAGAGGCCAGACCTCCAATAATTGAAGGGGACCTTGTAATGGCTTAGGTCCTCCTGTAGTTGTTCAGTGAGGCATGAGGGCCATACCCAGCCAGGATAAATCTTAAACTGACCAGCAGAACGTAGCAGTGCTGTCCAAATGGTACTGGATTTGGAGGCATGAAAGATGCAAGCTTGAAGGAGTCATGAAGTCTTCTGTCATCATTTCAAGAGCTGCTGATGCTAAGTAATGGGTGACAGGGTTGGAATCTCTCCAAAGAGGCCCTGAGAGGCCACTGCATAAGGTTGTGAAGGTGAAGCCACCTTTGCCATAGAGATCTTGGGGTATTTAAGAAGACAGAGCCATGGGATTTCAATGAAGAAAACTGCATAGAGTAGAGGCAGCCTAAGAAAGAGCTTATGTGAGTTACAGACAGCAGAGATGTAGGAGTAGAACTACCTAACTCCTTTATATCTGAAATGATTCTATCACAAGTTCCAAATGTCAGACATGTAACTGCAGGTTCTCATGTTTACCCTGCTGCCTATCAGTCTTGTTTTGCTTCTTGCTTCCTTTTTGGAATGTGTTTACTTGATGTTAGAAGTATGCAACTTGCTTTTTATTTTGGAAGAGCTCACAGATAAAGAACTGCCTTGGGTCTCAGAAGTGACATTAGACTTTAGACTTTTGAACACTATCAGAAATGTTAAAAGCAATGGATATTTTAAGTTAAACTGAATGCATTATTATGCAACAAGAGATGACCATGAGCCTGTGGAGGTCAGAGGTGGATTGAATGTGAAAAGTCCCCCATAGACTCACTTGAGTGAACACTTGGTGCCTATATTAGTGCTGGTTAAGAAGGTTGTTCAACCTTTAGGAGGCAGAGTCTCATTGTAGGAGTAGGTCCCTGGCTTGAGCCCTAAGGGTTTACAGCCTTGCCCTTCTTCCTGTGTGCTGCTTGCTCTCTTTGTATGAATGTCCTGTGATCAGCAAGATTTGTATTCTTTCTACAGTGCCTATTTTGTGAGCTGCCATGTATACCCCACTCTGATGGACTGTATTGATGGTGGTTTGAATAAAAATGGCCCCCTAGGCTCATAGGGAGTGGTATTATAAGATGTGTGACCTTGTTTGGAGTGGGTGTGGCTTTGTTGGAGGAAGTGCATCATTAGGGTCTGGGCTTTGAGTTCACAGGAGCTCAAGCTCAGACTCAGTAGCTAACAGTCCTACTGCATGCAGATCAAGATATAGAACTCCCAGCTTCTTCTCCAGCACTGCATCTGCCTGTGGGACACCAAGCTTTCCAGCATGAGGATAATGAACTAAACCTCTGAACTGTAAGCCAGCCCCAATTAAATGTTCTTCTCCATAAGAGTTGTTGCAGTCATGGCATCTCTTCACAGCAATAGAAACTGAAATTAAGACAGTATCCCTCAACAGTAGTAAGGCAAAATAAATCTTTCATCTCCTAAGTTTCTTCTGTCAGACTGTTTCATCACAGAAGTGAGGAAGACACTAAAACAGATTTATCTAAAGGAGTTTGTTTCCTGGTACACAAGGAAAACTTATCAAAAAGATGTCCTTTGATTGATAATAAAACTTGTCATGAACAAAAGGAAAACAAACTGTACTATTTCTGCTGTTATCACCATGTTCTGTTTTAATGTAATCAGGTGGGGCAATGGAAGAACTAATAAGCATTGCAACATAGGAGATCTAGGATGTTGATGTTACAAGATGGTGAATAGGAGTAGTGGTATCAAGAGGCTAAGGCATTTAGTTGAATGATTCCTGAAGAGACAAACTGCTGCCATACAAGTTCGAAAGTCACTGTAATTTTCCAAGTGTAGAAAAGGTATCTCATTAACTAAAAGTGAGAACACTGAACTAGTCCAGTTCTGTGTAAAGTCAAGATTCACCAAACTCAGTGGTCCTAAAAGCACAAGCATATTTCTTTCCATCTGTTGATTCCTTGCCAGTGCTTCCTAACACCAAACATCAACAGAAAGCCAGATCTCAAGTAAACCTGGAAATGCAGTCTGGAGACACTAAGTCCTAGCCATAGACAGTATAGGAAAGTAGGTTTAAGTCTTAAAGACATTAAAGAAGAAAGGAATATTTTCTTTACTGTCTTGACGAGAGACAAAGGAAATGTAGAGACTACTTGCATAGCCCACTAAAGGCTTGAAAATTAAACATACTCCTCAGGAAAGCAAAATGTACTGAAAAGTAAGATATGGGTTCTTTGTGCTTTACAGTACGTACAGGGAGGAAAAAGGAATCTATCTTTAATTTACACACAGCTTAATTTATACAAAAATATGTCATGTGACTCTCTAGAAATATCTCTACTGTACAGGGAGCTAGTGGTAAATCAGGAAGAGTTTGAAAGGAAGTGATAAAATAAGACATGTGATATTGGTAAAGAGTATAGAGAGGGGTTTGGTAAGGAGAGCAGAGGAAGAAAGAGATGCAAGGATAGAAATGAATCCTAGTGATTTTCAGAGTCCAAGATACAAAGCAAAGATTTCAGAAATCATCTATTGCCAAAAGTGGAGAATAGAAGACAAGAGACCCAAAATGGACTACAGAGCTTGGACATGTTGACACTCAGACAAAATTTAAAAATAAGTTTCAGGAATAATGTTGACGAAAGTCTTCTAAGTTTTAGTAGACAGTACTCAGGGCAATGACAACCAAACCAAACATGCTATCTTGGATTTCTAGAGATAAACAACCTCTAAAATTCTAAGATCATGGAAGTAAGCAGAATGCTTATTTATGGCCACTGATGGACACATATCCCTAGCTGATAATAAGCATTGGAGAAGGGCCTTCCCAGTATCTAGTTCTCATAATTAATTCTACACAGAGGTGATAGTTGAGGCATGTAGATTAAGCAGCTAGATTTATACGTTACTTATCTTATTGCTGTGTCCAAATATGGGACAATAAGCAGCTAACATGAGAAAGGGTTTCTCTAGCTTATGTAAGTTCAAGAAGACCATTACATTATGGCAGGGAAGAAGATATGGTAACAAGGGAGAAAGTCCTGTGAATGAGCAGATGACTGCTTGGTCTCATTGTAACTGTAGTCAAGAATCACAAAGTGATAAATGTTGTTACTCAGTTCACTTTCTTGAAAGGATCTTGCCCCATGGAATCGTGACACCCAATTTTAGGGTAAGCTTTTCAGTCTTAACATAATCTAAGTTTGCGTGGGCATACCCAGGCTTGTCTCCTAGATGACTCTAGACTCTGTCAAATTGACAAGCATTATTGACCATCACATGGGGCATAGTATAGATCACTCAGAATTCTTTACTAGATAATTTTCTAAAACCAAGGTGTGGGTACTTAAAGTTGTCTAAATTTGTTCATCTAATGGCTTGAGATATTTTTCCTCAGCCCTAATTCAAGTTTACTAAAATTAACTAACTGAATTTCTCAGTCTTTCTTCAACTTACTTTCCCCTCATCGGCTAAAGTTTTGGGCACAAATAAAGGTTATAGAGTTGGACACCAGCTCTCTCTCACATACACACTGAATTCAAGCCACAGACATCCCTGTGTGACTGTGAAATCCATCCAGAAATGCTCAAAGGGTAGATGTAAATACAGCTGAGGAAACCCACAATTCCTCTCTAGGAACAGGTTTTTCCCATCCTTTGGATTTAGACCTCTTGTCTTGAAGTACTCAGCCAGTGAAAGTTGATGGTAATAAAACAGCTGGATAATTGCGAATATTGTAAAAAAAAAATATTACCTTATAACTTCCACATGTATTTCTAGCCCACCTGTGTGGACTGCTTAACTTTTTTTTTTTTTTTTTTTGATGCTTTAAATTGTGGTGCTTTCCTTATTCCAGACCAGATGAGCATTTGTGTTCCTTCTCATCCTCACACAGATTCAGTTTTGTGTCATGACCCATCCTCTCTATACATATAACAAGCTGCGTGCATGTCAGTCACCATCTCTGCACTGGCTTGCCCTATGTGCACTCCCCATATGTAGCTGTTCTCCTTCCTCTGCCTCCTCATTCTCCTCCTGGAAAGATGTCTTCATGACTCGGGGTCTCATTCTGTTGTAGAGAGCCTGAATCCTCAGTATGAACAGATGCATTTGGAGAGAGAGCATTCAGGAGGACGTATGGTTAGATGAGATCATGAAGATGGGAATCCAAGACCCTTTTAATTAAAGAAAGAGGGAGTATCTCATTAATGGAGCAATGTACCACAGAAAAGTCTTTTGAAGACACATGGAGAAAGCAGCTTTCTGTAAGACAGGAAATGAACCCTTACCTCACCACAAACTAGATCAGCCTACACTTTGGTCTTAGCTTTTTTGTTTTCACCCTTGAGAACTGTAAGAAATAAGTTTCTGTTGTTTAAGTGAGTCTGTGATATGTTGCTATCAAGGAAACTGAAATAAGTTGCACTGAAGTCCCCCATTTCTATAAACGTTTCCATTGTATTCTACCAGGAGCCATCATCCATTCCCTACTGCCTTCTCCACCAGCCCTTTGTACAAATTCTGGTAGAATTTAAGCTTCCATCCCTAATAAGCATTTTTCTTTTTCTTGGCAAACTAAAATTTTTTGAGCATATAAACTCTATTGGGGGCAATAGAGCTCACATGATTGATCCCAAACTATGAAGCTCAGGCTTAAACCAGTCTTGATAAGCCCTGGTTACTAGGAAAGATGCAGATACCGTCATGTTATCATAGCTAAACAAAGGCACAAGAAGAGAGGAGACTGGGGGATGTTCCCTTGCTTCTCTTGAACTGTTAAAAGAAGAATGAAGCTTTGTCAACATGAAATGCCCTCCCATAATTTGTACAACCTTAGTCTTTACTGTTGGGTTTAAGCAAATTGAAGTGGAAGGCCATCCCATTTGCCATGTGGAAATTCAAAAATAAGATGATCATCACTTCTCAGTCGAGTCCAACTCAGTTCCTCTTTCATCCATGTTTTCCAGGATACTGACATGCTCCGTTACCCCAGCTCACTAAAGTCATGCTTATACTGCAGCCCAATCTATTCTACATCTGCAAGAGGTAGGTGTGTACACACACACACACACACACACACACACACACACACACACACACATTCTTTTTCTAAGTCTAACATCTTTTCCCAATCATTCTCACAATCATTGGAACTGAATGAAATTCTTCAAAATCAGCCACTTGACTTAGGTTTAGCCTCCCTTCTCCCTGATTCAGTCTTCAGCCATACTAAGACTCTGCTGTGGAAATGTGGATACAAAGCTCTCATGATCCCTTTGTTGCTTTCCAAATGTTCTCCAATCAAAATTCAGATATTTGCCTATTTCCAGGCCTCGGAGATCTGGTCCCTGACTCAGTTTACCATCCTTAATTTTCTATAGTGTACTCTCTTCTTCATTTTACAAGAACTCTAGACCACAAACATAAAAAGTTTTCACCTTAAGACATTCAAATAGGCTATATATATGAAACACTTTTAAATTTTTTTTTAATTTATTGTGCATATGAGGGATATGCATATGGAGGTCAGAGGCAACTTCTGGGAGTCAGTTCCATGTGGAATCCTTTGTACCATGTGGGTCCCAGGGATTAAACTCAACTTCAGGCTTGGCAGCAGTGCTTTTATTTATCCACTGAGCAACCTTGCCAGTCCTGGAACACTCTTCCTCCAACTCTTCATCTACATAAACTCTTCACCCTCTTCAAGGACTCCACTTTGCTCTCAGTTCCCTCAACAACCACAACCACAACCACAACAACAAAACAACAAAAGTCTGTTTCTCCTCTGCCACATGGTCTGTTACCCATCATTTCTGTCATACCAAAATAAGCCAAACATCTTTTTTTTGGGTGGTAATTATCCTATCCTGTATTATCGTCAACTGTTTACATGTGTCTCCACTAGCCTTTCATCCAACTTCCCACAGCCAGCCTCAGGCAGGGGCTACATCATATTCACCATTAAATCCCCAGGACATACTTTGTTCCCAGTAAGTACTCACAAATCCTTTTTAAATCAATCAATGAATCAATAAAGGAAAAGAATCCTGAAGAGTCAGAAACACCCTAGCTTCCAGCACTTTATACTCATTCCATGATATACCAACAGTGTATTTTGTCCTGCGTTAGATTCTAAAACAAGTCCATTTGTTCAGGGGTCTACAAGATAATTTCCCTGAAGCCAACAGAAGTCATTATCAAAGGACACGTTTGTGACTCAGCTACACACCTCACTTCAGAACTTACATCTTTCTATTCTGTTTGATTGTATGTTTAAAGATGAAGTTTTAAGTTATAATGCTTGACCAGCTATTGGGGGCGGGGAACACATATTGAATATTTGCAAAAGAAGATTCCTAAGACGAATATAGGAGAAAGGAGTCAGTGAAGCACTCCTGTATTGGAGATTTAGGTTTCTATTAAAAAAAAAAAAAAAAAACAGAGAAATATTATAGGAATATGTTCTCATTTTAATCTCAGGTTTGGGGTTATGGGGCTGCTTCGGACTGACCACAGCAGCTGACTGTAGGATTTGCCTTCTGCTATCACAGGGGCATGATTTTGCCAGCTCTAGATAGTTTCTGTGATTGTGTGATGTTTGAAATTATGGGGACTTTTCAAAAGGCATGTAAGGGCAACGCCCTGATAGGTGGGTTGTTGCTGTTGGGGCGTTGTTAGTTGGTTGCTGTTGGTTGCTGTTGATGGCAGTTTGTTAAGTACTCATGCACAAAGAAAGAAGAAGAAATTAGATATCCTAACGGCAAATATCAAACTTGCCCCCAAGGAAACCAACTAAGTCTAGCAATAACATTGCCCCCTTCCCCTCTATCCTTTTTTTCTTCTCTCCTATTTAGTATTAGGAGTTTCAAAGGGTGGGAAGTGGGTAGAAGTAAAAAGAAACCACAAAGTAGCTAATGCTCCAGATTCCCAGAACTTCTGACAGCACCATGCTGTGCACACTAGTACAAAGCCAACTATATTTCTGTATGTCGCTACAGAGCCTGGGAAAATAACAGGCTCCTTTAGAGCCAGCAGCAATACCTCAAGCCCCACATTTCCCTGGAGGAGTAGCCATAGACTGCTGTCACCAACAGCATAGAACCTGGCCTCCATCTAATTGAGGACAATCCAATATTCAAGTGTCCCAGGATGGACAAGTAAACTAAATATAACCAGAGAATCCTAGTTGATTTCTTAAAAATATTTACCTCAGGGGTCATGGAGTCTTGTAGTTTTGACTCCTAGGGGTCATAGAGTGGTATGGCACAAGGATTTCTGGGTAAAATACTAGGCTGCCTCCTGATTTAAAAATATTCTTAGCATTTCGATTTAAAATGTTATTATTTCAGTATAACTATGACCTTGTAATATTTAATGCATATTTATACCAAAAAATTATTCACTGCTTATTGGAAATTTGGATTTTATGAAGAGACTATATTTACTTCTTAAAACCACTCACTCCATTTCACACCAAAACTCAAACTGTGGCCACTAATGAGCCTGCTGCAGTCTGCTGACTTCAACCTAGTACACAGTCTAAGCAGCTACAGGAAATAGGCTTTGATAGGAAGAAATCATCCCAGCGGGGTTCATCCTAGGGACTTCACTAATGCAGTGACTTGGTGAGTTCATCTACTACAGATTTATTTTCTGTTCCTTGATTTGACTGCTTCATCAGAAGACTCTGAGTCATAGTGGGTCTTCTGCTCCCTCTCTCACCTGGCAAGCTCAACATCAAACTATTTGCTTTCTCCAAGGACAAATAATCAAAACGTCAGCAGCCTCTGACACATTCACTCTGCTCTAAGACTCATTAAAAAAGCCAGCCTTGTTCTTGGAGAGTTCATTTTCTGTTTTCCTGATTCCTTCTGGATCCAGAGATGGGTGAGTAACTGCAGAAGGCAGAAAACAAATAACTGAGTTCTGTGACCAAATGACGCTACGAAAATTCTTCTGGGGCCCCTCAGAAGACAATGAACTTGGCTTTCACTCATTTGTAGTTCATGGTGAAGAATCTGAATGACAGCAGCCTGAATACACTGTTTTTGTCTCACTGCTGTGTTGTAAAATCTCCCTTGTAGTCATTGACACCATACCATGAATTATGGACACTAAATGTGTAGCCTCATCTGCCCACTGGAGCATCTTCTATGGGCTCTAGGTGAGGTGAGGTATGTCTCTTGGTCTTCTGCATGGACCATTTCATTTGCTTTTTTTTTTTTAAACCACAAAAACAAGGTCTGATTCCCAATTCCTTTGCACGTCATAAGGTAAGTCTCTTTTCTAAATCAGGGGGATGCACTGCTGACTTCCTCATGTGTCATCAGCAGCTTTAAAATCAGTCTCCTGGAGTCTGTCACTGTGACTCAGAAAACTAGGACAGTGATGACTCTGTCATTCTGGGGTTCTGTTGTGTATGTGCCCCAGTGTCTTTCATTTCTATGCTTCAAAACACTAAGTGGGCCACACTGAGACATCTTTTTATCACAAACACTCCATGAAATAGTTTTGTTATTGAGTAGAGAATGGGAAGGATAGGGAAGGTGTTTTTGTTTTTTGTTTTTTTGTTTTTCTGAATAACTGTTGTTTATTTCTGTGGCAAGTTGATAGCTAGGAAAAATACGTATTTGAGGGACATTTAAGGTCTGGCATTTCAATCCTTGACTTTGGTTTAAAACTGCAATTTGCATGGTGACATTTGAAACTTGACCATCCTGGCCCATGTGGTTGCCAGACAGCAGCCACTTTGGCAAGAAGTAGCCTCCAAGGGATGACAAGAGCGGTCTTCAGAAAAGAATGAATAAATGTCTGTCTGGGTCCCTGTATCAACCCAAACAAGCAGCTGTGCTCAAAAGGTTTCGCCCATCTTGGGAAGCCAGAAAAGGTGAGCCATTCCAGAGAAAAATGGACCACAGTTCATGTGGGCCAAAGCCCTTTTTTTTTTAAAGGAGTATCAAAAGAGCTCAATTGTGGGATAAGAAGGACGCTTTCACTCCGCCACCATTCTATCTGCTTTCAGAGCACCTGAGTGCAAGGCACACACAGACTCTGCCCAGACCCCAGCTACATGAAGGGCTGGTGGACATAAAAGCCCTCCTTAATCCAAACCATTATTTTTTCCTCACTTGCCATCTCCCACATTCTCTCGAGATTGATATAAGAGAGGCTAATGGAAACTATTTGCCTGAGTTTTCTTCCTAGTTTTTGCTCTCTTTCTCATCCATCTGTTTCCCTTTCTTATTTCTGGGAGGGGAGAGTGGGGGACGTCATTGAAAGAGGGACAAGATACAGTCAAGGAGCAGAGATGGGACAGGAAAAGCTAAGAGTCTCTCAAGGGCTTCAAGCACACGTTTCAATCCCAAAGAAACGAGACAGAATTGAAACATTTTAGGAACACAAGATAGAACGTGCCCTTCCCCGTAACAACTAACAATAAGAACAAAATAGTCAGCCCTCCATATTTGCAGGGTCCACATCTGTAGGATCAATCAGCCACTAATCACTATGCTTGGGGAGAGAGGGAGGGAATTCCAGAAAGTTCTCAAAAGCACACAGCTCAACCTCCTAGTCTTTGCATTCTATGACTCTAGAGTCAATATGCCATAGTTTAAAATATTTGGGGAACAAGTTCTAGAAAGTTGCAAAAGAGCAAAACTTGAATTTCCACATACTGAATGTTGTGGTCTTGAATCTACATAAATAATGCAGTGTAAGCGTCCCCTTTGTGGTTCCTACCATTTTGTGAACTCTCTAACAATTTTTATTTGGACATTGCTACATTATATCTCCTTCTTTCTATTATACAGTTAGTTCTACAAGGTTTCCATCGATATTAAACATGTAAGTCTATTTTTCTTGCCATAAGTCCCTTCAAAGTACAGTTTATACAAGTACTATTTGTACAGCATTTATGTTGCATTAAGTGATATAAGTAATCTAGACATGATTTCACGGATGTGGAAGGATGAGTGGAGATTATATGCAGATACTATGCCATTTTGTATAAGAAACTTGAGCATCCATGGATTTTCAGGCCTGTGGACAGCCCTGGACCACTCTTCTGTGGATTTACAAGGATAACTAAAATAGCAAACACCAATACAAGGTTTACCCTGTTCTAAACATATCACATTTACCTATTTAATCCTCACATAGCACATAAAGTAAATACTGATAGTATCAATTCTAGCAGGCCAGTCTCTAAGTCCACAGAAGATAAATAGCTCCCCAGTAATATCCAGCATTTATTACAAAAGACCCTGAAAACCATTCAAATTCTGTAGTCACATCCTACTATCACTAGGCTGCCTCCTATGGATTGAAATGTTCGTTCTGCCCATATTATACTCTCACTCCATGCTGACTATAGAGACGAGTCTGTCACAGCAGTTTGACTCATTCAGCTTTATATACCAGTTAAACTGACTTTGTAAAGCTATTGCCCTCTGAAATAGTGCTGAAGTCTGAAAGTAGAATTAGTAAGAGGTCAGAAACTTCTGAATTTCCTGTAGTCAGAAAAGGTTGGAATTCCTCAAGGACACCAAAAGCACCAGGAAGCTCTTTTTCATTCTGACCTTGACTTTGATGGCTAGGGAGGGGTGAATAGTTTCTTGCTAAGTGAAGCACATGCAGGAACATATGCACATGCACACACACATATATAATTATAAACACATAGAACTAAAGGTATAACTCGGTGGTAGCATGCTGGCCTAGTAAGAGCAAGGCCCTAGATTTTCCCCTCAGCATTGAAAAAAGTATGTGTGTGTAAGTGTATACGTGTGTGACTGTATGTGTAATGTGTGTGTATGTGTGTAAGAGTATGTGTGTATGAGTATGTGTGTGAATTTGTGTGAGTGTATCATATGATGAATGTGTGTGTATATATGTGTGAGTATATATATATATATATATATATATATATATGTGTGGTGTGTGTGTGTGTACGTATATGCATGTATGAGTGTGTATCATGTATATGAGTGTGTGCGTGTGTATGTATGTATGTTCATGTGTTTATGTGTACATGAGTATGTGTGTTTGGGTATGTGTGTGAGCATATGTATGTGTCTATGTGTATGTATGTGTGTGTATGTGTTTATAAGTGTGTGTGTATCTGTATATGTGTGAGTGTGTGTATATGAGTGTATATGTGTGTCAAAGTGTATGTCAATCAATGTGTGTGTGAGTGTGTACATATGTATATGTGTTTATGAATGTGTATGTATGAGTATGTGCTTGTGTATGTGTGTATGTCTATATGAATGTATATTTGAGTATGTGTGTGTGTGTATGTGAGTGTATGTGTTTGTAAATGTGTATGTATGTCTGAGTGTGTGTGTCTGTGTGTATGGGAGTGTGTGTATGTATGTATGTGTTAATCTGTATATGTGTCTATGTTTGTATGAGTATATGTATATGTATTTATGTATGGGTCTATGTTAGTCAGTGTGAGTATGTGTGTTTCTGTTTGTGAATGTGTGTGTGTATGTGAGTGTGTACTAGTAGTGAGATTTTGAATGTGTGTATATATGTGTATGTGTGTATGAGTTTGTGTGTGTATGTGTGTATGTATATGTGTGTTGAGTGTTTTTGTATGTGTGTGTATATATATGTATGTAGTGTTATATATGTGTATAAATATGTTTGTGTATGTATATGATTGTATGAGTGTATGTATGTGTATATGAGTATATATATGTGTGTGTATGTGTGTATGGATGTATGTATATGAGTGTGTGTATATGAGGTTGTGTGTGTATTATGGATATATGTGTGTGTATGTGTGTGAGGATGTGTGTGTGTATATGTGTGTATGTGAGTGTGTGTGTGGTGCATGTGCATATATGAGTGTGAGTATCTTAGTATATTTGGTGATGCTTTATAATTGTGAAATAAAGCTATATGACTAAGTTTACTGGAAGTACATTTTCTCAGCCAAGTTCTATTTCATAAGTAACAGTGAGACATAAGGTTTCCTAATTTAGTATCCTTATATATTTTAGTTTTCATACAGGATACACTAAAATTAAAACTAAGCCTTACTATGATTAGAGAATCATTTGAGGGACCTTTGTTGAGGATCTAAATGTGTTCATTTTAATCCAAGAGAAATGAGAAAAAAATGGAAAAGAAAAAAATACCTAGTGGATCTAACAACAAGCTAAGCCCGTGACTTGTAGCCATTGTATGATCCATGTGTCCAGAATCTTGGAAATTCAAAATTGGCATGAGCCACAGAAGCAGTTTAATCTATTACTGCTCTGATAACACCAATCTCCTCCCTACCACCCTTGATTAGGTTGGGACTTTGAAGTGTCAGGAGATAAGAAACTCTTCACCTGAAGGCAGACCAAGTCATATGGAGGCAACTCCAATTCTTAAAAACTTATTACTTACAAACTGGATATTTTTCTTCCTGTAATTCAGAACTATTGGCTAGTTGGTCTGACACCTTTAGTCACACAGATTACTATATAGCACTTTGGCCTTTGAGATTCTGGTAATGCTACAAGCCAGTCTATCTAAAAGAGCAATCTCTTTCACATGCATGACTCTACACATAAGTTCAGGGACTTCTCAGCCCACTGTGTACTCTCCTAGCCAATGACTTCCTTTCCTTTATCCAAAAAGTATCTCCCATTTCTCCTTCGTGCAGAGATGGATCAAGTCTTTCTTGGTATGACTTAACTCACTCACTGTCATGGCCCTGTTTTCATGAACCTGCTTTGAAAGTGTTCCTAACAAATTGTGCTGAGAATTGAGTTCAATAAGGCCCTAAGTCCAAGCCAGGATGTTCAGACTGTGATGCCATCATTACCACCTGTATTGCTCCTGCTCTGACTCATCTGAAGCCTGAGGTTCCACAACTTTTTTTGGGTCAAACCTCGCTGAGCTGCCTTGATTAAGATTAAGTGGGACCTTGTTTTCCCATTTGGCAGGATCAGGTGCTTGGATTCTTAGAACCCATTACCACAACTCTAAACTATAGGATCTAGAAAAAGAAGAAGAGGAAGAGAAAGAAGAGGAAGAAAGAAAAGAAAAAGAAAACCACCCTGGTGGTGAAGCATCATAAAAACAATTCTAAAGCTTTATCTTTGTTTAAGGGCGACATGGAAGAAGATAATGGCAGGCAAACTGGGTAAGTTATGATTCTGAGGCTATTGCCATGGCCATAAGTATAAAACGAAAGATTTGTGCTATTTACTAAGGTCCTAAATTAAGAAGGAAAAAGCTTTTCCCATATTACCTTTGAAGATCATCTTCTGGTTAATAAAGAGCTTTCATAAACATTAATTCAAACTATCTTGCTTAGAAACCAGTACTTCTGAAGCTTTATTGCACTGACTTAATTAATGTTCAGCAAAGAATCCCTGTACTAGCTTATCAGTCTCCCTGCGATGAGGCTCCAGTCATTACCAAGCTCATCACTTAGCATTTATGCATGTGTAGGAAGCCTATGAATTTGTATTCTCCAGTACAGCCAGTGTTCTACAGCTGAACTCCACTAATTTAAAGGACTTGAGACCAGATGTGTCGTAAAGTGGCGATTTATCTAGATTAGTCATCGCACATTGATAGCCACAATCCTTTCTGCAAAATGTACAGCACATTCCAGTCTGAAGAAGCCTCAGCATTATGAATTCCTTTCACTTGGTTGAGTGTTTCATTTGCCTGCTAATATAAAATTCATTGAGGCAGCAGGCAGCAATCGGAGCTGTTGGGAGTTCTAGTTCAGTGCCCCACAATCCCATTGCAGGAAGGTTAATGGCAAAAAGGGGCACCCAGAATAACCCACTTACCTGTCTGGCATCGAAGAAGGCTTTTTGCATATGTGAAGCACTTGCATTGGTTTTATGATGGTTTGGGATAAATTTGCAAATCTGACCACCAGAGACCGGAACTATTTCCACTGTGCTTCCTCAGCTACTTAGCAAAAATGCTCCAGAGTGCTCAGCAGGGAAGGAAAATGTGATAATTATTGGAAGATTGGACACTAGATTAGAGTGGGCTCTTTGGCACAGAACAGTGTTTGTTAGATGCTTGTTTCAGGTCACATACCACTGAGTTTCCAGCACAGCACTTTGAAGATAGGAAATGAGGGGGCAATAGGCAAAAAACGCTTAATCTGAATGATCAACTAATACCTAAAGATTCTGCATCAAGGAAGAGGAGGGTGTAGATGGGCAAGAGAGGGCTCAAGTTTAGCCTGTAGAGTGCTAGCTGCCATCTGTAGACTTAAAGCACGGCATTTTGGCTGATTAAGGCAGGATGGGACATGCATATTTTTTAAAAGGCTTTTATCATCTAGATTCATTAGAGATTAGTATGGGTGAGAAAGACAGTTGAACACTTTTCAGAGAGAGCTAAGGAAACCATTTTAGGAAACAAAAATGAGATGAGGTGTTTAGAGAGCCAAAATGAGGTGTGAGTGTGTTGCCATGGGTCAGTCGGGTTTCCCAACCTACTGTCCCTTCTTTCTAGTGTAAATGATGAAAAATGGACAGAATGTCCCTCCTGCTTCCCTTCAGCTAGCCGCTAGAGTCACAGGTGACAACTGGCGGAAGTGACACTCCAAGCTGTCCTGTGGGGCTATAACATTTCTGTTCCATTCATACCCATCCTTCCCAGGTAGTTGGGGTTTTTTTAAATAACTTTGGAGGTTTGGGGGAAATTGTTTTGTTTTGTATAGAGGGCAGTAAGCAACACGCACCTTAAATTTTGCTGGTACCACAAATTATAATCTATCTGGGTCATGCGATTCTTCCAAGAATCTCTTCTCCAAGTATTGATATAGCTTCTACCCTGTAACTACACCATAGAATCTCTGGCTCCCAGGATTCCCCACATGACAAAGTCCAAGTGAAAATACCCCGTTAATGTTTAAATCACAGGTGCCTTGCTCTGGGGCAGGCAGAAGCAGCTGCGAAACAACTGGTTTGATGGTAAGAAGAATGTAATGGTGGGGTCTTCCCCCCAACCCAATGCAAAGGATAATTGGAAGTTGGGCACACAACAATACTAACACATTTTACAATATAGATTATACATATAGAATACAATCTATATGATCTATAATGCATAGCCCCAGATGATAGAAACTATACATAACATAACTTATGTTTGTGTTCATTCACCTGAAGGAAATGATGTTCTAATGTATAAGAGTCTGAGCTATAGAGAAAGCTCTGGTTTTGATGATTAAATGGACATGTTGCACAGTGTTGTCTATGGAACTGCACAAATCCAAATTCAACTAAATGGGAAGAACTACATTTCCTCATGTATTCACAAATGGAAAACAAACCAGGAGAGAAATCATTCTATTATAAAATTCAAGGGCAATATTTTCTGTCTTGAACATGTTTTCTTTAACAATTCTTTTAACATTAGTAAATCTTATGTTTCTATCTAGAAATTTTAATATGTGTTGTACAGTTCTTGAGCACTTGGGTAGTATTTCTCTCTTTTTATTAGTTCTAAGTCATTTTTACTGCATAAAGGAAATAGTGGTTTGCCTGCCACAGGTTTCTCCCAGGCTCATTCTACCTCTGACTTCAGCCTCAGTGTTGGAACCTCCTGTGTGATAAGTCACATTCACTTCTCCAGGGTCTAAGAGGCTGGCCAGGGAATTAGATGAAAAAAATTTGCTGTCATTTAAATAGATGATAATCCACAGGTATACTGGTACTCCAAAGTGTTATATATAAACAGTGGCCTACCCAAAAGTCTAAACTCAATATTGTTCTGAAAATAAGATTTTCAGACAATGTGCTAGTCCCAGAGGACATGTGAGTGACTCTTAAGCTCAACACTCCCAGCATCTGAGGCCAGACAGTCCTCTGCCGTGAGAGTGTTGTCCTGTTCACTGTAGCACACACCCTTGCTCTACCCACAAAAAGCCAGTAACAGCCTCTCTTCTTCTCCAGTGGTGACTATTGAATATAACTATGGGCATTGCCAAATGTTGCTTAGTGATTGATGGAAAGGAAAAATCATTTTCATCTCCCCAAATAGAGAATCACTCACCAATGAGTAGACTATTTTGATTCTCTTTGTGGTAAATACTAGTTTTTCCCTCCAAATGGAATTACCTATTGTTGGCATTTCGTCTAGGCTCTGCCCTACAGTCCCCTGGCAACAGCTAAGTGTGCCTGACTTACCATAAAAGGGGCTGCTTGCCCTCTCCTCTCTCTCTTGCCCTCTTGTTCCTGCTCCCCACCTCTCCCCATCTACACCCCATTTCTCTCCACATACTCACAACCAGCTTCTACCCTTCTCCCCCCCCCTCTCTCTCCTGTCCCCCTCCCCCCTTCCCCCCTCTCCCTTCTCCCTTTCCCCTTCCCCCTCTCCCCTCTCCCTCCTCTCCCCCTTTCCCTCCTCTCCCCCTTTCCACCTCTCCCCCTCTCCCCCTCTCCCCCTTTCCCCCCTCTTCCCCTCTCCCCCTTTCCCCCCTCTTCCTCCTCCTTCCCCCTCCTCCCCTCTCCCCTCTCCCTCCTTCTCTCCCCTCTACCCCCTTTCCCCCCTCTTCCTCCTCTCCCCCTCTCCCCCTCTCCCCTCTCCCCTCTCTCTCTCTCTTCTCTCTCCTCTCTCCTCCCTCTCTGCCTTTCACTCAACTCCTTTGTCCATGCCCAGAATAAACTCTATTCTATACTATACTATACTGTCCTGTGGCTGGCACCTCACGGGGAAGGGATGCTTCAGCATGGGCCTGCAGAGGCACCACCTTCCCCCATACCTTACTGTGCCTCCTACAAACATATCCCTGGCCTTCTCTTTTTTCTATATAAAACACAACACCTATCTTGCCTTCATGATAATAAAGAGATAATTTTAATTTACAAACTTTTCCAAATGATGATAACTCTAGGTGATACTTCTTAAACCTTTATTCCTTTCTACCGCAAAGAAACATTTAGTTATACGATTATTTTCTTCAGGGCATGTGCAAGCTTCAACTCACAAGTAAACATAAGCAGTATTAGCTATTTAAATAAAGATGATTTGGTTTCTAGTCATACTCTCAAGTTGATTCAGTAATTCAACATAGATTCTGTTCTCAAATTATAGCATAAATCATTTACTATATAGTAGGTGGTTTAATGATTGCACAGAAAATGTAAAATCAATTTCGATGCAAATGCAACTTCAATAGAAATCACCACTTCCCCTATTTACCGACCGTGTGACTTTGAAGAGACCATTCTCCTCATAAAAAGCTGAAGTAACTATGTCTGTCTTGAATGGTGGTTGTTTTGAGGACGATGATAAGCCTGAATCACCTAAACAAATTCTATTCATTAGCAGAATCAAAAAGGTTGTATTTGTAAACCCACATGTGGCTGGCTCACAGAATCCAAGAATAGAAGTTATCACAGGGCCTCATAAGAGGCTGAAACTAAGGATCCAAATCAGGAGCTAAACTCCATCTCTATGGGTCATAGTCCTCATATATATAAATGGTTGTAAGCTACCATGTGGTTGCTGGGAATGAACTCAGGGCCTCTAAAAGACCAGTCAGTGCTTTTAACCACTGAGGCATCTCTCCAGCCCCTCAGTGCAATCTCTTGTCTCTGTATCTAGGTGACATCTTCTCACTCTGAAGAACACCCATGCCTGTTCCTGCAGAATATAAGATGTACAGAAGGGATCATTCATGCCCAAGCTTTGACATCTATATTCAAATATCAAGCAAAGCTTTGAGCTATGTGTTGTAAAACCTGGTTGGTCAGTCAAGTCCTGCCATCTGTCAATCTTGGCATCCTTTGTGTCGATCATCCTGGTCCAAAGCCCATGCTTTTCTGACAAAGTACATGTCTAAGAAGAGGGAAGTGATGGCAATGATTAGTACAGTCAACAAAATGAAAATGTGTGATGCCTTTTCTCTACTATCCTGCATGTTATTAAAGGGAACAGTGGACTGCAGTGTACCTGGAAGAGTCTTATCTTCCAGGTTCAAAGGATCTAATGATTTTCCAAGACAGCCTCTGCCAAGCACAGTTTCCGTGGAGGATGCTGAGAGCATCCCTAGTTTCTTTCCTCACTATTATATATTCAGGCTTCTCTCTCCATTACGACTATGTGTGTATTTCAGTTTGGCATCTCCGTTGGTGGTGAGGCGGATGTGGTCATATTTCAGGGACCTAGTTCTTGCTTGCAGAGTTGCCTCTGTGTTATAATTGCTTTCCACCATGCAGCTGCCACACAGGAGCTCATCTACATGCTGGATTGCTTCGTTTACAGCAAGCCAGCCACACACTGAGTTTAGAAAGAAGCAGGCTCTGCGGGCAAATCTCGCCTTCTGAGGCATGTCATTTCCATGGACGATTTGCGACCCGATAATGACCATATCATGATTGGGCAGTGATAGTTCCAAATGCTCCAGCACACTTGATGGATCTTAGCATAAATTGGCCATTTGTCAACATGCAGGTCCTTTAGAATTTCCATATTTGAGCTGTTATGCCATAACACTGATTAATTGTTCAAGGTCCAATGTACCTTCCATATCCTGTGTTACAGGGAGGTCAGAGCTCCCCACACGGACTCATTAGATCTGCCTTCAAGCAGAGAAGTCCTAAATTCTCTTCAGTAACAGGCAGTGACCTCTTGGTTTCTCAGGGAGATTACAGGTTTCCTCTATCCTTTACCTGCACTCCTACTGGAAAGCATAAGGTCCCTTAAGATGTGTTGTACACTAACGTATCTGGGCGGAAGAACTCCCACTATATTTAAAGTATGCCTTTTTTACAAGGTGATGGACCAAATTTTATTACCCAAGTTGTTTTACATGATTTCTAATTTACTTATTTCTTGTGTCTGTTATTATTAGCCAATTTAATTGAGCCAACAAGCATATATTTAGTAGCAACTGTAAGTTATATACTGTACGGGGGACAAAGCAGTAAAAATACTAATAAAATATACTCCATGAAGCTGTTTTTTAATTGCATTTAAAATTTATTTGGGGAGTATACTGCAGTGAGTGTGTGTAAGTCAGAGGAACAACTTACAGGAATGGTTCTCTCCTTCCACTGTGTGAATTCGAGGGATCAAAATAGGGTTATCAGTCTTGACAGTAAGCATCTTTATCCACTGAGTCTCAGGAAGCTATCTCAATTTATACTGACATATTCCCCAAATTATTTTGACCCATTTCTCTAAAATCCTGAACTTGGCCCCTCAAATCAGGCCCCTGTCCTCAACAAAACAGGAATAGTTTTTATTCTAGTTAATAATAAATGCATTTGAAGTCATCTGGGCCTCAATGTTTTAACTATTAAAAGAGTTAGAGTAGACAGCATGAAAAAAACATGATTTTACATAAGTAAAGTTATTTAAGAACTAGGAGTATACAATTCCTTTAGAGTATTTTTTGTTGTTTGTTGTTGTTGTTGTTTTTGGTTTTGTGAGACAGGGTTTCTCTTATGGCCCTGGCTGTCCTGGAACTCACTTTGTAGACCAGGCTGGCCTCTAACTCAGAAATCTGCCTGCCTCTGTCTCCCAAGTGCTGGGATTAAAGGCATGTGCCACCACTGCTAGGCTTATTTTTTTTTTTTTTAATTTTACATGTATGTGCATGTGTGTGCCTGTTTTGTCTTGATATGTATGATATTTGGGCAAATCCCATGAAAGCCAATGGAGAGTGTCTGATCCCCTGAAATGGGAGTCACAGGCAGTCCTAAACCATCCACTCTTAGTACTAGGAGCCCAGCATGGATAGTCTGAAAGAGTAGCATGTGCTCTTAACCAGTCCTATCCTAGGACTGTGAAATTCTTGAAGGGAATGTCCTATGAAGTAGAGGGCCCTTATAGCTAGTAATATTATACAGGGTTTTCAAGGACTCTGTGACACGAAACTTGGCATTCATTACACCGAGATCAATCTCTTTTATTATGCTGAGATCAATCACCATAGCTCCTTTTAATTTTGGAAACCACTTTCTTCTAAACTTATCTCTAAACTTTGCTCTACTTTTGCAAGCAAACTCAAAGAAAAAACACCTCTGAACTCACTTGGATAATCCAGATGAACCTCTGTGTTTTACCATCCTTCTAGCTACAAAGTCCCTTCTGTCACAAAGCATAGCATAGTCTCAGATGCAGGAATTAGGAGATAGATTGTAGGAGAGACATTTGACTGCTGACCACAGATACTTAAGACTACGGATTGAAGAATTTCCATCTCCATTTTGCAGGAAAGGAAGAGGGGGAAATATACAGAACTCCAAACCATACAGGGTAGAGTGAAGACTCAGGACTTGAATTCTACACTGAAAACTCCAGCTGAGAGGATAGTTATTAAAGCAATTGTCGTCCTAAGTTTTTCTTAAAATTCTGTAAGTTAAAGATAATTCCTTGGTGGTCAAGTGTACGTCTAAAGTAATTCACCAGACACCTAAAAAGTGTTCTTGGTTTGCAGAAAAGAAATTCTCATTTAACACCGTAGAAAGGGTTGGAGGTCAGGTTCCTTCACATCATGGAAAGATACTCCAATCAAATCAGTTGTCCCATTCCACTTCAATTGTGCCTAATTATGGTCTGGGTGCTCGTTACATCTGCCCCCCTTGCATTTTGTTTTATTTGGTTTGATGGTTTGTTGCATTGTTGTTGTTCAGATAGGTATTTCTTGTCTTTTTAAGTAGAGTTTTTCACACACAGACACACACACACACACTCACAACAACACACACACCTTTCATTTGGGGTTGCGGTGAGACAGGATTTTATGTAGCATGAGACTTGATTGTGAAATCACTTTGTAGCCAAGGCTGGCCTTGAAATCCTCATCTTCTTGCCTCTACTTCCTGAGTGCCTGGGTGTTGGAATGACACATGTGTGCCACGATGCCCAGCTAGAATTTACATTTTAGAGTGGTCTTAGGTTCACAGCAAAATGGAGTGAAGTGGCAGAGGGTTCGTTATGCTTTTGCCTGAACGTGGTGACATGCCATTTCCCAAGTAATGCATATGCTACAGCAGTCAACCTCTGAGCTCAAAGCACATGAGGGCTTCTTCTGCTGTTCTATGTTTTACAACTCCCTTTGTTTTCATAGGTGGCCAATCCATCCTGTGAATGAGTGATAGGAAGCTTCCTTAATAATGGATGATATCCCATGACTGAATCGTGAATTGAAAATGAGCCAAAAAACAACCCGTTAGAACTGCCCGTGAGACCCGAGCTCCTCTTCCCCTGCCACAGAAAAAGGCAGCAATCCTCTCCATTGTCCCTTCCATGGAAGAGACCACCCTCCACTATGGCATCCCACAACCACCCCTTGTTTCCTAAGGAACGCCAGTGTTTTGTTCTGACATCTGTATCTTCAATATGCAAACCCTTCTTCCTGTTACTAGCTACCAAGCAAACTTCCTAAAACATACTTTCAACGCTGCATCAGGAGTTGCACTGACCACGGTAATGAGTGGTCCCAAACTGGGACTGACAGCCCTCCCACAGAGCAGTAATCAGGGATGATGCCACAATATCTTGCCTCTCAGCCCCTTGACAGTAAAACAATACCTAGAAGGCCAGGGTTCATGATGCAACTTAAAGTTAGAAGGAGCCAGGTCTGTCAAGAAAAGGAGAGAAAAATTAAAGAAGTCAATCGTGAGGCTAATTTTAGGTAGGAAGGGGTGATGACCGGTGTAGGGGACGATAGAAACCAAAGGCATTTACAGTTGGAGTTTGAGCGGAAATGCAAAGCAGATAAAGCAGGAGGCCAGAAACTCTATAAGCAAGGCGGAGCCACTCCGCCTTACCTTGAAGCAGAAATGCAAAGCTTTGCCAACTCCCAAGGCTCCTCTTCTCTGGTACACCGGGGCTGCAGGGACCTGGGCGGTCTTCTGTGCATCAGACCCGGGCTCCTGTCAGAGCCCAACCCTGCAGGGCCGCACTTAGTCCCTCACAGCCTGCTGCCAATCTGCAGCTTGTCTGTCATTGTTTCGAGAACAAGTACTTTCTTTTTGCCTGATGATTTTGGCACCCTCGAAAGGCTCTGCCCAAAAAATGGCCTGAACAATGGGACCTGATTGTTTTTGAACTGAGCCCAATGGGAAGTCTGGGCTGAGCAAGAAGGACTGATGGAGTTCAGCTGCTGTTATAGTCCATCAGCAACCAAGGGCTGCGGCTGCCTGACCTCCCATTGCAGCTGCTGAAGGAAATACAGGGAAAGAGGCGGGGCCAGGCCAGCGGCAGCCCCCAACTTGTAAGTCTTAACCCAGGAGGGAAGAAATGCCCCACCAGCTCAGAAGGCTCCAAGATGGCTTCTGGCCTCTGCCCCTTCCCCAGGCCTTTATAATCGGCTGTTCAAAGTGGTGAAAGGCCTAATTGCCCCGAGCAATGTGGTCAATCTTCCTGGAGATTTAGCTGCCCGCTTTCATCTGACAGCCTGGGAGGGAACTCAGCATTTCCCTTCAGGCAATCTATATGGTCGAGCAGTTCACTGCGGAAAGTGGCGCCTTATCGATTTCTGCCATAGCTTCCATGGCTGACTCAAGGATCAGAGGCTCTGACAATGACTAACAAGTTTAAACCATTAGTCCCATTTGTAACTACTCAGCAAAAGGCTTGTCAGTCACCGCGTACCATATACTGCAGCTTTTAGCAGATTTCTAACCCCATTCATTCTGCCACAATGACCCCTGTAGTTAATGGGGGTTATCGGAAAACTATTTTTCCCCTTCAAAAGCTGCGCCTTTTTTCTTCGTCCTCTTCTTCTTCTTTTAGCAACATAAAAGCCATTTCAGTTGTGATGTTTCAAAACAGTGATGCAGGCCATGATTGATTCCTCTCTTAGGAGAAAACCTGCATCCTGGTGCACAGGACGCCATGTGTGCTCCTCAAGACTCCCAGTCAGGCGGCAGGAAACAGGAAATGATGCCTCATCAACAGAGTCCCTGCCCAGAGTCTCACAGTGACTTGTCTGAACACTTCTCCTGACCTACTGATCGAGATGCTGACCAAATCCTTGCGTAGTTCCTGACAGTATGAGAATCACTGGTTTAAAACATCAATGGTTTTTAATATTGTTTATACTGAACGTAGAAATGTTTAAAATTTCCACTATACAGGCTAAGATATTAAAAAAAAAAAAAAAGGATGAATTTTTCTGCGTAAGAGTTGAAGGATTATCTGAAAAGTTTTTGAAATGTTTTTTTTTTCCCATCCTCAAATCCACAGTCTCTGGCATCTATTACGTATAAAAATGAAGAGCAGTTGAACAGGTACATTTGCAAGAATGAATAAGGGAATGAGAATTCAGAAAAAAAAAAAAAAAAGTGATGTATTGGCCAAGGATGTATGGAACCAGGATTAATATGAAAACAAGAATACAGAATACATCCTTCCATTCGTTTTTGAATTGCCTTTGCTAAACACTCATACCACCAATCTGATCCAGCCTGAAGGAGCATTCACAGGCAAAAGAGTACATTCTGTGGGCTTCTCCTAGAACAAGCTCCACGCCGCCCCTTGTAGATAAGTCCTTCTCAAGACCTCCCCATTTCTTCTGCTGATTTTCTCTGTCCTCATCAGCATCCGGGTTCTCCTGCTTACCTCCACTGATCACCAAGCTCGCCCATCCTGAAACCCTTGGCTCACCCCACTGTGACCAAAGATCACAAAAGCAACTTACACTAAAGGGGAACTGACTATCCCTTGGTGTTCCAGAAACCATGCAGCCTAAGGGCCAAATCAGCTCTGTTGTTGCCAAATTAATTTGAGAAAAGAGAGAAGTTACCTTCCTATTAGACATTCCTGGAGGATTTAACACACCTGCTTCCTGTCTGATTTTGGCCTTGCCACTTCCCAGTAAATATTTTTAATAACAGGCCACCCTGCCTTACAGTCAGCCATAGGTTAGATTAGACATGGGCCAGAAGATAAGAGAAGCCTTACCTCCATTTGGTGGCAAAAACTACAAGGTCTAAATTTAAATTTAGGGCAAATTTGATAGGAAAGCAAGAGACTGCAGCATCTCTGATCTTTACCTCATGGATTTCTTTTTCTAGCCACAGACAGAGACTGGAGCGATAAATAACGTCACCCAGAGCCAGTGATTGCCTTTGCACACGGTTACTTCTGGAAGCTCTCTCTCTGGACTGCCATGTTGTGACTATTTAATTGCCGTGGAAACATAGACATCTGATGACTTGTTTGCACCTTACAGCAGTCTTTTGACATTTTGTATATTAGAGAAACAGTTTGTTGCATATGTTGCTAGTAAGGGTAGGCAGGAAATTACTTGGTTCGGGGGCAGATGGTACTGCTGCCTATATGTAAAAGACTGTGGGGCAGGCAGGGCCAGTGTAGACATGTAGACACAGCAACTCAGAAACTGAGGATGCAATAATTTTATGGTATCTGAATTCTCAGCCTTGATTTGTGAAAACCTAAGGAAATTATTCATCAATTTTCCTCACACAGGCTGAAAAGAGTCAGGGTCTCCTCTCCTTCAACCCACCCACCATGAGTTTTAATATATAATTGGAGAGCATGTAAAAATAAATGGAAATGTCACTCTGCTGGTAACAAAAGACCTATCTCACAACGGCTTGAGCGCCATCTTGTGGACACAGATGAGTATGACACTCTTCGACAGCCTGCTTGGCTTGCCGGCATACCATTGCAAAATATGTTCCTGTCTCTTCACATCTGGCTTTTGGTAATGTTAATAAGGGGCTGTGCAAGAATATCAATTCAGACATCATTATACTACCTTAAAATATTTGGTGAGTGCATACATTAGCTTATAATTAATCATCATACATCAATGTAAATGTATCCATGTAGGCAAATTTGATCAGTATTCTTTCATTGTGTTTTAATAGCAGAGCACAAAGGGAAACTTATAAGATAAAAAACTACATGAGCAATGTTTATATTCTAAGCCATCTCAGCACAATTTCAAAATCGACGCTTCCCTACGAGGGGAAATATGAAATATTCACTGATTCTCCAAATGAAATCCATTTTCTCTGTATTATAGACACCCATAAGGAAAGGAAGAAAGTCCTTGTTCCCAGCATTGGCTTCCTTCTGTGTCCCTCAGTCATGTGGACTGCGATCAATACATAAAATGATAAGCAGAAGGACTTTCATCAGTGGAGCCCAGGCATAGCAGCCTATACCCTAGGTGTTGTTTTTTGTTTTGTTTTGTTTTAAAGACTGTCAATTTGGCTTTCAGAAAATCAATTCACTATTTTAAAACCATGCAATTTTTTTAAGCAAATTTCCAATTATAGATATCATTTAGCCACCATGGCACCATGAGGGAAAAAAAAACATAGTGAAAATCGAATCAAAGGCAGCACACGAATCATCAACTCAAAACTCAGACCTCAAAGATGTACTGGATGACCTCAGTAAGTCTGGCGAATTCTCTGTCTTGTCTTGTTTGGAATATTAACATGGTTCTCACAGATCCTGGCATCACCTGGAAAAGCATGTGTTGCTTTTCAACAACATACTACAGACACTTCCACAAGCACTTAGCCTTTTGAGCTCTTTAATTATTTTCTGAAATAAAGAGAGGGACTTCCATCTCTATTATTGCTTCATCGTTGTAAATGTGTAAGGTGGTATGTGGAAAATGCTACTGAAAACAAAAAGAAAACAACTTGTTTAAATAATTTTCTACGTGTGTCAAACAAGGTTCAGACAATAGAAAGGAAACCGTCAGAGTGCTTCTTGGAACTGTTTATGTATTTATATAGGGATAAGGTGCAGATGTGTCATGAGGGGTATATGTGCATGTGCGCATGTATGTTTAGATCACAAGACGATTCCTGGGAGTCGGTTCTCTTCTACCATGTGAGTTCTGCATTTGTCAGCCTGGGAGCAGGCACCTTTTCTCTTACTGACTAGGCAATCCCACTGGCCGCCATTGCAGTGCTGACAGCATTTTCTTTTTTTAATGGAGAGAATTGCTCACTGAAAGTAAGCAACTCGATAGCATGTGGAAGGGAGGGATGGAGGGAAGGGGAATTGATTTCAACATTTGCCAATTCCCATGTGGTCAATTGCTGCAATTTACATCAGTCTGAAAACAGGAAGAGATGTCCACAATTATCTAGTAAAGAGGTTCTTGAGTGTCATAACCCCTTTGGTCAAACAACCTAAGGTCCTCAGAAAACACAGATATTCACATTACAGTTCACAACGTAGCAAAATTAGTCACGAAGTAGCAATGAAATAATTTTATGACTGGGGTCACCACACTATGAGGAATTGTTTTGAAGGGTCGCAGCATTAGTGTTTTCTGCAGCATAAAGACCAAATAGCCCCAGAAGTGAATATTTAGAAAATGGGCTTAGATACATATTGTTTGCTTTTTAATATGATTTCATTAACTATAAAGTTTAAAAATTATTAATGTTCATGGTAAGTGCTATACACAACCACTTCACAACATTTTTCAACATTTAATAATGGATCTTCCACAGCAATGGGAGCTAAGTCCAGCAAACTGTCTAGTAAACAAGAAAACCTGGGCAAAGTAGGCCAGAAGTAATCCAGACACTGATGCAGAAGAGAGTAGTCAAGAGACAGGAATGCAGCTGGGGACACAGTATATGCAGAGACAACACAGTATAAATTATTATATGCAAGTCAAATTAAAGAGCACTCATAGATATCTCCAAGAAGGAATTTAACATCCCCATCACTGCCTTCTTCCAACACACTGGTCCAAGGGAACACAACTGGATTCACAAACTACTTCCCAGAAACAACACCTATAAGTTCATCTCAATGCCACTTCCAATTGGGGGTACTGGATTTTGTATTTTGATTTTGGTCTTTTTTCTTCTTGTCTTTGGAAGATCCAGGTCCCTGGAGCATCACAGATCAAGAAGTGCAAAGTGGGCTCATAATTTTTAGATTAATAATATTTTCATGTTCTGTTCTGGTTTGGGTTTGTAAGTTGATTCATCAAGATGAGGCTACTGTGGGAAGCCCAGGGACAGGACCGATTCAGGGATGCTTAGAGAACCCAAGCGACACATGAGTATCCTTTTCCTTTACAAATTTTGTGAATGTTACTTTGCTTCCTTCATTCTGTTTCTTCATTTTTAAAATAGAAACAGGTTTAATTAGGTCATTTCTTGGGTCGTTTATGGCAATTATGTTCTTTGATTTTTATTACGTGGCATGGTTTCAGGTTGAATATTTTCCTGTATTTCTCTTCCATTTCTTCTTTCTCTTGTTTACCTCCCCATAAAATACGATGTAGATCACTCTCTTTCATCACAAGCACAAGCCAAGACATAGAAACACAGAAAGCAATAAAAGATGAACGAGATGTTCTCTGTGACAATAGGGAGTCTTCTCTGAATGGTCACATTATGAGAAAGCCTGATCTGGCTTATTTTCTAGGACTGATATCAGATGAGATTGGTTGCTGACAGGCCACACAGGCAAGGACCATTAACGCTTGATAGTCACTAATTCTGAGTCAATGTCCCATTTCAATGTCATTAGTAGTATTAAAAACTGCAATAATGCATACAGACAAAGGGAAAAAAGAAAGCAAGCCAGCCTAAAGGCATGCTTAATATATTAATAGTGACTTACAAAAGGAACATCCATGAAAAGCCTTACCTGAGTGTCCATTCAGATTTCTTAGTATATAAAGAGATAGAAAAATAGACAAACAACTTCTTCCATCAACAAGGTCAGCTTTGACACAGTACTGTACTCATGTGGATTTGTACTGGGCACTGACAATCCTGTAAAACTTCTAATTTCATTTTTAATTTATGTTTAAATTAATTTTCATTAACGTGCGGATATACATGAATGTATGCTATTTGAGTGCAGGTGCCCACAGATGCCTGCAGAGGGAGGTGTATCCCCTGACCCTGGAGTTACAGTCTGTTGTTAGCTGCCTAGTGTGGATGCTAGGTACCAAACCAGGGTCTTCTAGAAGAGCAGAATATGTTTTAACCACTGAACTACCTCTCCAAACCCCAGTTTCATTTTCTTTAAACAATGTAACACAAACCAAAGAGCTTGAAATGCCTTTCAGTGTATCCTTTCATTTAACTATTTATGTTCCTTCATTCTTTCTGTCCTATAATGATGTTTATGGACTACCTAACCTAGTGCTAGTAGTGGTATTAATAAATATAACTATGTGGTAGGGTTATAAACCAAAAGGATCCCATTAAGTAGTATAGAGAGGATGGGGGTGGGATTAACAATCACAGAAGTAAATGAAAAAATCACCCAGTTCAAAACTGAAAGATCCAGAATTGCCATGACAGTATTGTTCGGCACCTTTCAGGCAATCTTTTGTTGCTGGAAATTTTGAGGCGTCACCATATGCTACTGGGGAAACTGGGATCCCCCCTGGGAAATTACAGAAGAACTCAGAAGAAAGCTCAAGGACAATTTTATTGGTGCATATTGAAATCTCCAGAGCTGCCAAGCTATAGACCAACTGCCTGGAGAAGACAGAGAAGAGAGAGAGAGAGAAACCCATGCCATTTTGAGTTAGGCACGGAGGTTCAAGCAAACAGACAGCCACATGGCAAGAGTCGAAAGAAGAGGGACTTGAGAGAAAGAGTGAGGAAGCCCCAAGAGTCAGAGAAAGAATGACTAGAAAGAGATAGAAAGAAGAAAAGGAAAAATTACCTGTTTTCTAATTCAGAAAAGCAAAGAAATATGCATGGCTGCATCTCTGTAAGCCTCTATATAGGGATCAGGAATTCTGGAGGAGAAAGTACTATTATCTCATTTAAAAGGTAAACTATTCCTCCTGTCTTTCACATAGCCTTAGGTGAACCCATCTTGCTGAGTCCCTTAACCAGGTGATTGACCAGTCCAACTGGAAGGTTAGGTCTCCTCTCAGGCCAAAGACTCCATTGTCTTGACCAAAAAAAAAAAAAAAAAAAAAAAAAAAAAAAAAAAAAGCTTTCCATTCATGGCCCTTTAATGCTACTGTAACATTTTGTCTCTTTACAAGCACTACGTTTGTATTTTCCTTGGCAGAACATGATCCACTGAAGCCAGGGAAAACTTTCCCCTTAATCTTTTGAGGCTAACTCTGAACGTACAATTTGAGCCAAGCCAGGATTCATACTGTGTAGGACACTTTAAGATTGTCCGCCAATGGGAAACCGTAAAAAGGCATTGGTTCCTACATCTTGGATTCTGAGAACAATCTTCATCTCTGTTCCTACTAAGTCCTTAATTTTCATGTATTTATTTATTTAAAGACAGGTTGTCATATAGTCCTTAAACTACCTCAAACTGCCTAGATAGCCTAGTATAACCTTGAATTCCTGATCCTCTTACCTCTACCTCCTTTACACTAGATTTCAGATGTGTGCTACCATACCTGGTATATGTAGTGCTGAGGGCTTTGTATATATAATGTCTATGTATGTATATGTGTATGTGTATGTATAGCCCAGGGCTTATGCAAAATAGGCAAGAATTCTCCCAACTGAACTATTCCCAGCCTCATTCCCCCACCCTCACCCAGTCCAGAATTTTTCCCTTTTGTTTGTTCACTTCTTCACAATCTACCTTGCGCTTGTCCTAGTGGTTCCTTCTTTGTATGATGAGGCAGATTCAGCGTGTCATGCTTCTGCGTACTATTCTAAGGTACCAATCTCCATCAGTCCAAGTCACACGGTGGTGGTTAAGTTCACAACACATAATCCATGAGCCTGCTATAACTGCTTCCCCAGCAAAGCATGTTAAGGAATCACGAGCAGTCTTCTGTACCAACCTCATCTACTAAACCTCAGCTTCTATTTTGTAAAAAACCAAAAGCAAATGAGCAGGGCAGACACATCCTGGGTCCTCCTCATTGCTCATCTTTCCAGATGGTACAATTAACATTAGGTCTCTCACCAAGCCCTCTCCACCTAAACTATTTCATAAACTTGAAGAATTATGAGCTCACTTATCCTAAGAGCCATCAAGATTGTTCACAAATTCAAACTTCAACAAAAAAGATTAACAGCCTGATAAGGATGCTATAAAATTCATTCAGTATTCCTGTTCAAAATTTTTTGAATTTCAAGCTACTATAGTTTGAAGTTCCTTGCTAATTAGTATTGAACCTACTCATTTTCATTTAGTCCGTAGAGGCTCAATATTAAAATTATAATGCCTGGTGAATGGTTAGCACTTTGATATGAGTGCTGACTAAGAGTCCTCAAATATACAGACCATTTAAATCATTATAGAAAGTCTAATATCATTTCATAGAAATGGAACAAAACACTGGATACAGAAGTTCCACACAGTGACCATATTATTATGCTTTAAATTAGTAAGAAAAATACCATTATAGTTTTTTTGATTTTAACAATATGATCACTTGTGGAACAGCATTCTCTATTAAGCTGTAAATAAAACTTAAAAGATAAATTCTAGAGTGGACTAAAAAAGCAAATATTCAATGGTTAGCAATTGGCAGAGTTATGGGATCAAAACTGACCATATGATACTAGTAAAAACGTAGCAAATAGGCTACAAAGATTATTTCTCAACCACCGTCCACCATACAGAGATCTTAACTGTAGATCTTAGCTCTAGCCCTGTGGTTTCAGTTCATCTTACATAAAGTGAGAAATCTTTCAGTATTTCAAATGAAGAAACCAACTATGTCTTGAATTGCTATAGCTGGATTCTTCCTAGGAGTGTTTCCCTTTTTAAAAAGATTATTTATTTATTCACTTTACATCCAGTCAGACCCCCCTCCTCCCAGAACCCTCTCAAATAGATCCTCCCACCAATCTCCCTCCCCCTTTCCTCTGAGAAGGGGGAGTCATGAGATCTGAGGGACCCTGACAAGATGAAATCTTTGTACAAAGGTTCACATGGCAGTCCTTTATTATCTACAGTGTCATTCCAAATGTCTCAGCCCAGCCCAAAATTAGGAAATAGGAAATTTGAGAAACAAAATATGTTTTGAATGGAGTGCCAATCTATTATCATGAAGTTCATATCATTCCACTCTGGCCCAGCTGTTTCTTGGATCTGCCCTCTGTCCAGTGTATCTGTGTCATAGGCAGCCCTGTTCATCTCAATTAACAAATAATACAAGAAATAAAACTCTTATATTATGAATATATACATGACCCATTAATTTTTAGAAAATACTTGATTTTGGCCTAACTCATAACTATAGACAGCCTATATTTGCAATTAATCCACTACCATGAATATTGGCTAATATCTTTATTATAAAAAGTGAAATGACAGGATGCCAGATGTTTTGAACATCTTTTGTTGAATGAAACATGAGTCCATAATTTGGGTGGGTTTTGGAGGATCTATTTTACTTGTGTGTGTGTGTGTATGTGTGTGTGTGTTCTAGTACCATTGGAGACTAGAGGTGTTAAATTTTCCTGAAGATAGAATTTACAAGCAGTTTCAAGCCACCCAGCATTAGATCCGAAATAGGTCCTGTGCAAGAGCAGAGCATACTCTTAATCCCTGAGCCATCCATCTCGCAAGCCTCCATTTTTGTGTTTTGTCCAATGCAATACCTACAGATGTAACACATTTTTAAATTTAATCTGCATTGTTAACATTTTCTCCATCACTGTCTTCAGTCTAGAAAGTCAGCAAAAAATAAGCTCAGGCTCAGTTGATAATGCTGTGATTTATCTAACGCAAGCGCCCTCACGCACCACTGCTGACAGTGGCATTCTTCTTGGAAAGTTGAGAAAAAGTCCAGAGACCCTGTGGCTTTGTATTGCTTCTACATAGTACAATAAATGTATCTCAAGGGCATAAACAATTACAAAATGTGGTAAAATAACTATAGAGAGTTTATGGAACGTGTATGGATTTGTTTTGAGTTCATTTTATCTCAGCCACTTATGACAGTACACAGCTATGGTCTCATTTACTTGGAAGGCTGAGGCACGTGGGTCAAAGTTCAAGCTCTTCCTCGGCTACAAGTATGAGGCCAGCAAAAACCATTTGATGAGTCCTTTACAAAACTCAATTTTCAAAAAAGACTAAAACGTATACCTCAGTAATAGATAATTTGCCTAGTAATTATATATATGGTCTGGGTTCAATCCCAGCACCACAAAAGTTTCTAATTTTGTTCATATAATTTAATGTTTATCTATAACTCTGCTTAACAAACCATTCCTTACATTCATGAACAAGGCAGTCCTTGCTAGTGAGCTGACACCGAATGACCATCCATGTACCAGAAAAAAAAAAATTTCATCTCTAAGGAAGCCTTCAAGAAGTACTTAAGCCATGCTCTTCAAGCCACTATAGTTTTCACACCTAGCATTTAAGAGGAAAAAAAAAAAAGATAAGAAAGGAAAGAAAAAGTCCTATCCTGTAACCTCAAGATATGAATAGACAATTTTTAAATAAATGCTCTTTGTGTTCACATACAACTTATTAAGTATAACTGCTGACAGCAAGAATCACCTTTACGGTTCTAAATACCTACCCAATCGCTCACATTACACTTCAAATGATGTATGTTATGAAGAACTAGCTACCTCAAATGAAATGGTTACAAAATAGCCAACATGAAAAACAGCTTACCAGACCCATATGCAAATCATATTTACAAACATAGGCACTCTGAGGATTTCTAGGAGCTTGGGCTTAAACAAAGGTCCGGAGAGGCAGTTGGATCCAAAGAAGCTGGTCCCAGAGTAACACCAGTAGAAACCATTCAAGAACAGCAGTGGCGTCAACCAATAAGGAGAGGAAGTCATTCAGCATTCTCTGTAATGAGGCAAAAATCTCCTTGAGTTTCTTGCTGGGAGTTCTGGTGTTCAATAATTGCTTCATTTGAAGATTATATCAAGCCTCTGGCAATTCATTTCTAAATTTAGATAATGAAGGAAGTCAAAGCAGGCTAACAAAGAGTAATTTCAAGAAAAACTTGCCTGACTAGTCATCTGTCCTTGTTGCAACTAGGCAAATCAGTAGTTGGTAGAAGATAATGTGGTGGGATAGGGGAGGAAATTCAAGATAACCCTCTCTCTGGGGAGCTTCCTTGGACCAACCTACACTCTAGAACAATACTAGAGTGGGCAGTGAGTGACTCCACTCTAGAAACCAAGGTGAATGTCTAAATAGAGGAGAGCAAGACGTCATGCAAAAGACAGAATCAGCCACCCACAGAGCCCATCAGCCCAACACTGACTTCAAAGGGCTCATTTTGGAAAGCCATTGATGAAATAACAGCTTTTAAGTCCTTCTCAAACTCAGCCATCCATCCTCCATCATCAACACATCCTCTTCTGAGCATTTAGACATGTTCTTTTTGCAGTCATTTTCCAAAGGAACTTTACTCATGCTTAAGTACAGTTGATTGTATACAATTTTTTAGAACATCCTTGTAGACCCAGAGTTTTTTATGGTTCTTTAAAGACTGGTACCAGTTAGCAATATCTAGCCCTCCACTCTTTTTTTTTTTTTTAATAAGTCTAAGCTTGTCAAGACTCTTACATCTTTCTTCCATTTTCAGCAAGTTTTCCAGCAAGCTTACTTTCCCTCATTAAACAGCACCCCACCATTTAACGATAAACAGCTGTTCAATGAGAACAATAGAGCTGCTGTGAATATAATTATTCTGCCCCTCTTGCTCTACCTGGGAGATCACAATGTATGTATCCTTAGATCAGCCCAGAAGCTTGTCTGTCTATGCTTCTATGGCAGAATGCCTTGGAGCAGTCAATGTATAGTGAGCATAAACTTATTGCTTTATAGTTCAAAAAATGAGGGAGAGCAATATCACAGTGCCAGTATCAGGTGAAATGCTTCTTTGAGTTATCACCTGGCAGAAGGCAAGAGAATACAAAAGGCAAGGAGGGAAAAGGAAGGAGAGGAAAAGAGAGAAGGGAGAAAGTGAGAGAGAAAGAGGAAAGAAAGGAAGAATGGTAAGAAGAGATAGGAGAGAAGGGAGGAGGAAGGGAAGGAGGAGGAGGATGGGGAAGGGGAGAGAGAACAAAACTCCATATTTAATTACAGCAGCAATCCCCCTCCATGTGGTGGGGCCCTCGTGGTATAGCCACCTCTTAAACATATCCAGTACTTTTCAAATTCACTCTTTCATGATTCCATCCATGTATCCTGTGCTTTGATTATAAGTCCCCATTATCCTTATGCCCCTTCTCCTCCTACTACATCCCTCCTACCCAAAAACTCGCCTTCCTACTTTCATTGTGTGTGTGTGTGTATGTGTGTGTGTGTGTGTGTGTGTGTGTGTGAGAGAGAGAGAGAGAGAGAGAGAGAGAGAGAGAGAGAGAGAGACCCACTGCATTTAATGATGATTGTTTGCATGATGATGAGGGGGACTATTTACTCAAGCAAGGGCAATTTGTTGAAGTAACACGTGGCACTTACACACGGTCTTAGAGGGGACACCTTTCAAACCATAGCACCTACCAAAGACGTGGCCTTCTCAAAGACTAGCCCTAAATGAAACATT